>LR738709.1:233607720-233645686 GCA_902687465.1 Secale cereale | reverse complement strand
GTGTGTATACACTATATACTATGTTGTTATATATGCATGCAATCCCATCGCACAACACACACGTCTTATTAGCAGCAACCGTCTGTGTTATTATCGGTCTTAGCACACATATTTGATTATAGACTCGTTTGTCGTGTATCACACACATCTTCTTATATTGAACTGTTTCTGTTCTCTTGTCTCAACACAAATAGTTCATCCGAGTGAACCGCATGCCGTATATCACACACACCTTGATCTGCCTGACCGTTTCTTTTCTGTTGCCTAATCACAAATAGTTCATCCTACTGAACCGTATGCTCTACATCGCACACGCCTTCATCTGGCAGCCCGTTTCTTTTTTTCCTCCTCATCGCAAATAGTCAATTGAATTGAACCGTATGCCCACCATTGCACACGCAACCAAAATCTGAACCGTGTTTGATGCATCCTCCATCGCAGAAGTTTTGCACCTTTTTTACGGTTTTTTACACCATGGTTTGCGATTATGGCAAAGCACACAGTTTTGTCGAAGGGTCTCTGATCGTAGTGTCGCGTTAGCAGGAACCTGCAGTAGTGAGCAACTAGCTTGCTATTCTTTTTGAAGTTACCCTTCTTTCCCTTGCCCTTTTTCTTGAAAGTAGTGGTCTTGTTAACCATCAACACTTGATGCTCCTTTTTGATTTCTACCTCCGCAGATTTGAGCATAACGAAGAGCTCGGGAATTATTTTTTGCACCCCTTGCATATTATAGTTCATCACGAAGCCTTTGTAGCTTGGTGACAGTGATTGAAGAATTCTATCAATAACACTAACTTCATCAACTTTGACTCCAAGTTGAGTCATGTGATTGTAGGACCCAGACATTCTGAGTATGTGTTCACTGACAGAACTGTTCTCTTCCATCTTGCAGCTATAGAACTTGTTGGAGACTTCACATCTCTCAACTCGGGCATTTGCTTGAAATATTAACTTCAACTCTTGGAACATCTCATATGCTCCATGGCGTCCAAAACGTCCTTGAAGTCCCTTCTAAGCCGTAAAGCATGGCACACTGAACTATCGAGTAGTCATCAGACCACGTCTGCCAGACGTTCAAAGCGTCTACATTAGCGGGAGGGGGCTTGTCACCTAGCGGTGCTTCAAGGACATCATACTTCTGTGCAGCAATGAGGATAATCCTCAAGTTATGGACCCAGTCCGTGTAGTTTCTACCATCATCTTTCAACTTAGCTTTCTCTAGGAACACATTTAAATTCAAGGGAATAGTAGCACGGGCCATTGATCTACAAGAACATAGATATGCAAAAACTATCAGGACTAAGTTCATGATAAATTAAAGTTTAATTAATTATATTACTAAAGAACTCCCACTTAGATAGACATCCCTCAAGTCATCTAAATGATCACGTGATCCAAATCAACTAAACCATGTCCGATCATCACGTGAGATGGATTAGTTTTCGATGGTGAACATCTTATGTTGATCATATCTACTATATGATTCACGCTCGATCTTGCGGTCTCCAGTGTTCCGAGGCCATGTCTGCACATGCCAGGCTCGTCAAGTTTAACCCGAGTATTCCGCATGTGCAAAACTATCTTACACCCGTTGTATGTGAACGTAGAGATTATCACACCCGATCATCACGTGGTGTCTCGGCCCGACGAACTGTCGCAACGGTGCATACTGAGGCAGAACACTTGTACCTTGAAATTTTGTAAGGGATCATCTTATAATGCTACCGCCGTACTAAGCAAAATAAGATGGATAATAAGATAAACATCACATGCAATCAAAATATGTGTCATGATATGGCCTTCATCATTTTGTGCTTTTGATCCCCATCTCCAAAGCATCGTCATGATCTCCATCGTCACCGGCTTGACACCATGATCTTCATCGTAGCGTCGTGGTCGTCTCGCCAACTATTTCTTCTACTACTATCGCTAACTCATAGTGATAAAGTAAAGCAATTACACGGCATTCACAATTCATACAATAAAGAGACAACCATAAGGCTCCTGTCGATTGCCAATAATTTAGAAAACATGATCATCTCATACAATATCATATAACTCATCATGTCTTGACCATATCACATCACAACATGCCCTGCAAAAACAAGTTAGACGTCCTCTACTTTGTTGTTGCAAGTTTTACGTGGCTGCTACGGGCTTCTAGTAAGAACCGTTCTTACCTACGCATCAAAACCACAATGATTTTTCATCAAGTGTGCTCTTTTAACCTTCAACAAGGACTGGCCATAGTCACACTTGATTCAACTAAAGTTGGAGAAACTGACACCCGCCAGGCACCTGTGTTCAAAGCACGTCGGTAGAACCAGTCTCATGAACGCGGTCATGTAATGTCGGTCTAGGCCGCTTCATCCAATAATACCGCTGAATCGAAGTATGAGGTTGGTGGTAAGCAGTATGGCTATTATTGCCCACAACTCTTTGTGTTCTACTTGTGCATATCATCTACGCATAAACCTGGCTCTGATACCACTGTTCGGAAACGTAGTATTTTAAAAAAAAAATCCTATAATCATGCAAGATCTATCTAGGAGAAGCATAGCAATAAGCGGGAGAGTGTGTCCACGTACCCTCGTAAACCGAAAGCGGAAGTGTTATATCAACGCGGTTGATGTAGTCGTACGTCTTCACTATCCAACCGGTCCTAGCACCGAACGTACGACACCTCCGTGTTTAGCACACGTTCAGCTCGATGACGTCCCTCGTACTTTTGTTCCAGTTGAGGCCGCGGGAGAGTTTCATCAGCACAACGGCGTGGTGACGGTGATGATGGAGTTACCGATGCAGGGCTTCACCTAAGCACTACGACAATATGACCGAGGTGGAAAACTGTAGAGGGGGGCACCACACACGACTAAAGATCAACTTGTGTGTCTATGGGGTGCCCCCTCCCCTGTATATAAAGGAGGGAGGGAGGAGGCCGGCCGGCCCTAAGGGGCGCGCCCAAAGGGGGAATCCTACTCCAAGTAGGAATCGCCCCCCCCCCCCATTCCTAGTCCAAGTAGGAGAAGGAAAGAGAGGGCGAGGGGGAGGGAGAGAGAAAGAGGGGTCGCGCCCCCTCCCCTAGTCCTATTCAGACTCCCCTTGGGGGGGGGAGCCACCTCGTGGTTCCTGCCATCTCTCTCCCCTAAAGCCCAACTAAGCCCATTACTTCCCCGGGGGTTCCGGTAACCCCTCTGGCACTCCGATTTTATCCAAAACTATCCGGAACACTTCCGGTGTCCAAATACCATGGTCCAATATATCTTGACCATTTCAAGACTCCTTGTAATGTCCGTGATCTCATCCGGGACTCCGAACAACATTCGTTCAACAAATCACATAAACTCATAATACAAAACGTCATCGAACGTTAAGCATGCGGACCCTACGGGTTCGATAACTATGTATACATGACGGAGACACAACTCCGGTCAATAACCAATAGCGGAACCTGGATGCTCATATTTGTTCCTACATATTCTACGAAGATCTTTATCAGTCAAACCGCATAACAACATACGTTGTTCCCTTTGTCATCGGTATGTTACTTGCCCGAGATTCGATCATCGCTATCATCATACCTAGTTCAACCTTGTTACCGGCAAGTCTCTTTACTTGTTCTGTAATAAAACATCTCGTGACTAACTCATTAGTCATTTGCTTGCAAGGCTTATTATGATGTGTATTACCGAGAGGGCCTAGAGATACCTCTCTGACATTCAGAGTGACAAATCCTATTATTGATCTATGCCAACACCACAAACACTTTCGGAAACACCTGTAGAGCATCTTTATAATCACCCGGTTACGTTGTGACGTTTGATAGCACACAAGGTGTTCCTCCAATATTCGGGAGTTGCATAATCTCATAGTCAGAGGAACATGTATAAGTCATGAAGAAAGCAATAACAGTAAAACTAAACGAGCATAGTGGTAAGCTAACGCATGGGTCTTGTCCATCACATCATTCTCCTAATGATGTGATCCCGTTGATCAAATGACAACACATGTCTATGGTTAGGAAACTAAAACATCTTGGATTAACGAGCTAGTCAAGTAGAGGCATACTAGGGACACTCTGTTTTGTCTATGTATTCACACATGTATCAAGTTTCCGGTTAATACAATTCTAGAATGAATTAAAGACATTTGTCATGATATATAAGGAAATATAAATAACAACTTTATTATTGCCTCTAGGGCATATTTCCTTCACAATACTACTAGCTCAGGCCCCCTACCTGAGATCTACGGGCTTCAACTCCGTCAATGGGCGTCACGCACTTCCTTGGAATGCACCGGCGAAAGTTGCGCGGCACTAGAGTGGCTAGCAAGGTGGAATGGTGAGAGTGCGTATAATCCATGGACTCAAAATTAGTCATAAAGAAGTCACATACTTATTGCGATTTTTTATTAACTCTCGTAGCAAAGACGCATGCTCCTAGGGGGGAGGTTGGTAAGAGTTAACCATCACGCGCCCTCGACATTCACGCAAAGACAAACACTCAAAATACAAAGTGCTCCAATTTGGTTACATTGTTAGGAGACCACACATGCATGCTACAGGAATCAAACTTCACATAGTATTCAATGCTCTATATATGAAAGTTTTTATTATATCTCCTTTGGATGCCTATCATATTTAGGACTACATTCATCACCCAAGCAAATTACCATGTTGTTCTTAAGGAATCTCAAAATTATATAAGTGAATCAAGAGAGTTCAACAATTTCTATAAAATAAAACCACCGCCATGCTCTAAAAAGATATAAGTGAAGCACTAGAGTAAAATTGCCTAGCTCAAAAGATATAAGTGAAGCACATAGAGTATTCTAACAAATCACGATTGAAGCGTGTCCCTCTCAAAAGGTGTGTACAACAAGTATGATTGTGAAAAACTAAAAAATCAAAGACTCATATCATACAAGACGCTTCAAGCAAACCACATATCATGTAGTGAATAAAAATATAGCCTCAAGTAAATATACCGATGGATGAAGACGAAAGAGGGGATGCCTTCCCGGGGCATCCCCAAGCTTAGGATCTTGGCCGTCCTTGAATTTTACATTGGGGTGCCTTGGGCATCCCCAAGATTAGGATTTTGCCACTCCTTATTCCATAGTCCATCAAATCCTTACCCAAAACTCGAAAACTTCACAACACAAAACTCAACATAAATCTCGTGAGCTCCGTTAGTACAACAAAGCAAATAACCACTCACTGTTGTGATCTTATTCTAATTTTATATTGGTGTAATATCTACTGTATTCCAACTTTTCCATGGTTCATACCCCCCGATACTAGCCATAGATGCATCAAAATAAGCAAACAACCATAGAAAACACAATATGTCAAAAACGGAACAGTGTGTAGCAATCTGAAAACTTCGCATACTTCTGTAACTCTAAAAATTATGAAAAATTAGGAAGATGTGGGGAATTTGTATATAAATATTGTGTAAAAATTTCAGAAGGTTTCAAAATTCCAGTGAATTATTGAATTTTTTGCACTCGGCGCAAAAGTTTCTGTTGTTCAGCAAAATCAAATCAACGATCACCGTAAGCCATCCCAAAGGTCTTACTTGGCTCAAACACTAATTAAAAACCAAAACACAATTACTACAGAAGAAATAATGTGTGAAACTTCAAAAACAAAACCAAAAAGTAAAAAGCAAAAATAAAATTGTGTTGCCTCCCAACAAGCGCTATTGTTTAATGCCCTTAGCTAGGCATAAAACGCAAATAGATCTAGGTATTATTCATCTTAGGTATGCAATTCTTCAATCATACCTTTATTTTGCTTAGGCGATTCTATGGTTTTATTAATAATCCTACTCCAAGGAAAGAAATCAAGCAATTAATCCGTTGTAATTGGTCCCTTAATCATATTAAAAAGATTGGAGTGAATACTTAATGATTTGAGATCTTCTTGACTAGAGGACTCACCCTTATTCTTAGGGACATAAATAAACTTGGCGATCTTAGTAGGAGGACTTGGAATATTTTCAACTAAGGAAAAAGCGGAACCCAAATTCTTAATAATATTTCTAGTTTGCCAATTCTCACTACTAGGAAAAGGGCTATAGATGAAATTGATACTAATGGCGCACCATACAGCAAGTGCGCCATTAGTATATAGTAATGGCGCACTAGCAACTGATACGCCATTAGAGTTCGAAGTACTAATGGCGCACCTTGCCCGGAGTGCGCCATTAGTATCAAGAATTTTTTTTTAACTAGCGCGCCTGTCCAAACATACTAATGGCGCATCTTTTAATAGTGCGCCATCACTAGCTGTAAATAGTAATGGCGCACCAGCAGTAAAGTGCGCCATTAATTGTTTTTTTTATGATATTTATTATTCTGTTTTTTACAGAACTACTAATGGCGCACTTCCCCGAAGTGCGCCATTACTAGTTTGTACCAGTAATGGCGCACTAAGCTGGAGTGCGCCATTAGTATGTTTTTTTTTGCAAAACTTTTAATGGCGCAGCAGCTTTAAATGCGCCATTAGTGACCTTGATTACTAATGGCGCATTAGTAGCTGGTGCGCCATTAGTATGCGCGCAGGAACTAGATATTTTGGACAGCCCCTCTCTACCACACACACTTTCCCCCCCACTTCTTCATTCTCTCTACTTCCTCTCCTCTCTGGTCCCTCCTCTTTTCCACCTCATTTCCACCATATATTCATTCAAATTAAGTGGTTAAATTACCTTGTTTTGGTAGGTAAGTATGGGGGGAAGCTATATTTATGTTGTACTCCATACAAACAATGTGCACATGCACTTTTATGGCCTATAGCTAGATCTATGTATGTTTGTGGTGTTGCATAGGTTTGTTGTGTTGCATATGTGTTTGTGTTTGGAGGTGTACCGGTATTTGAAATGCGATAGTTGCCAATATTTTCCCGGAATGTTGATTCATTTCCGTTTCGGTGAGAATTTTGGCATTAAGCATTCATTTTTGTCCTATTTTTAGGGAAAGTCATGGCAAATTTTTTCTTGGTTCTAAAATATTGTTTTGCTCTACCCCGCAGGGCGACCATGGTGCGCACGATGACCGAAGGCATCGTGAATAGGTTTTTGAGGTCCGCGAAGGCCGAGATGCTTCAAAAGAACGAGACGGAGATAAGATGTCCGTGTCGAAGATGCAAGCTGAAGAGCCTTATTGCGGACCCGGATTCCGGGCAGGTGCGGGACCACCTGCTCTTGCGTGGTTTCATGGATGGCTATCGGTGGCAAGGTGATGAAGATGACTACGAAGTCGTCCATGGGGGCCGGGCAAGAAATGAGGAAGGGCAGCAAGACAACCACCGCGGCTCGGGCGGGCGAGAAGACGAAGAATCCCCAGGAGATGATCACGACGGTGATGCTGTACACAGTCATCATGTAGAAGATGCAGGACATGATGATGAGGAAGATGCCGGAGCAGACGACGGGCATGATCATGAAGATGATGATGCCGGCGGAGCAGACGACGCTGAACCATCGATGGCTGGGTGCAGGACCCTCATATTCAAGAGCTGCTTCTCAAGCAGACCGATAACGCAAGAGCTGCCGCCCGAGAGAAAGCCAAGATGGATCAACTTGAGTTAGACGCGGTTACTCCATTGTATGAAGGATGCAGGCCCGAGGATACCCGCCTGAAAGTAACGCTCATGGCTCTGGAGATGAAGGTAAAACACAAAATGACCGACGCATGCTTCGACGAGAACATGTCATTCTGGCACGAACGTCTTCCCAAGGGGAACAAGTGCCCCACCAGTTTGGAGGAGGCGAAGAAAATCGTGTGTCCTCTGGATTTACCGCACGTGAAATACCATGTGTGCATGAACAATTGCATCATTTATCGGGACGAGCACGCGGAGTCTACCATATGTCCGGTGTGCGGCGTCACTCGATACAAGAAGAGGAAGAAAGCTCCTCGAAAAGTGGTGTGGTACTTTCCGATCACTCCTCGTCTGCAGCGGCATTTCGCGGACCCTAAGGTAGCAAAGCTTCTGCGTTGGCACGCGGATAGGGAGGAGAAGAAGCGAGAAGATGACGCAAATGATCCGGAGATAGATAAAAAGACAAGATGCTGAGTCACCCTAAGGATGCGAGCCAGTGGCAAGCGTTGAACTTCGAAGACCTAGAGTTTGGGAACGATCCAAGGAACATCGTGCTGGGTGCGAGCACCGATGGAGTCAACCCGTTTGGCAGCCAGAGAAGCACACATAGCACCTGGCCTGTGTTTGTGTGGATGTACAACCTTCCCCCCTGGTTGTGCATGAAGAGGAAGTACATTCACGTGAGTATGCTAATTGAAGGACCGAAACAACCAGGGAACGACATCAATCTGTATCTGGGGCTGCTGAAAGAGGAGCTAGACACGTTGTGGAAAACGCCAGCCAATACGTGGGACGCCGCAAAGAAAGAATATTTCCCTATGAGAGCCGCGCTGCTCACGACGGTGCACGACTATCTCGGTTACGGATATGTCGCGGGGCAGGTGGTCCACGGATTTTCTGGATGCGTCAGGTGCATGGATGACACAACGTATCGCCAGCTAGATAGAGATCCTGGGTCTTCGATAACCGTGTTCATGGGACATCGAAGGTGGCTTCGCGACGATGACCTGTGGAGAAAACGCAAGGATTTGTTCGATGGTGAAACCGAACCTCGAGGACGCCCGCGTACGAGGAGCGGCGAGGAAATAGACGAGCTGTTGAAAAATTGGAAAGATTGCCCACTGCCGGGAAAGAAGCAAAAGGCGCCAGAGCCGGGAAAGAAGCGAAAGGCGCCAGAGCCGCTGCTGAAGGTATGGAAAACGAGGTCTGTTTTCTGGGACTTGCCGTACTGGAAGATCCACCGTGTGCCTCACAGCCTTGATGTAATGCATATCACGAAGAATGTGTGCGAGAGTCTGCTTGGTACCCTGCTCAACATGCCAGAGAGGACCAAAGATGGGCCGAAAGCAAGGGCAGACTTGAAATCAATGGGCATCAGGCAGGAGCTTCACGCTATATATGATGATGATGATGATGATGATGATGAGGCGAAGCAGGACACGGAAAGTCGTCGCAAAGGCAAAAAGGCCAAGAAGACCGGAAATGACTACCCTCCCGCGTGCTTCACTCTAAGTCAGGAGGAGATCGAGCAGTTTTTCACCTGCCTCGTAGGAGTACAACTTCCTTACGGTTACGCGGGGAAGATAAGCAGATATCTAGACCGGGCGAAGCTGAAGTTCAGCGGGATGAAGTCTCACGATTGTCACGTGCTGATGACGCAGATACTTCCAGTTGCAATCCGTGGTATCATGGACGCGCACGTCCGTGAAACCCTATTTGGCCTATGCAACTTTTTCGACGTCATCTCTCGGAAGTCTGTTGGCGTGAGGCAACTCAGAAGGCTACAGGAAGAGATCGTGGTGATACTATGCGAGCTTGATATGTACTTCCCGCCCGCATTCTTCGACATTATGGTGCATCTGCTGGTCCATATCGTGGACGATATCATCCAACTCGGGCCGACGTTCCTGCACAACATGATGCCGTTCGAAAGGATGAATGGTGTCATCAAAGGATACGTTCGCAACATGTCACGTCCAGAGGGAAGCATAGCCAGGGGCTTTCTGACCGAAGAGTGCATCTCGTACTGCACGAATTATTTAGGCATCGAGAACCCCGTTGGTCTGCCCGTCAACAGGCACCTCGGCAGGATCGCTGGATCGGGTCACCGTGAGGGTCGCCGCGAAATGCATGTCGACTTCGAGGGTCGACTCGCCGACTTTGAAAGAGCAAACCTAGTCGCGCTACAACACATAGACGTGGTCGATCCTTGGGTGGTTCAGCACAAAACCTTTATTGAGAAGACATACAATGACCGAGGCCAACAGAGGACGGACGGAGTTATAATCAAAGAGCACAACTCATGTTTCACGCGTTGGTTTAAGCAGAAGCTTCTGTCGTACCCTTTACATGATGATTCTTCCGCGGAAGAACAACTCATATTCGCCTTGTCACAGGGCGCCGAGCACAACCTGATGACCTATGAGGCGTACGATATCAACGGCTACACATTCTACACCGAGGCCAAGGACATGAAGAGCGATGGTTATCAGAACTCCGGGGTAACGATGGAATCCTACACCGGTAATGACAAGGACAGATACTACGGAAGGATCGAGGAGATCTGGGAGCTGAGCTACGCTGGAGAGAAGGTCCCGATGTTCCGTGTCAGATGGGCCAAGAGCGTCCTAAAAGAAGACCGGCATTTCACCACCATGGTTATACCCGAAGCCAAATCCAAGACCGCGGGCGCAAACGTCACCGCGAAAAATGAGCCATGGGTACTGGCTTCCCAAGTTGACCAATGCTTCTTCATTACCGACCCGTCAAAGCCCAGTCGTGTTGTCGTGAGGAGAGGCAAAAGGAAGATCATCGGAATGGATGGAGTAGCCAATGAGCAAGACTCAATTATAAAAGCTTAGCTTTTAGGATGCCCCGGTGTCGACAAACCCTAAATGATGAGACCATGATCTTGTTCCTTGACAATAACCAACTTTTTGACCAAACTTTGTTCCTATTTAGAGAGAAACATGGCCAACAACGATGAGGCCGGCGGTTCGGGCGGGAAGGCATTCTGGGAGCTTTCCCAGGAGATGGAGGAACAACCTCACTTGTATGAGGACGCCGCCTTCCACACCGATCCTGAGACCACTGATGGTACCGCGGAGGATGACCCCACTGATGCCACCACTGGTGGTGCCGCCGAGAATGCCACCATTGATGATGGCGGCGCACGCACAGATGGCAGCCAACCGAAGAGGCAACGGAAGGACCGGCGCCCGACCGTGCTCCGCACCCTCAAGGAGGAAGTTACTGAAGTGGACCCCGACGGGAATCCAACGGCGCCCGAACGAATAGTCAAGGGGTACTCGCTTCAGCTCGGGTGCATTCTTCGGAGCACCGTCTCGATCAACAGCGAGAACCTGAGGCATCCTGACAACGCGAATTACCGCAACCTCCTCTTCACGAAGCTGCACGAATGATACAAGTTCCCCGCTCAATTTGATAACACAAGCCTCAAAGGGAATAAAGTGAACAATGCTGCCCTCACGAAGATGAGCAAGGTCCTGTCTACTTGGAAAAGCAATGTGAAGATAATGATCAAGAAAGGTGAGAGTTATGAGACGATCAAGCAGAAACATCCTTCGATCACCGAAGATGACTACAACGAATTCAAGATCACTTGCTCGAGCGACTCACACTCCGAATCAAGTCAGTGGGGGAAAGAAATGCGGGAGCTCAACTTAGGGGAACACAGACTCGGTCCCGGCGGTTACAGAGTGGCGGAGCCTATATGGGACAAGGAGGAGGTGGACCGTGCCGAGCAAGGCCTACCGCCCCTCTTCGATAAATACGATGACAAGCAGACCAGGAACTTTATCAGGGCCCGGTACAAGAAGGACCCGAAAACAAAGGAGCTAACCACGGATCCGAAGACCAGGGCGCTTGAGCTTGTTCTGGTAAGGAATACACCCCCGTGTAATTAGCTCCATATGGTTGCATTCTAATTAATTAAGCCAAATTTCTAAATGATTCACATTCCTTCCGCAGGCGACTGAAAGCAGTAGCGCGGGGTCGACTAAGAGCGGCCCTTGGGACACGACTCTAAATAGGGCGTTGAATGTAATGAAGAACAAGGATAAGCTCGAGAAGCCGACGTCAGCTGGTCGTGTGGCCGGCAAAGGCTTGTCGACAAAATGGTCGTCATACTATAACGCTGGTGGGCGAAAGGAGAAAAAGACCAGCTCGGAAAGCCAGGCGCGCAAGGTTCAAGAACTCAAGGCACAGGTGGCGCGGATTCCGGAGATTGTCCAAGAGCAAGTGCA
Source organism: Secale cereale (assembly GCA_902687465.1). Lineage (NCBI taxonomy): Eukaryota > Viridiplantae > Streptophyta > Magnoliopsida > Poales > Poaceae > Secale > Secale cereale. The sequence continues at coordinate 233,633,809 of LR738709.1, read as the reverse complement.
ACAACAGCTCGGAGCGACGATCACCGCCATTGTGCCTAGCTTGATCGAGGGGTTGAGTGCGTGGATTGCTGGCGGCCAACAGGGGCCGCCCCCGATTCCCAGCTTCACGGCCAGCAACTCGCAGAACGAGATGGCGGGGCCATTGGTGTCTTCGGCGGAGGCGGCATTGGTGTCTCCGACGCCGGCACGGGAGCTTAATGCACCCGTGTGTACGCCGGCCGGCACCTCTGCAGCAAGCGGCCCCTCCGTCAACTGCACTCCCGCCGTTGGCGGTGCCTTGACATTAGCCGAGCTCGACGCCATCATCACGGTAACTAATTAAGCCTCTCTCGGCCGAGGACTTCATCTCCTTGCCTTTGACTGGGCATCCCTGACGCCCTACATATTTTCGCAGGGCGCCGCCGACGTTCCGTGCACTCTACTGCACTTCGTGAACAACGAGTTGGTCGATGTCGCCAAGGGCAAAATCGTTCAACCGGGCCAGCCCTTGTTCCACGGTACCCAGATGCCACCCAACTTGTTTAGGGTTCAACTGGTTCGGGTGCTGCCAGGCTGCGACGACGTGTTACCTCCGATTCGACCCGTCGGGGCCGACGATGATGACGTCATGACCCTCAGCGCCTGCCTGAGTTGGCCCCTGCTTTGGCCGAAGAGCCAGATTCGTTTGGGGGCGGGGGAAACCACACCAAAGACAACACCGCCAGTCGTGCCGGCGCCAAGTCGTCCCCATGGCAAGTCCGCCGCAACGGTGCCGGACATCCCTATGCCACTGGATCCAAACATGCATATGGCACAGGATCAGGACGACGACGACGATACATTTGCCAACGTCGATCATTACTTTGCCGATCATGGGTACGGTGACGACTTCATGGGGGCTCCTTCTCAAGAACCCAACCCAACAAAAGACGTGCGCGATCAAGCCGGTACCGCGGAGAAGCCAAGTTGCAACAGGCGTCGTCTGCCGTTCAGCTCTCAGGAGACGCCTCCAGCTGCCGATTTCACCGAGCCTCAGATAGGCGAGGTGCGAAATATGATCAGCCCCAACACACTAAAGAAGGCTGTCTCTGAGCAGAACTCGGTCCCAATTATGGAGATCAAGAAGAAGGCACGCAAAAGAAAAACTAACAAGGGTGCGAGCCAGCCGGCACCGAGTACGATCCGTGCTCAGGACGGGCCACCTTCACCTGAGGATGTAATGAGGAGGGTGCATGTGGCGGGTAGGCCGATGCTACCGACAAATATGCTCGATGCTGCAACCGGTGCCATGCGGAGTCTGCATGACAGTGTTCTTTCTTTGGAGAAGCGGCGTCTCACACAGAAGGATGTGGCGTACCCGGTTTTCGCGGCCAAGGTGCCGGAGGGCAAGGGCTTTGTGGATAACTCCATCGGGGGTACGATCGTGCTGCGGTTTGATGACATCCACGCTATGTTGAACCTTCATCCGCTGCTGTACACCTTCGTTCGGCTATTTTCGCTGAGTATGGAGATGCGGATCATTCGCGACAAGACCCCGGACATCGTGATAGTCGACCCCTTCTACATGCGTGCCAAGATCTTGGGCAGCGCTGGGGACCGGCAAGTCGCGAGTTCTTACCTCGCAGGCGTCATTCTGGCAAACCGAGATAAGGATAACTTCCTCGTGCCTTACTTTCCCGAGTAAGTCCTCCGCCTCAACCGCCCCGTAACATATGAATTCTTAGATTTCGATCGTTCTTCTTTTAACATTCCGTGTTTTCTGCAGTGACACACAGTGCACGCTCATCCTACTAAGCCCCAAATATTCCATGGCCACGTATTTCGACCCGGACCGTAAGTCGGCTGTAGACTACACAAATGTCAAGAAGGTTCTTGATGATGTTCTCGCCGGCTACGCCAAATCTGGAGGCACCTTCACCAGGACAACTCGTAAGTACGGCAAGCACGTGTTCTCCCACAACACGACGTTCTGCTGCGTCAAGCAGCCGCCTGGCGGTCAGAAGGGTGCCTACTACGCCATCCATCACATGCGGGCGATCGTACGGGACCATCATCAACTTCTGCTACCGAGTAAGCTCAAAGATTGGGCCGCGCGCGTGTCGGCAATCCAGGACGTGGACATCAGACAAGATTTCTTTCGCATCCAGTCGGAGTTTGCGGAAATCATCCATCAAGATGTCCTTCGTACCTCGGGGCTGTTCTACCTCAGGAATCAACCGTCGAACAGTGACATCGACACAATGCTACAAATGCAGGCTGACAACGCCCGTGATTTCATGACTCCCACGATAGACGGCGGCTTCATCCATGCTCCGGTGCATTGAGTCGAGTCGAAAGCAGTGATGATGTGTCTAGTTCTAAAACATCGATTGGCTCTTGTTGTAATTAAACTTTAATGAACTTGTAGTATGTCTCTTTGGTTTCGAGAGTCGTTCAACTTAGATGTAATCGATGCTATTAATGTCTTGCTTTTCTCTTTCGATCGTTCTGTTGCATACTTATATATTGCTTATGAATTGTCTGTGAATTGATACTAACGTTTCGTTTGGCTAGTGCATATATATAGCGATGCCGTCGTATGTCGTGTACAAGGGTAAGGTTCCCGGAGTCTACGACGACTGGGAGGAGTGTCGGAGACAGGTTCACCGATTCAGCGGTAACAGTTACAAAGGGTACACCACTAGGGCCGAGGCCGAATCTAGATACGCCCGCTATCTAGCGGGAGAGGGGAGGGAGCGTTGGAGGAACCGGATGAAGACGAGTTTCATCGTGATGATGCTCATCGTGACGACCGCAGCTCTCTTCTATGTGATGGTAGTTTAGATGATCTATATCGACTTGTAATGCGAAGACAAACTCGCTACTCGCGATCTCGAGACTTGTAATATATTGTTCTATCTTTGTTCGGTCTTTTCAATTCGGAGACTAATATGATCGATGAATTGTATTCGGAGACTAATATGATGAATTGTATTCAGAGATTAATCTTCTATTGTATTCGATGAATGTGTTGTTGATGTGTGCTGTCTATATTCTGTGCAATTATATATTTTGTAATCGGTGCAAAAAAAACAGAAAAATAATATTAAAAAAAACCTAATATTCATACTAATGGCGCATCAGAGGAAAGTGCGCCATTAGTATGCCAAAGCATAGTAATGGCGCATTAACTGGCAGTGCGCCATTAGTATGCCAAAGCATAGTAATGGCGCATTGACACGCAGTGCGCCATTATTATGCGGATAATACTAATGGCGCATCATACTTAGTGCGCCATTAGTATGCCATAGCACCTGGCCCCTGGGAGGCTTACTAATGGCGCACTAAGGTGCACACTAATGGCGCACCTAGGATGCGCCATTAGTATACCAGATACTAATGGCGCACCAGAGGTGCGCCATTAGTATCAAATACTAATGGCGTGCTAGTAATGGCGCACCACTAATGCGCCATTAATAGCCAAATTAGGTGCGCCATTAATAGGCCTTTTCCTAGTAGTGTCTAATAGATCCTTGATCTATTTTTTTGTTAACTATGGGTTAGTTTTCTTTCAGATTCTTTGTAGTAACCCCTACTTTAGATCCGTATTGAGTAATTTGATTATGAAACTTTTTATCTAAATTTTTAATTATCTCAATAGTAGACATTTTCTTTTCAATAATATCAAGTCTTTGCATCACATGTTCCAAAGTTAAAGCAGTTCCATTAACTAAAAGTGGTGGTGGCCCTAACAAATCTATCATGGCATTATAAGAATCAAAAGTGTGGCTACCCAAGAAATTCCCTCCAGTAATGGTACGTAGAACATATCTATTCCAAGGAGTAACTCCCACATAAAAGTTACGAAGAAAAACGGTAGTAGGTTGCTTTCTAGTAGATCTATTTTGGGTATTGCAAATTCTATACAAAGCATCTTGTAAATTTTCCCTCTCCCTTTGTTTAAAATTGAGAACTTCATTGTCGGGAGTGCTAATAATGATGGGAGGACTAGCCATGAAAATGAGGTAGGTGAAATAGTACCACAAAAGCAAGCGGACAAGACGAATGAAAGAAGGGCGAAGAAAAGGCAAATTTTTAAAATCATTTTAGAAGTGGGGGACAGGAAAACGAGAGGCGAATGGTAAATAATGTAACTGCGAGAGATGAAAGTTTAATGAAGGTTACTAGGTAGGGCTTGACTTGACGTAGATCTCCCCGGCAATGGCACCAGAAATTCTTCCTACTACCTCTTGAGCTTGCGTTGGTTTTTCCCTTGAAGAGGAAAGGGTGAGGCAGCAAAGTAGAGTAAGTATTTCCCTCAGTTTGAGAACCAAGGTATCAATCTAGTAGGAGACCATGCACAAATCGCCAAATACCCGCACAAACAATCAAACAACTTGCACCCAACGCAAAAACGGGTTGTCAATCCTTTCACGGTTATTTGCAAAAATGAGATCCGATAGAGATAGATAACTTGTAAAGTAAATATTTTGGGTTTTTGGTTTATAGATTGGAAAGTAAGAGATTGCAAAATAGTAGATCTGAAACTTATAAGATGTAAAATAGACCCGGGGGCCATAGGTTTCACTAGAGGCTTCTCTCATGATAGCAAATATTACGGTGGGTGAACATATTACTGCCAAGCAATTGATAGAAAAGTGCAAAGTTATGACGACATCTAAGGCAATCATCATGAATATAGGCATCACGTCTGTATCAAGTAGACCGACTCCCGCCTGCAATTACTACTATTACTCCACACATGGACCGAAACAATTTTGCATCAAGAGTATTAAGTTCATAAGAACAGAGTAACACATTAAGTAAGATGACATGATGTAGCGGAATTAACTCAAACAATATGATGAAACCCCATCTTGTTATCTTCGATGGAAACAATACAATACGCGTCATGTACCCTACTATAAGTGGGATTGAGCACCGCAAGATTGAACCCAAAGCAAAACACTTCTCCCATTGCAAGAAAAACCAATCTAGTTGGCCAACCAAAACCGATAGTTCGAAGAGAATCACTAAGATATCAAATCATGCATATAAGAATTCAGAAGAGACTCAAATAATATTCATAAATAATCTGATCATAAATCCACAATTCATTGGATCTTGGCAAACACACTGCAAAATAAGATTACATCGAATAGATCTCTGTCGGTGTCAAAACTGGCGGATCTCGGGTAGGGGGTCCCAAACTATGCGCCTGAGGATCGATGGTAACAGGAGGCTGGGGAAATGATGTTTACCCAGGTTCGGGCCCTCTCGATCGAGGTAAAACCCTACTTCATGCTATATTAATATGGATGAATATGAATACAAGAGTTGATCTACCACGAGATCGTATTGGCTAAACCCTAAAGTCTAGACAATGAGGATTTGAGATTCTCCGTTAGCCTCTACGGACTAAACCGTCTGGTTTATATACACACCAGAGGGGCCTAGGGTTTGTACATACCATCTTGCAGAGGAGGGAAAGGTTACACCCGAACCTAAAACCTACCATTATATGAATACATGAGTCCTATCCAGATACGAGAGATGATCTTCGACTATGATCTTCACGACCCACCAGTCTGGCCCACCAAAAGTTATATGGCCTCCCGAGGACCCCTCTATCTGGGACTCCCTCAGTAGCCCCTGAACCCGACTTCGATGACGATGAGTTCAGCTTCCGTATTGTCTTTGGCATTGCAAGGCGGGTTCCTTCTTCCAAATATATCTTCTGCAAAAAGGTGTATTGTGTTCGGCTCTCCAAGGTTAGTACAACCCTTAGCCTCGAAGTCAAGGCTCTTAAAAGAAAATGATTAGTGTGTCTCTACTGACAACTTTTTGGTGAAGCGTCGCGTCTATCCCACTAACATATCGAACCGTTTTATTTGGTCCTAGTTTCGCGTTTCGAGGTATATCCTCATTGACACATCCCTTTAGAATAGAGACCGTGCCCGCTTATTGTGGGATCCTTATCAATATGAAGTGAGCACCCATGCCGTGCATTACGCATGACCGCTTTGGGAACCGACGAGGTTTATGGCTAAAGCGGGGGACGTTCTGTATTCACAACATTATAAAAGGATACCAATCCCTTCCATCAGCCCCACGCTTTCCTCAAGCTTGAGCTCTCCTACTTCCCTAGCCCCTACATCCTCATCTCTTGCGCCCACCGCTTTTCATCCCTCAACCACCCCTTCCGTCCCAGCAATGGCTGGATCCGGCACCAGAGGCAAGTGGGAGGCCTCCATGGTGACTGAAAAAACCGTGTAGTATCTCAGAAGCGCGGGCTATCTCGCCCCCAATATCGCACACTGAGTTGCCGCCAAGGGTCAGGTGATTCTCGTCCCAGAGGCGGGTGTGAGAGTAGTGTTCACTTCACATTTTGTTAGGGGGCTATGGTTTCCACTCCACCCCTTTGTTCAGGGTCTGTTGTTCTTCCACGGGCTAGATTTCCATGATCTAGCCCCGAACTCAATCCTTCACATATCCGCTTTCATAGTGGTATGTGAAGCTTTCCTCCGCATCCCTCCACACTTTGGCATATGGCTTAAAACCTTCAACGTGAAGCCGAAGGTGGTGGATGGGCAGCACGTGGAGTGCGGGGGCACTATGATTAGCAAGCTCCCGAATGAGACTTGGCCCAAAGGGTCATTCGTAGAGACAAATAAGGTCTGGCAGCAGGAGTGGTTCTACATCACCGAACCCCACGACCCCAAATGGGCGGCGGAGCCTGCTTTCAGATCCAGACCCCTAGAGAGGTTGACCTCCTGGACCAAAAAGGGTCTGGACTGGGGGTCTCCAATTGAAGCGACGACACTCCAGAGCCGTGTATCCGGTGTGATTTCCAAAGGGCACCAGCTCTCGTCCATGGTCCAGGTAATGCTGACCCGGCTTATTCTCCCTTGCCAATGCCGGGACTCCTCCATATGGGAGTTCGATCCGACATGAGACAAACCGCTAAAGCATCTCTTCAGCTTTACGCACAAAGAGATCTGGAAGCATCTCTTTAAGAGCCAGAAGGAGTGACCGGCAGAAACCAAGGACGCGGGCTATAGCACCATTCTCTCCACCCCGGAAGTAATAGAAAATATCGCCAAACGCATATTTATTCCCTTATTTAATGATACCATGAATTGGAGTTTTTGCATGATATACATGGCTGGATGAAGAAGGCGACCCGGATTAAGTGTCCGACGCCTTTGCCCAAAGACCCAGAACTGCCTCAACTGACGGCAATGCTGGTCCTGGCGCCGTACAAGGCGCCGGTCAAGAAGCCCAAGAAGAAGGGCAAGGGGGCCAGAGACGGCCCCCGCCCTGCACACAAGAAGTCCGAGGAGGTCCACATCCTCTCCTCCGACGAGGTGGAGGAGCATGATGAAGAGAAAGAAGAAGAAGAAGAAGAAGAAGAAGAGCCCCCTGCGCAAGGCAGGGAGATGAAGAGGGGGGCCGCTGCTCATGTAGGCACGGCCGCACCCCAGAGGAAACTGAACCTCACGGCTAGTTCAGATTCGTCCGAACATAGCTTCGTGGTGAAGCCCAGGGAGAAACCCCTGCCCGAATCGTAAGTTTGTCCGGATTGACTGCTGCGCCTTTGTTTGTTTAGCATTTACTTAGTATTTCTCACCTGCTGACCTACAGCCCTCCCGGTGGACACCCTGATGCCTCCTTATCGGAGGGGAAGTCTCTAGCGCCAAGAGAGACGGAGAGTGACCCGCCGGTCTGAGCTCCATCGCCCATGATTGGCGGGGACACCAAAGTGTCCTCCTAGCGGGTGTCCTTCGCCCAAGGAGATGAGGGTGGGGCAGGTGACGGGGCGATCGAGGGTAATACCTCAGCCGCCGCCGACCATGGGGAGACAACCCCCATTGAGACCGAATACGTGGGGCCCGAACAATCCGGGGCCCTCCCGAACATTGTCCCGGCGCCTAGTGCAGCTCCGAGGTTCGAAGACTAGACCCCCCAGCGGGGTCGGACACGACGGCACCCAGAGTCAATCCAGAGGCGCCGGACTCTATGGAGGGAGCACTACAAAGTGCTTCCATCATGGAGGAGCACCGCACCGTGATGGGTGAAGTGACGAAGAAGATTCAGTCTGTCAAAGGCGGACTGAATGAAGCCTTCAACAGGCTGTTAAGAGGCTTTGAGGTAAGCAATGTAATGTTTTTTTATAGAATTTTATTATTTTTTACGCACATACATAGACAATAGCCCCTGATGCTTTGTGTGATTCTGGAGAGAATCGGACGAAGTATCCATAGTATAGAATACTTACGGAGTTGAACTGTTGTGCATGCTTCACTAGTTGCGGCAACTGCGCGAGATGCGAAGGTTGCCAAATTAAATCGGAAGCTCTAGTTGGCCAACACGGACCTCGACCGCGTCAATCAGTGTTTAGATGAAACGCAAGGTATGCGGATTTTAGGATGTCAATAAGACTAATTAAGATTGATTGAGTATGTTTATAAACTCTGATATGGTATTTTATATTATACAGTTGGCGCCACTGAGCTCGAGGCCCTCAAGGGCGAGGTTGCCAAGGCCAAGAAGGAGGCCGAGGCGAACAAGGTTGCCTCTGACAAAGCGGCTGCCGATTTGGACGCCGAAAAGGCTGAGTGCGCGAAGCACCGGGCTCGGGAGTCCGAAGTCGAGGTCGAGCTCAACAATGCCATTCTCAAATGTGAGGCATTGGAGAAGAAGGCTTCAGAACAGGAATCCGAGCTTACTGCGGCAGTGAAGACTGCCCAGGATGCGTGAGGCGAGGCGCACATCGCTTGTGAGGAAATCAAGCAGGCACAACAGATAGCATCTGGTAAGACATTTCTCTTACAGAGCATCTTCGGAGGGCAGAAGTATCTTGGGCTGACACGGTTATGGAGTTCTCCAGGCGTGTTTGTTGATCTTCCGAGGAGCGGAGCTAACGCTGCCCAGTACTTCCGAGCCCAGGAGGGGAACGACACGGAGAGGCTGTTTTGGTCGCAGTTCTATGCGCCAAAACATCCGGTGCCCCTCAACAACCAGATGAAGTAGCTGGTCGAGCTGCACAACATGGCGGGTTCGGCCATGAAGGACTTGATAGTCCGGCTATGGCCCATTGATCCAATCCCAAGTAGCTACTTAGGATTGGTGAAGTGGCTCGTCGAGGCGAGTCCGTGGGTCGACCCACTGACGCGTTCGGCCTGCATAGAAGGTGCTCGAATGGCCTTCGCTCGTCTGAAAGTGTACTGGGCAAAGATGAATGAGGGGCACATTGCCACTGCTGGTCCACCTGCCGGCAAGTGATACGTCCAAAACGTATCTATAATTTCTGCTTGCTCCATGCCACTTTTGGGTGATATTACTATGATATTCATACACTTCCATACACTTTTGATCATATTTGGACTAACTTACTAATCCAGTGCACCCCAGTGCCAGTTTCTGTTTTCGGCTGTTTTTGTATTTCAGGTTTTCACGTTTCGAGAACTGCCCAGAAAAATCCAGAAAAATTATATAAAAAATCAGCGATCCGGAAACAACACTACGTCCGAAGGGCAGCCTGGGGGGCCACAGGGGCTCCAGGCGCCCTGTGGGCGCCCCCCCCCCTGGGCCGCGCCGGGGGGGGCGCCTGGGCCCCCCGAAGCCCGTCCGGTGCCCCCCTTTGGCATATATTTAGAGGGACCTCCGAAACCCTCAGAACAGGAACTCTTTTCGTGATCCCATCTCTGTTCCGCCGCCGCCGCCGCTTTCAAGATCGGGAGCACCAGGAGAACTCTTCCCGGCACCCTGCCGGAGGGGAGGATCACCACCGGGAGCTTCTCCACCACCATGGACGCCTCCCGGATGACTCGTGAGTAGTCTCCCTTGGACCATGAGTCCATGACCAGTAGCTATGTGATGTTCTCCTCCTGTTCTTGTGCTTCACTAATTAGTCCTCGTGAGCTGCCCTACATGATCAAGGCACCTATGTAATCCTTATGTTGTTGCTATGTTGAGTTTGCTGGGATCCGATGGATTATGAGATTATGTTCAGATTGATCTTGAGTAATATATTTTATTCACCTCTTTTATATTTTAGTTCATAAGTAATTCTTGCATGTTCTCCGTTGTTATTTATTGCTTTGGCCGAGTAATAGGTAGTGACTCCAAGAGGGAACGTTATGCTCGATTGTGGGTTCATGCCCCTCGATGACTAGCTTGAGTGACAGAAACATGAGTCTAGGGGATGTGTTGTTGCCACAAGGGGGAAAACAATGGTGCTTTTGCCCGCGGGTGCAAGGATTGTTTACTTTACGCAAAGTTCTTTTAATGCAGTTGTTTGTTGCATTGAGTTTACACTATGGGTGGGACTCGCAACTTAATACCAGCGAGATGTTCTGGATAGATATCTCAAGGTGGATGATTAGTAGTAGATATTGATGGATTTCGGTCTACTTACTTTGGCGTACCGCCCATGCTTTGAACCTCAACCTTTCTTGCAATGTGGTCAGCATTGGTTTGCGTTCGTGGTCCTGTCAATTGCCCAGCTGTAATTTGTTTACCTCACATAGCTGTTTTATCGTCTTTTGGGAGAGAGACATCACTAGTGAACATCATGAGACTCCGGTCCATATTACCATCACTGATCACACCCGCTATTTACTTTTCGCTATTTATTTACTATTGCAAAACATTATCTATCACTACTATCATTGCTTTTAACCCTTTGTGAACTACAAGGCCGGAGGGATTGACAACCTCTCTGTACTCGTTGGGAGCAAAGTTATTTGTATCTGTGTGCAGGTCCACGTTGATTGCTAATTGCGTCGTTAGCAGTTGACACCTACGTGTTGAACCTAGGAGTCTCTGGGGATTCGATCCTTGGCATCTTTGCTAGGGGAAAACACTTCTACTTACTGCATCTTACACCTTCCACTTGGGGTAACCATAAGGGGTTCGAGGCCCATCAGCAAGGAGCACCGCAAGCCGAAGAAGTACTTTGAGGACGTCATCGAAGGCGCCCGCCTTGTAGAAGGCCAGTGCTCGAAGGATGTTATCTTCAAGTTATTGTATCCGGATGTAAAGACTTAGGCTTATGAATCTGATGTATATGAATTTTGCGCTATTATAATATAAGCATCTTTTACCTCCATTGTGACTGTTTATTTAAAGCTGAAAGTTTCCAGTCGTCGGCTTCAGCCCCCATGTACATAGTACTGGGGTGTTAGGTCATATGCATGTACACTCTTTATCCAATGTCTTGGTCCATATAGAAGGTGTATGCGGAGCGAACCAGGCAATCAGACTATGCGGTGTTATTGCTTTCACTTAGTCGGAGGAGCTTGACATGTGGGGCTAGGTACTAGTCCCTGGTGCGGATATGATATTGCTCACTTAAGGTATCCAATTGCATCTGGCTGGGCGAAAAAACCAAACCTTCGTATAACGCGGGGTAGATCTCTATCGATCGTAGTATAAAACTAAGTAACCGGATTGCGGACCAGGTTCTCGCCTATCATGACAGTCAATTTCCGGCTTTCTCTACTGAGGTACTTAACCGGATGAGCCAGAAGTACAATCTCAGCAGTACTCCCTTTACACCCTAGCCGAACAATCGGGAACGTAGGGGTAAGTATAGGAGCCGGGAAACCCAACTATTGATCCAAGACATGATTCAGAACTGATGCATATAATGCAAACATCCAGGATGCCGAACACTCCCTATAGGTGTTCGGTCTTTTTGTCATATACCGGGCTGAATACAGCCCCTGGTAATGGACCCTTATTGACAAGGCACATGTGACAATCTGATGTGGGGGAGAGCATTTATGGTGAGTGAAAAAAACTCCGAACATAATGCGAATCAAGCTGCTCTGTTAATATCCCTTTATAATAGGGTGAGTCGTAAGCTTACAAATAATTCCGATGGCTTTCTTGGGCATTTTACATGCCAGAAAAGTATATAATAAGAAACAGAAAAAGGTTTAAACAGAGTCTTAATCTAAAAAGAAACCTTAGCCTAGGTCCCTGCTGCATGTCTGCGCCGTTTTCTCCTCTATAATGTGTCCTTGAAGGGGTGGGAGTATGATGGCCGTCTGTAAAAATAAAAAAAGAACACCTGGAAAAGAAAAATAAATCCAGTGTGGCCATGACAAGACTGGTTCGTTCAATGAACCTGAAAAGATAGGTTTAGAGTCAGAATAGGGTCAAGCCGAACTATGGACTATATGCAGTGTGCCCCCAGCGCCGCCCAAGGGATTTTTAAGGCATAATTATGCACTCGAGGTACATGTGCTATCACCTTATGGGGCAGTCAATGGGGGCGTAGCTGCTAATCTAGCTCAGGTTCATCTGAGCTGCCGCACTGCGGCGTGTGCCGGACACGTTTAGTTATGTCCACGACTGACAGATTATCCGGCTTGAATAGGCCATTTTGGACTACGGCTGCTAGGGCCGCAGTGTCCTCCGTACGGAGAGAGCGCTCCATATTTCCATTGACTGTGATGACGCCACATGTTCCAGGCATTTTAAGCTTTAGATAAGCATAATGCGGGACTACATTAAAGCGTGCGAAGGCTGTTCTGCCGAGTAGAGCATGATAGCCACTTCTGAATGGAGCTATGTCGAAGATTAACTATTCGCTTTGAAAGTTATCAGGAGAGCCGAATACGACCTCCAATGTTAAAGAGCCCGTGCAACGGGCTTCTATGCCCGGTATCACTCCTTTAAAGGTCATTCTTCTTGGCTTGATTCTTCACGGGTCTGTTCCCATCTTGCGGACAGTGTCCTGATATATTAGATTAAGACTGCTGCCACCGTCCATGAGGACTCGGGTGAGATGGTATCCATCAATTATTGGGTCGAGCACTAGGGCAACTGAACCCCCATGACGAATACTAGTCGGATAATCCCTGTGATCAAAAGTGATCTGATAGGCCGACCATGGGTTGAACTTGGGGGAAACAGGCTCAACGGTGTAGACATCTCGGAGTGCGCGCTTGCGCTCCCTCTTTGGGATATGAGTGGCATATATCATGTTCATTGTTTTGACCTCCGATGGAAATTTCTTCCGTCCCCCTATATTCAGCTGGCGAGGTTTGCCCTCGTCTTCGCTCTGAGGCTCCTTCCCCTTATGTTCGGCATTGAGTTTTCCAGCCTGCTTGAAAACCCAACAATTACGGTTGGTATGGTTTGCAGGTTTCTCTGGGGTGCCATGGATTTGGCAGGGCCTATCTAATATTTTGTCCAGACTAGATGGACCATCTTTGTTGCCTTTAAATGGATTCTTCCGTTGACCGGGTCTGGAGCCACTGAATCCGGCGTTTACCGCTATATCATCTCGGCTTCCAACATTGTTTCGACGTTTGTTTTTGTTACTTCGTGGATTTCCATTGTCGTCCCTGACTTTAGATGTTCCAGGGTCGCTCGTACTGCTACGAGCTAACCAGCTATCCTCACCCGCGCAAAAGCGAGTCATAAGTGTGGTCAGGGCTGCCATTGTCCTCGGCTTTTCCTGTCCGAGGTGTCTGGCTAGCCATTCGTCCCGAACACTGTGCTTGAAGGCCGCTAAGGATTCACCGTCCGGATAGTCGACGGTTTGGTTCTACTTAGTGAGAAACTGATTCCAAAGCTTGCGGGCTGACTCCCCGGGTTGTTGGATGATGTGACTTAGATTGTCAGCGTCCGGGGACCGGACATAGGTCCCTTGAAAATTGGCCCGAAAAGCATCCTCAAGTTCTTCCCAACTCCCAATGTAGTTCTATGGGAGGCTGTTTAGCCAATGCCGAGCTTGTCCTTTCATCTTGAGGGGTAGATATTTAATGGCGTGGAGATCATCTCCTCGAGCCATGTGGATGTGAAGAATAAAGTCTTCTATCTAGATGGCAGGATCCGTCGTTCCATCATACGCTTCGAAGTTCACGGGTTTAAACCCTTCTGGAAAATCATGATCCAGCACCTCATCGGTGAAGCACAGAGGGTGTGCGGTGCCTGTGTATTTTGCTATGTCATGGTGTATGTCTGATGTTTGTGATGTCCAGTATTGACCCCGAGCTAGTATATTACCGGCGCGATTTTCTTGATAGCCGTCGTCCCATGCGGGAGCGCGGTCTCTAGGTCCGTAGATAGACCTAGTCTTGCTAGCTTTTTTGTTCAGGTCCTCACGCAGATCGTGTTTCCGGACTTGAGCCGCGTCTCCCTTTCCTTTACGGGGTGGTGGTGCAGGCTTGTGTACGCCGTTTCTAGCAATTTTGTCCCGTCCCCGAGGTGGTCGGTCCGGCTTATTAGCGGTATTATACTTCGGCTGTATAGGCGCAGCGTCCTCGTCGTCGTATTCGGGCAGCAGTTTACGCTTCCGATAGCCTTTGGTTTGGCCAATGTGGCCATGTTTTTGTTCGGCGTCTAGCACCTCGTTCCATCTATCATTGAGCGTGTCTTGTGCGGTTCGAAGCCGTCTCTGCTGCTTTTTTAGGCTCCTTGCGGTGGCAATAAGCGTACGATGGAAGCACTTTTGTTCCGAGGGTTCTTCTGGGACGATGTATTCGTCGTCACCCAGGCTAACTTCTTCTTCGGAGACAGGTTCATAATTGCTGTCTTCGGCATCACTATCGTCGGACAGCGGCTTTCGACTCTGTTCACCGTCCTCTCGCTCCTCTTGCTCCATCGCTGGGTCTGCGGGGTCTTCGGCTTGTTCTTGAATGTCATCATCGTTAGTGATAATGTTGCTATCTTTTCCTTTACAGGATTTGGTTCGACGCTTTGGACGCCGATGTTTGGGAGGTTCTTCGACGGGCTTGTCCTCTAAGGGATTGTTTTCGCCGTCGCCCTCAGCCTCCTTAGGTGTATCCACCATGTACACGTCGTACGAAGACGCAGCTGTCCACCGTCCGGTTACGGGCCGCCTTTTATCTGGATCCGCTTCGGCTTCGAGGTCCATCCATTCAAAGTCTTCAGAAGCATTGTCAAGTAGATCGGTTAGATCTTCAACCGTGGCTACCAAGTGGGTGGTGGGTGGGGAGCAAAATTCTCCACCAGCCTCTAGTTCGAACCGGTTACAATGCGGCTGTGTGTCCCCATCTAAGGAGAGGGATCTTATCGACTTCAGCATATCACCAAAGGGTGTGTGCTGGAAGATATCTGCAGCACTGAATTCAGCGATAGACGCCTGATTTGGCTTAAAGGGCGTAGATGCGCGTGATTCGGAATCTGAGGCCGGAGTTAGGACCGGGGTTCCGGTGACATAGACCCCGCTTATAGTTGGGTCCGTGTGCGGCTCCAACGCCGTGGAGTCCGTGGCTTCTGTGAAGGGGTTGAGATTCCCATCATTGGACGACACGATCTGTTCCGGATCTAGGGCCAGAACTGTTGCAGGTGCTATTTCCTGATCCGATGACAGAGCTAGATCATGTTCATCGTGAAGGCAGAGAGAGGTTGCCGCGGGCTCGAATCCGTCGAAGATCAAGTCTCAGCGGATATCAGCAATGTATTTTAAGTTTACGAATCTGACTTGATGGCTAGGGGCGTAGCTCTCGATCTGCTCGAGGTGGCCTTTAGTGTTGGCGCGAAGCGCGAAGCCGCCAAGCACGAAGAGCTATCTAGGAGGGAAGATTCCCTCAGCGTTGCCATTGTTGTTGATGACGTGATCCATTAGTTCTTTGGTCGGCGACATAGTGGAACTCTCAATGAAGGTACCAATGTCGGTGTCAAAACTGGCGGATCTCGGGTAGGGGATCCCGAACTATGCGCCTGAGGATCGATGGTAACAGGAGGTCGGGGACACGATGTTTACCCAGGTTCATGCCCTCTCGATCGAGGTAAAACCCTACTTCCTTGTATATTAATATGGATGAATATGAATACAAGAGTTGATGTACCACGAGATCGTATTGGCTAAACCCTAAAGTCTAGCCAATGAGGATTTGAGATTCTCCTTTAAGCTCTATGGACTAAACCCTCCGGTTTATACACACCAGAGGGGCCTAGGGTTTGTACATACCATCTTGCAGGGGAAGGAAAGATTACACCCGAACCTAAAACCTGCCATTATATAAATACAAGTGTCCTATCCGGATACGAGGGATGATCTTCGACTATGATCTTCACGGCCCACCAGTCCGGCCCACCAAAAATTATATGGACTCCCGAGGACCTCTCTATCCAGGACTCCCTCAATCTCCAAGAATATCAAGGAGAACATGGTATTGAGGATCAAAGAGAGAGAAGAAGACATCTAGCTACTAGCTATGGACCCATAGGTCTATGGTGAACTACTCACACTTCATCAGAAGGGCAATGGTCTTGATGTAGATGCCCTCCATGGTTGAATCCCCCTCCAGCAGAGTATTGGAAAAGGCCTCCAGATGGGATCTCGCGAGAACAGAAGGTTACGAAGGCAGAAAAGTGGTTTCGATGGATGTTCTGATGGAATATATGTGAATTTCTAGGCCGAAGAAGTAGGCCAGGGGAGGCACGAGGGGCCCACAAGGTAGGGGGTGCGCCCTACCCCCCAAGGCGCGCCCTCCACCCTCGTGGCCGCCACATAGATCCCTTGGCATGTACTCCAAGTCCTCTGGATGTCTTCTGGTCCAAAAAAAATCCTCATATAGTTTCATTCCGTTTGGACTCTGTTTGATATTCCTTTTCTGTGAAACTCAAAAACAAAGAAAAAACAGAAACTGGTACTGGGCTCTGGGTTAATAGGTTAGTCCCAAAAATAATATAAAATAGCATATTAATGCATATAAAACATCCAAAATATATAATACAATAGCATGGAACAATAAAAAATTATAGATACGTTGGAGACGTATCATCCGTATTGTAGGGGAAATGACTCAGGAGGTGTTTTAGTCCCACCTTGCATAGTGGGGATGAAATCCCCTCTCTCCGTCTACAGTTACAACCCTTAAGGCACCGTTTAGACTTTGGGGTTTTGTTTAGATTGAAGTTCGCCATAGCTGCAACTTGCTTACTTTGTTTATGTTCAACGACCAGACAAAGACGCTAGAGAACCCTACTTGATTAGTAAAGCTTTCCTATTATATTCGCAATATCCAGATTACAATCTCAGTTTGTTGCTTGTTCTTTGTTTGCTTGCAGGAAATAGAACTTTGTGGTCAGGTTGATCATGCCCTGGCCTGGTTAATAACCTCATTGTAGTTGGTTTAGCAATTGCTAAGGAATGACGTCATCACACGTTCATACTCGGATCATCAAAGTTAACTTCCTCCAAAATGATAGCTACCATCTCATCGAAAGACGGGACACCTTTCCCTCTATCAATTGGTATCAGATTTCCAGGTTGCTCGATGAGACTTTCCAGTTTTTCATAGTTTAAATCACATCTTTTGTTCATGCTACATTCCACGAAAATGCCAAAAATATTAGGGTTAGATCATCATATCTAGACTAATCTGATCCTTTTGCATAATCTTTTCAATGTTTGGCTTTGTTGAATTTGCGGTTGCATCATCGTGTCTAGTTGTTGGTCATAGCATTTAGTCTTTTAGAGTTTCAAGTTCTGGTCACACGTTGTCTTGTAGCCGCCGCAAAATTGCTACCTCCGCTGCCATATACCTCCACCATAACGCCGCCGTTCCATAAAACCATCACATATCTGCCACCAACAAGCCACCAGTCCGGGGTGCCACCAGATACATATCTGCCACCAGTCTTAGTTTCCACTAGATACATATCTGCCACTTGTCCAAGTTGTCACGAGATACATATCCGCCACCTGTCCGAGTTCCACCTGATTCATCTCCGCCACCAATCCTTGTCCGAGTCCAGTATTTCTTCTCTGTTAGTGATTTTAAGATCACGCCATACTACGGATCTGTAATGCCCAGGATGGAGTTATACCTCCTACGTGTCGAGGCACGACTTAAAGGCATAAATCCATCCTAGAATGATCTCAAGTTTGGTATCTTTGCACGACTCATGTAAAAGAGGGATTGAAAAGCAAAAGGAGATAGTTGGCTTACACTCGCCACTTCACACAATACATTACATAAACAATCATCATCCACAACATCACAACCCGACTACGGGTGAAGATCCAAAAGCAAGATACCAAAACAACATAAAGCCACAGGTCAGGATCGAATCCTAGTAGAAACCACTACTGAACATCGAAACGTCACAAGCAAACGGTCAAACTCTTCAACGAGCTCCTGGTGAAGCACTGAACCAGCTTCTGCATCGTACACGGCTGAACCTGCAACTGGTGTGGTGAAGTAACTGTGAGCCACAGAGGACTCAGCAATCCCGTTCCCGGGTAACACGACTATTTAAGCCTTGGGTGAGGACAAGGCTGAAGAAAGAACGAGAGGTGAAGGAACAAACAAGAGTCTGCAGCACAACTAGCACTAACTTACGTAATAGAGAGCGAGAAGAGAAGAGCATCGGTCGAAAGATGATCACGAAGTGATCCTAGCTAAAGTCGGTCAAACATAACCCCACCGTGTTCAACTCCCGAATCCCTATTCGGAAATTGACAGTCACGGTACACACGCTGGTAGTGTATTGAATCATTGCGTCAAGTTATCTACAACCGGAATTAACAAGCTCCCATCTGCCACATAACCGCGGGCACGGCTTTCGAAAGTTCAAACCCTGCAGGGGTGTTCCAACTTGGCCCATCACAAGCCCACGATCCGCGAAGTCGCAACTCCATAGGTGGGAAGACCCGAGTATTCTCGGAATCCCGTGCTCAAGTTAAACCGAACTAAGGTAAGGCTAATCCAGCAAATCCTCTCGGCGTGTCGACACCCTGATAGTAGCCGCGCGTATCTAGGTCTCAGGACACGACCGGATGGGCGATTCTACAGGTGGATACCAAATACCTCGGGTTGCCCCAAGGCGGCCCCGCAGAACCCCCGTTTGGGACCAACACCATCAGCGCTGGCCCCCCCTGCTATGTAGAAATAAGAATCCTCGGGGACGCGACCCCCTATGCAATTTTAATTAATTAATTAAGTTGTTATTATGAGGCAAATAGTACCAAAAGTTGGGACTTGCTGGAAAAGACTTAGCACTTAGCGGTTTATCAAGGGGGTCCCATACACCCCAACCGTGTTAGGAACGCAAAATCAAGGAACATAACACCGGCTTATACGGATCCTAACGGCATGAGTGGAACAAAACACCAAGCAAAAGGCTTAGCCTTCCACCCTTGCCAATATATAGATGATTTCATTTTTAAGCATTTATATAGTGTGATATAACCCAACCAAACTTCAACATGAAGCAAACATCTTCAATCTTCACCTGCAACTAACAATGCTATAAGAGGGGCTGAGCGAAGCGTACTTAGCCAAGCAACGGTTTGCATAGGTAGGGTGGTTAAACATGGCAATGGTTACAAGTAGGAGGCTGACAGGAAAACATGGGCATCGAGGCAAAGCTATAGATCGAGACTCTAGCAATAGGCAAAGATAGTAATGGTATCCGGGTTCGGTCATCTTGCCTGGGATTCCACAAGGGAGAAGAACGGAACCAAGAAGAAGACGGAGCAACACAGACAAGCGAAACCTCACAACTCCGGAACGAAACCGAAGCTATCAAGAGAAGCAAACCGGAAAGAAACAAACAACACGGTAAACACACAAACATAAACATGGCATACGATGCACAAACAAGTATGATGCATGTCCGGTTTAAATATGCATGGCATGGCAAGTGCACAAACAAATACTACAAGTTAAGTGGAGATCAATATGCAACGAGTTGCATATTGACGAAACACCACATAATAATTATTTAGTTGACTCTCGTTATTAACAAGACAAGATTAAATGTTTTTAGCATGGCAAGAGGTGAAACATAATAAAACTACACAACTAGACATTTTAAATGAGGCCGGAGAATAACAACAACATATCCGGAAAAATCCTCATGAGCATGTTTAATAATATAAGCAAACAACAATTAAACATTCAAGGTTGTTAACATGATGCGGATGACATGATCAAGTTTAATGCAATTATTAATTAAAGGTTGACTTAAAAGAGATATGAAGCATTTGTCACCGTGGTGAAAGAAAAGGGTGCCACGGCAACGATCCGAAATGATGCCACGCAACATATCGGTTCCCGTAACTCGTTGAGAGTCCGGTGCAAAAGATAGAATCGACGTGAGCAAGTCGAACAAGATGGAAGTGGGTTGATCCCGTTACCGGGTTCCCACGAGTCGGCGACGAGGCAACCGAGGAACATGACAAAGGTGGAACGGGCACGAAGCACACACGGGAAACATTTCATACAACACAAGCATGCATCACACGGTTCATCGACGGGGTTATACCTTCGAAGCGTGCGTTTCGGGCGGTTCGGGATCGTAGAGGGACGTAGTGGAAGTAGAGGAAGTAGCCGCTCTCGTGAGTCGTAGAGGAAGTAGTGGTTCTCGGCGACGGTAGACGTTCGGGCGACGGTAGTGGTACTTGGGTCTCCGAGTAGTCGTTCTCGAGCTCGTAGCCGTTCGGTCGTCGAGGTACTTGTACATGTAGTGGTACTTGTCGGGTCATGTAGTCGTTCACGTTCACGTCTTGGTTCACGGTCGGATGAGCTCGGACATCGTGGTACTTGCCGGTCTTCGGCGACGGTAGAGGAAGTAGTGGTACTCGGCGTAGGGGTACTCGTGGCGACCGTGTAGTCGAACTTGACGCACCCGAAGAGGTACTTGTCGAGTCGGTCGCGGTACTTGTCCTCGGAGGCATTTTCGTTCGTAGTTGTTCACGGTGTCGTCGTCGAGTAGTCGTTCCGGGTCATCTGTCAAGTTAACCGAACAAGGCAGCACACAACAACAACCAAAAACAGCAAGGGCGACGCGGCCACCGGAGGCGGCAGCAACAGCAAGGGGGATGGAGGGGCCGCGGAGGGAGGCCGTCGGGCGCGGGCCAGGGAGGCACGTCGGGCTCCTGGCCTGCTGCAGAGGCGAGGCGAGGCGGCTCCACGGCGAAAGAAGATGGAGGAGGGGCGCTCCGGCTCGGGCGCCGCGGAGGGAGGCCGTCGCTCGGGGTGGCTGGCAGCAGGACGGCGCTGCTGAGGAGGACGGGGCCGAGGGAGCAGAGGCGGGGGCCTGGCCGACCCGGCCTCGGGGCGCGCAGGCGCGGAGGGCGAGAGAGGCAACGGGCCAGGGAGGAAGGCCTGGCCGCGGCGCTCGATCCTGGCCGACTTCTGGCCGCTGGGCGACAGGGAAAGGGCGGAGGAGGCCGGAGGGGCCACGGGGCGGCGAGGCCCTGGCGTCGGAGGAGGGAGCGCGATGGAGGGCGCCGGCCTTGAGCGAGGAGAAGAGGGAAAGGGGGAAACGAGCGAGGAAGGGAAACAGGGTCGGGGGTTCGGGCGCTACGGGCGAGAGGAAGAGCGAGCGGGACGGGAAGAGGGAATCGCTCCTGGCGGCGGCTGAGGGACGAGAGGGAACGTGAGGGAGAGTGGGGTCGAAGGATTAGGGTTCGGCGCCGAGTGGGCCAGTGGGCCTGGAGAGGGAATTGGCCAGATGGGCCAGAAGGAGAGGGGGCTGCGGGAGGAAATGGCCTTGAGCCCAAGGAGGCTAGAGGCTGGGCTCTCTCCTTATTTCTCCTTTAAAACAAAAGAGAAAAGGAGAAAGAAAAGAAAGAGAAGGTAGGGGAGGAATTTGTGCAAGAGGTCAAAATCCCCCGGGCTCGCAAAATGTCAGGAATTTAATAAAATTGTTGGAGGGGTTTTTGGAAGAACCTCGAAACAACGGAAAGAATTAAGACAAGGTTTTTGGAAGAAACTTGAAGTGAAAAGACAATGGGGAAAATATGCAAGTGTTTTATGGTGATTCCGAAGCAATGGAATAATTATTATATAGCTCCCTAAATATATTGAGAGGCTTTTTATATGTTATAAAGAGAAGTCATCTTCCCTCGATTTAAATGGACCGAAGGCCCACACGGATTATTTAGGTTGAGATGCAAAAATTAAAATGACATGATGGCATGATGACATGATGCAATGCGAAAATAAATAACACAAGCTCAAAAGAAACACACGGGCAACCCGGAACATCTGGAATCTTCTGGAATCTTCTGGGACGTCGGTCTCGGGCGTCACAACTCTCCCACACTAACAGAGGATCTCGACCCGAGATCCTAGAGATATCACCGGGTAAAAACGAAAGAGGAAGAGGAAGAGGTAAAACATAGTTGCTTCTTTGACAGACGAGTGAAACCAAAGAACCTTGAGAGGTTGAACAAGTTGAAAGAAAGAATGCAACGGAGATGAACGAAGTTAAGAGCACTCCGGTAAGCAGGAGGAACAAGGAACACTAAGAGAACCTTGTAGGTTGAAAGACATGAACAAGAGCTTAGGAACCAAAAGAATATGAAACTGCAATGGTATGGCCAAGGAATAAGAATGACAGAATTCGGACAGCACTCCGTCTGAAAATGGAAGGAATAGAACAGAACTTGAGGAGATGGAATGTTACTTGATGAAAACAACAACACACAGCCTCCGGAACAATTAAAAGAATGGCACAAGGGTAAGAAAGATTCAGATAGCACTCCGGTTAAAAGATAAACAAGGAAAAGAACATGATCTTGACAAAACGATATGATGGTTAAAGAGAGCAATATCACAATGCCTCCGGAATGAAAGAATAGCATAAAGATCAACGAAAGAAATGAATGGAGAAGAAATATGACAACCTCTCTCAAAATTTAATTTGAAAGAGCATCTTACAAAGAAGGGTTGAACTGAGTTGTTGGAAATTCAACAACGAAAGAATAAGCTTGATGTGGGCTTATGGAAAACATCTCAAAATTATGAGGTGACAACCAACCACTAAGGAAAACAATTGATTGGATTGAGATCAACAAGGATATGAAAAACTTATTTCCTCGGAAGGATTAATGAAGAACTTGGGTCATTTATAAGCACCACAATACAACAATCCTTAGGGAAAGCTTTTAGGTGAAATACAACCCAAGATTACTCCAATGAATAAGTTGAAGGGGTGAAAAGATCTGCTGAACAAGGAAAATGATGGTTTTAAATATCTCATTCTTGATAACTCGTGAATCATGAAACATGAAGGAATTGTCAAGAATGTTATAACATCATCTGAAAAGATAAAGAATTGCAAATGGAGAGCATGATGAAGAATGCTTGAGCTCCAACAAGAATCTTGATGAAGACTTCGAGGATGAATTAAAACGTGATGAACCACCATGAGAACTCCGGTAATGAAAGCATTAGAAGTGAAAGATGAAAAGAATAAGATTCAAGGCCTGCGATGAATTAGATGGAGCTTGAAATGATAAAATTGAAACAACATGGATCTCCGGAAAACAAGATAAAGAATTTAGAACCGAGAATATGATATGATGAACAAGCTCCGGACAAAAGAATTAAACACTTGGAAGGAACAAGAATAAGAATTATGTTATGCATCTCCTTCACCAATTTAAATTGATGACAACCAAAGGATTTGGCATACTACTTATTCTCGTTGGAAAGAATTAAAGAGAGATCTAGCACAAGCTTGGGTAAATCTTCAACAAAGCACCGGTAGGATTATGAAAAGAACAAATGAATTAATACGATAACAACGAAAGAGTAAACTTGAAAGAACCACCGTAAGAATATGGAGACGAACGAAGAGACATCAATGAGGAATATTGGAGGACGAAGTTGAAAACTGAGAACGAAGAAATCTTCTGAAATGATGGCCTTCGGAGGATCACAAAGAAAAGAATTCAAGAAATGCTTCGGATGGGTATAAAAGAATTCCTCATGATCGGAACAATAATGAGGATGGCATGAAGCTAGAACCACGAATCTTGAAGAGAACGGGCCAAGATTAAGAGAAACTCTTCTCCGGTCTTCAGATGTTGAGAATGAAGACGAGAAATGCCATAAGAATTGTTGAGCACTCCGGAATGAAGAATTTAAAAGGTTGAACCAATGATGAAAAAGAATTGAACGCGATCTTGGAGAAGGCATGTGACTGATGGCAAATCATTCTTACGTCACACTATGAATAGAATTTGAGAATAACTCCGGAATAAGAAGAGTCAGGTAAGATCCTGGGAAAGACCTGTGGGTTAGGGCCCACTCAAAAGAAATCACCGTTGGAAAAGATTGCTTAAGAGATATTGCACCGGTTGAGTTAAATGGCTTGAAAAAAGGAGACAAAGCTCAAAATAGCTTGAATGGATTAAGAATGGAATTATGGATCTTCTGCACTCCGGATATGAATAACAAGAGGAGAATGAATAATTGGTGCACCGGAATAAGAAAACATTGTGAAAATGAGGAAAAGGATAAGATCAACACCAAAACTTGAATTACATCCACTGGCAGAATTATGAAAACAAAAGAATGATGAACTTGAAGCTCTTGAGCATCTTCACGATAATTCACCGGATAAGAACATTGAAGGAAAAGAATGAAGAAATATCACTTGAATAAAATGGATATTTCATTTAAGAATTTCTTGCTTCAAGAAAAGAAGGGAGGGAGGGTGGGGAAACAAAGACAACTTGGGATGAACAAAATGGACACCGGTTGAAAAAAGAATTAACATGAAGATCTTGATGGTTAAGAAGGAATAGCACTCTCATAGAAATATGAGAACACCGATTAAGAAAGGTATGGAATCAACATTTGACATCGAAGCAACTCGAATACCAGAATCAAAACGAAACAAAGGATAGATATACAACATGATCTTCACAATATCATTCGAACAAAGGATTGAACGAATGAATTCCATAGTTACATCAACTTGTCGAGAAACCACTTGGAGAACAAAATGAAAATAAAAAGGAACAAGGATCAGACAGAACAAATACAAGATAGAAGCTTCGTTCGACATCTTCGTGCTGAAAGCTCATGGAACGTGTTACAAAAGGGTTTTGTCATCCCCGGATCAGCATAGCCAAGGACCCTTTAAGATGCAACTCCCGATCAGAACAAGTCCATAAAACCACTTCACTCAAAGTAGAACCCCAAACTTCATATCGAGCATCCGTTGGAAGAATGCCTAGAACTACTAGATGAACCCACCTATAGATTTCCGAAAGTTTCCAGTTATGCAATCAGGTGTTGGGGATACACGGGAAGCACCGCGCAATCAACTCTAAACCTACATCCAGGTGTATCCATCCTTCAACACATAACCAGTCTTTCTCGGAAACTGTTTACCTCGGACCTTCGAAAAGCATCCACTATAACAAGCTATGGCAATACTCTCGAACTACCTCCCCAGTACTGGGTGATGTCGGGGTTATCTTGCCACTGGCCGTATAGGAGAGATTTTCGATGTCGGACGTCTTAAGTATTTAGTACTGCCGCGATATGCTTGTGTCAATGATACCCCGAAGCTCAACTCCTCGGGAACAGGAGGCATCGAGAACAATATCCTTGTCACAAGAACATCGGAACAATCCCAGAATACTCGCGGGATCCTAAAAAAAAATTTGGTGCAATTTTTGAAAGTAGAAGAGAAAAGAGTAATCGTCAGGAGTCCTCACCAGAGAGAAAGGGAAGAGAAGCAAAGAAATCCTACTCTCCGATATATATATAGGACTCAAAATATTTTTAGTGTGTGCCTAGACTCAACCGTCAACGATTCAATCAATCAGTGGGGGCTTCTAGGTCGGAGAAGGCTCTGAATACCAACTTGTAATGCCCAGGATGGAGTTATACCTCCTACGTGTCGAGGCACGACTTAAAGGCATAAATCCATCCTAGAATGATCTCAAGTTTGGTATCTTTGCACGACTCATGTAAAAGAGGGATTGAAAAGCAAAAGGAGATAGTTGGCTTACACTCGCCACTTCACACAATACATTACATAAACAATCATCATCCACAACATCACAACCCGACTACGGGTGAAGATCCAAAAGCAAGATACCAAAACAACATAAAGCCACAGGTCAGGATCGAATCCTAGTAGAAACCACTACTGAACATCGAAACGTCACAAGCAAACGGTCAAACTCTTCAACGAGCTCCTGGTGAAGCACTGAACCAGCTTCTGCATCGTACACGGCTGAACCTGCAACTGGTGTGGTGAAGTAACTGTGAGCCACAGAGGACTCAGCAATCCCGTTCCCGGGTAACACGACTATTTAAGCCTTGGGTGAGGACAAGGCTGAAGAAAGAACGAGAGGTGAAGGAACAAACAAGAGTCTGCAGCA
>LR738709.1:233568492-233607708 GCA_902687465.1 Secale cereale | reverse complement strand
CGGTCGAAAGATGATCACGAAGTGATCCTAGCTAAAGCCGGTCAAACATAACCCCACCGTGTTCAACTCCCGAATCCCTATTCGGAAATTGACAGTCACGGTACACACGCTGGTAGTGTATTGAATCATTGTGTCAAGTTATCTACAACCGGAATTAACAAGCTCCCATCTGCCACATAACCGCGGGCACGGCTTTCGAAAGTTCAAACCCTGCAGGGGTGTTCCAACTTGGCCCATCACAAGCCCACGATCCGCGAAGTCGCAACTCCATAGGTGGGAAGACCCGAGTATTCTCGGAATCCCGTGCTCAAGTTAAACCGAACTAAGGTAAGGCTAATCCAGCAAATCCTCCCGGCGTGTCGACACCCTGATAGTAGCCGCGCGTATCTAGGTCTCAGGACACGACCGGATGGGCGATTCTACAGGTGGATACCAAATACCTCGGGTTGCCCCAAGGCGGCCCCGCAGAACCCCCGTTTGGGACCAACACCATCAGCGCTGGCCCCCCTGCTATGTAGAAATAAGAATCCTCGGGGACGCGACCCCATATGCAATTTTAATTAATTAATTAAGTTGTTATTATGAGGCAAATAGTACCAAAAGTTGGGACTTGCTGGAAAAGACTTAGCACTTAGCGGTTTATCAAGGGGGTCCCATACACCCCAACCGTGTTAGGAACGCAAAATCAAGGAACATAACACCGGCTTATACGGATCCTAACGGCATGAGTGGAACAAAACACCAAGCAAAAGGCTTAGCCTTCCACCCTTGCCAATATATAGATGATTTCATTTTTAAGCATTTATATAGTGTGATATAACCCAACCAAACTTCAACATGAAGCAAACATCTTCAATCTTCACCTGCAACTAACAATGCTATAAGAGGGGCTGAGCGAAGCGTACTTAGCCAAGCAACGGTTTGCATAGGTAGGGTGGTTAAACATGGCAATGGTTACAAGTAGGAGGCTGACAGGAAAACATGGGCATCGAGGCAAAGCTATAGATCGAGACTCTAGCAATAGGCAAAGATAGTAATGGTATCCGGGTTCGGTCATCTTGCCTGGGATTCCACAAGGGAGAAGAACGGAACCAAGAAGAAGACGGAGCAACACAGACGAGCGAAACCTCACAACTCCGGAACGAAACCGAAGCTATCAAGAGAAGCAAACCGGAAAGAAACAAACAACACGGTAAACACACAAACATAAACATGGCATACGATGCACAAACAAGTATGATGCATATCCGGTTTAAATATGCATGGCATGGCAAGTGCACAAACAAATACTACAAGTTAAGTGGAGATCAATATGCAACGAGTTGCATATTGACGAAACACCACATAATAATTATTTAGTTGACTCTCGTTATTAACAAGACAAGATTAAATGTTTTTAGCATGGCAAGAGGTGAAACATAATAAAACTACACAACTAGACATTTTAAATGAGGCCGGAGAAAAACAACAACATATCCGGAAAAATCCTCATGAGCATGTTTAATAATATAAGCAAACAACAATTAAACATTCAAGGTTGTTAACATGATGCGGATGACATGATCAAGTTTAATGCAATTATTAATTAAAGGTTGACTTAAAAGAGATATGAAGCATTTGTCACCGTGGTGAAAGAAAAGGGTGCCACGGCAACGATCCGAAATGATGCCACGCAACATATCGGTTCCCGTAACTCGTTGAGAGTCCGGTGCAAAAGATAGAATCGACGTGAGCAAGTCGAACAAGATGGAAGTGGGTTGATCCCGTTACCGGGTTCCCACGAGTCGGCGACGAGGCAACCGAGGAACATGACAAAGGTGGAACGGGCACGAAGCACACACGGGAAACATTTCATACAACACAAGCATGCATCACACGGTTCATCGACGGGGTTATACCTTCGAAGCGTGCGTTTCGGGCGGTTCGGGATCGTAGAGGGACGTAGTGGAAGTAGAGGAAGTAGCCGCTCTCGTGAGTCGTAGAGGAAGTAGTGGTTCTCGGCGACGGTAGACGTTCGGGCGACGGTAGTGGTACTTGGGTCTCCGAGTAGTCGTTCTCGAGCTCGTAGCCGTTCGGTCGTCGAGGTACTTGTACATGTAGTGGTACTTGTCGGGTCATGTAGTCGTTCACGTTCACGTCTTGGTTCACGGTCGGATGAGCTCGGACATCGTGGTACTTGCCGGTCTTCGGCGACAGTAGAGGAAGTAGTGGTACTCGTCGTAGGGGTACTCGTGGCGACCGTGTAGTCGAACTTGACACACCCGAAGAGGTACTTGTCGAGTCGGTCGCGGTACTTGTCCTCGGAGGCATTTTCGTTCGTAGTTGTTCACGGTGTCGTCGTCGAGTAGTCGTTCCGGGTCATCTGTCAAGTTAACCGAACAAGGCAGCACACAACAACAACCAAAAACAGCAAGGGCGACGCGGCCACCAGAGGCGGCAGCAACAGCAAGGGGGATGGAGGGGCCGCGGAGGGAGGCCGTCGGGCGCGGGCCAGGGAGGCACGTCGGGCTCCTGGCCTGCTGCAGAGGCGAGGCGAGGCGGCTCCACGGCGAAAGAAGATGGAGGAGGGGCGCTCCGGCTCGGGCGCCACGGAGGGAGGCCGTCGCTCGGGGTGGCTGGCAGCAGGACGGCGCTGCTGAGGAGGACGGGGCCGAGGGAGCAGAGGCGGGGGCCTGGCCGACCCGGCCTCGGGGCGCGCAGGCGCGGAGGGCGAGGGAGGCCACGGGCCAGGGAGGAAGGCCTGGCCGCGGCGCTGGATCCTGGCCGGCTTCTGGCCGCTGGGCGACAGGGAAAGGGCGGAGGAGGCCGGAGGGGCCACGGGGCGGCGAGGCCCTGGCGTCGGAGGAGGGAGCGCGATGGAGGGCGCCGGCCTTGAGCGAGGAGAAGAGGGAAAGGGGGAAACGAGCGAGGAAGGGAAACAGGGTCGGGGGTTCGGGCGCTACGGGCGAGAGGAAGAGCGAGCGGGACGGGAAGAGGGAATCGCTCCTGGCGGCGGCTGAGGGACGAGAGGGAACGTGAGGGAGAGTGGGGTCGAAGGATTAGGGTTCGGGGCCGAGTGGGCCAGTGGGCCTGGAGAGGGAATTGGCCAGATGGGCCAGAAGGAGAGGGGGCTGCGGGAGGAAATGGCCTTGAGCCCAAGGAGGCTAGAGGCTGGGCTCTCTCCTTATTTCTCCTTTAAAACAAAAGAGAAAAGGAGAAAGAAAAGAAAGAGAAGGTAGGGGAGGAATTTGTGCAAGAGGTCAAAATCCCCCGGGCTCGCAAAATGTCAGGAATTTAATAAAATTGTTGGAGGGGTTTTTGGAAGAACCTCGAAACAACAGAAAGAATTAAGACAAGGTTTTTGGAAGAAACTTGAAGTGAAAAGACAATGGGGAAAATATGCAAGTGTTTTATGGTGATTCCGAAGCAATGGAATAATTATTATATAGCTCCCTAAATATATTGAGAGGCTTTTTATATGTTATAAAGAGAAGTCATCTTCCCTCGATTTAAATGGACCGAAGGCCCACACGGATTATTTAGGTTGAGATGCAAAAATTAAAATGACATGATGGCATGATGACATGATGCAATGCGAAAATAAATAACACAAGCTCAAAAGAAACACACGGGCAACCCGGAACATCTGGAATCTTCTGGGACGTCGGTCTCGGGCGTCACAGGATCGTGATCAAGTCGGACTCCTGAATTTCGGTGCCACCCATAGAAAAAAATAATTCTAGTTTTTTTATAAACCAAGTCTGGAAAAATCTGGCTAGGCAGTTTTTAGACCATTTATAGACTTTTTTTGAAAATAATTTGTTGCGGAGCCAAAAAAAGAGAAAAATTTGAAAAAAGCGATTCAGAGTGTGCTCCTCCCTTACGTGCAGCGCCATGATTTTGTTAGTGTTCTAGCCTTGCATCTCTAGCACAGTCTAGCCTAGGATGAGCATAATACCATCATTGATCATTTATTCAACTTTGCTTCTCTGAATTGATTATTGTTGACCTTTCTTTTGCTACCATATTATAAGCCTTCTGAGCTCCACATATATCTACGTCGTGTGTTTGACACCACCTGAAATTTGCTCTATCCAAGATTTGACGAGTTTTGACTACCACGGGTGCCGATCACCACCTGCTGCTTGGAAAGAATGGGTAAGAATTTGAGACTCGTTTGATGGATTTGTGATTCTCCTAGTAGTCTATAGGACCATATTCTTATGTGTTTCTATTGTTGCTAACCATGTCACGATCACAAGTCGACGAGACTAACTGGGAGAACATGACGAATAAGGCGTTACATGATAAGTTTCAGCAAATGATGACTGAACAGGTGCAAGATGTGCTGAATAGATTTGAAGCTGCCCTGGACAATATCGATGGCATTGAGAAGACATTCGAAACAAAGCTAGCTGGCAAGTTTAATGAACTGCTTGTGTATCTTCCACACGCACCGCTGGCTGCACCTATTGCACCTCTGCAACACAACACCAACAATGTCAAAAGCCACCTCCATGTTGCTTCGATCAAGTAGGATGAACGAAGCGTGTTCCCCTTGAGGACGACCAAACTTCTGGTGCCGCTGCACCTACTGTTGATGCTTATTGGTCCCCTGCTCCTGCTTCTGTCGAGGAGGATGATGATTACAAGGGTGATTACGAGGATGAGGTTGTAGCCACCAGCACCACTACTAGACCGTCCTCATGCATGTAATCACAACGGTAGGGCTGCACCACCACCTTAGGTACGAGATTATGACCATGTTCCTAAATTGAAATTGAATATTCCACTGTTTGAGGGTAGATACATTCCTGATGTGTATCTTACTTGGGAGTTAGAAACTGAACAACGTTCCACATGCTTACAATCTCCTGAGGATAGACGTCTTGCTGCTACTATTTTTTAATTCACTAGTTTTGCTTCAATTTGGTGGTCTGAACATTGCAGATTATATCATGAGAATATCCCTACTACTTGGGCTCCATTGAAAATTGGTATGTGTACTCGTTGGGTTCCACCATATTATCAACATGAATTACTCCAAAAATTGCAGCGTTTAAAACAAGGGAAAAATTCTGTAGAGGCATATTATCAAGAATTACAAACTAGCATGATTAGATGTGGTATTGTTGAGGATAATGAAGCTAGGCTTGCACATTTTATGAGTGGATTAAATAGAGAGATTAAGACCATTCCAAGTATAAGGTGTATAATAATATCACTCGTTTATTTCATCTTGCTTGCAAAGATGAACATGATGTGCAGGTTCGCCAGGCATTGGCATAGACTATTTTTCTGCAGTTCAATCTTCATCATGGACACCACGTACATCCTCTACATCCATACATCCTGCTACATCACCACCTACTTCATCCGGTACCTCCAACCAAGACATAAAAAAATAGGCACCACCAACATCCGCCAAGAGCACACCTTCTGGTCCTGCACAGAGCTCTTCTTCATCCACGTCATCAATAGGGAAAACACATGAGGTTATATGCCGTCGTTGCAAGGGCGCAGGTCACTACACTGGTATAGCGAGATGCTATACAAACGGTTTTCAA
The DNA here is from genome assembly GCA_902687465.1 of Secale cereale. Classification (NCBI taxonomy): domain Eukaryota; kingdom Viridiplantae; phylum Streptophyta; class Magnoliopsida; order Poales; family Poaceae; genus Secale; species Secale cereale. Next base: position 233,602,162 of record LR738709.1, on the reverse strand, counting down.
ACCCTCCCGTGACAGAGTTTTAAACCGTCGTCGGGACAATGTGGGCGATAGGGGAGGTCCTTCACACATGACCCAGAAACCGTCGGGGATAGGGAAACATGATGCATACCTTTTGCATAACTAAGCATATGCGTTGCCGACATGTATCCCGAACGCGATTCTTTGTATAAATGTTTGTGATATCTCGCATATCCCAAATGCTCCGTCCTTTCTACTTGTTTGTGCTTGCATTACCGTCGCAGTCGGTCTACCGTGGTGCTACATTTACGATGCCTGCCCCATCACAAACAGTTCACCATTATAGAAAGTGTATGATAAGCAGACAATAACACACATTTGCTTTTCCTTGACTGAATGCGATTCAATGTAACAGGGCATACAATTATCTCCTATAAAACTATACGCGGATCTTGAATATATTCCACATGATTCATCCAGCGTACCCGCATCGCATGAGGCCTATCGCACGCATTCTTGTATGAGCAAATGTTTATGATGCGCACGATATCATAAACAATCCATAATTGCCAAGAGTGTGTGATAAGGTGATTTTTGCAAACATTCAATATGAAGGAACTATGTGCACTATTGTTGTTATTCTCACATGTTTTTTCTTGGCTCAAAGTGTGTGCAGTAGAGATTCATGGCGCACGTAGTGGATCTGAGAAACGTGCCTGATCTCCATGTTTATCGCAGACGTTTTTATTTCGCAAACCGTGTGCACTGTACTGGCATGTAGAACCTATTTAATCCCTGCATTTAAAAATCATAGATTTTTCATTTGAAAGTAGGCAATCACTTATTTCATATTGAACCATGTTTATTATGAATGTAGGCTCAAGCACGAATGCATAATTCGATGCATATGTACATATACTGAAGAACTACAGAAGCACCAAGTAAAGAATTATGAACCACAATTGTAATAAAGAATGTAAAGAGAGAGGCAAAAGACATTCTGGTTGCTGGAGAAGGTGAAGCGGAATGCCCATACTGTGCCCTCCTCGATGATAATGCGTGCATGACTCTAGGCCAACCCCTTGTGATGGCTGCCTGCCCATCTTCATTGTCTTCATTAGGACTTCTAGATTCTCATTGTAGTCTCGATGAAATACTTTAACCTTCATTGCGTGTCCACCAATCATGTACTTTGTGAGGTAATGATGAGGACATCAATACCACTGCCCCTGCTATTATACATACTGGACCAATTAGTAGAGCTCGCACACGCCAATTGAATTACCAGGTACTTTTGTTTCTTGGTAATGATTCTAATGTTCATGAGAATACGATGCTACCTAAATTGGATACATTTGTCTTGCTTACAAATGAAGAGCCTAACTTCGACAACAAGGATGAACATTGGAGCAAGATCAAGCATGGAGATGATGGCATGCGCAAGGGGAACAAGAACGGAGTTACAAGTGATGATTTCAGGACTTTGAATCCACCATAATATGTGCATGAAGCCTTGGACAAAATATACAAGTTGCCACTTCAAAAAATTTGTCCAGAGGCTATTATAGGTGCCGCGTCACCTTATTATTGGGCCAGGCCCATGTAATTTCGAAATACTTGAGAATAGGAAGTTTTTAGAGTCCGTATGTGTGGGGAAACAAGAGTTAGGGTTGGTTTCAGACCCCTCCTCCAAGGGCCACAAAATTCCCCCTCTTTCTCTATATATACAACACTTAGGGCGTCGTTTAGACTTCGGGTTTTGTTTAGGTTAAAGTTCGCCATAGCTGCAACTTTGCGTACTTCGTTTGTGTTTAATGACCAGACAAAGGCATCACAGAACCCCACATCGATCAATAAAGCTTTCATATTATATTCAAAATATCCAGATCGCAATTTCAGTTTCTTGCTTGTTCTTTGTTTGCTTGCAGGAAATAGGCCCTCGTGGTCAAGTTGATTGTGCTCCAGCATGGTCAATAACCTCTCGGAGTTGGTTTAGAGATTGCTAAGGCGCTACGTCATCGCACGTTCATAGTCAGATCGTCAAAGTCTACTCCTCCGGAAACGATAATCACCATCTCATCGAAAGAGGGGACAACTTAGCCTCTAGCATGTGGTATCAAATTTCCAGGTTGCTCGGTGAGATTTTACAGTTTTTCGTAGATTAGATCGAGTCTGTTCTTCGTACCTACAGTCCACGAAAATGCCAAAAGTATATATAGGGTTAGGTCATCATATCCGAACCAGTCTGAGCCATTGCATAATCTATTCCGTGTTTGCTTAGTTGAATTTGCGGTTGCATCATCGTGTCGAGTTGCTGATCTTAGCATCTCGTTCTTTAGAGTTTCAAGTTCTGTTCATAGGTTGTCACGCCGCCGCCGCATCAAATTCATCTCCGGTGCCATATACCACCACCGCCATATCCTACCACCGCTGTCATATCCTACCATCGTTGCCATATACCATCACCATATATCCACCACCAATCCGAGTTATTTTCATATTAGGTTTGTTTTTTAGATCCCTCTAGTTTCAAATTCGTGTTTTCTTGCCTGAGTAGGTCTTGGAAAAAAAGTCTGGAGACCCCTGGGCAGTTTTTAGGCCAAAATTTCGGCAACCGAAAATACCTTTTTCCTATCCTGTTTTTAGGTCTCTGGGAGCGTTTTGAGATACTCGCCACCATAGTGATTTTTTGTCACACTTCTTGGTCGCCGTTGCCCTGATTTTCGGGAAAATATCAATTTTTTTGTGCCGTTTGGGAAGAGTTTGAGACACTTGCCATTATAGTGTTTTTCAGCACAAAAAAAGGAGCGAAAAACATAGCACAAAAAAAAGAAGGCGAAATAAATAAATTCAGAGTGTGATTTTCCCTTGATTACGTGGAGCGTCGTGATTTTGTTTGTGTTCTAGGCTCGCATCTCTAATACGGTCTAGCCTAGGACCACCATAGTACTGTCGTTGAGCATTTATTCAACTTTGCATCTCTGAATTGATTATTGCTGACCCTTTTTGCTACCATATTATAAGCCTTCCCAGCTCCACATACATCTACATCGTGCATTTGACACCACCTGGCAATCGCTCTGTCCAAGATTTCAGAGTTTTGACTACAACGGCTGCCGATCACTACCTGCGGCTGGGTAAGAACTGGTAAGAATTTGAGATTTGCTTGATGGATTTGTGATGCCCCACCACCACCATTTTCTAGTAGTTTGTAGGATCATATTATTGTGTGTTTCTATAGCTGCTAACCATGGCAGGATCACAAGTCGATGAGACTCACTGGGAGAACATGATGAATAAGGAGTTGCATGATAAGTTTCAGCAAATGATGAGTTGCCAGGTGGGAGATGTGCTAAACAGATTTGAAGAGGCCATGGAGAAGATAGATGGCATGGAGAAGTCGTTTGAAACAAAGCTATATAGCAAGTTTAATGAAGTGCTTGTGCGTCTACCTCCACCTGCTGCACCATTTCAACAACAACAACAACAACAACAACAACAACAACAACAACAACAACAACAACAACAACAACAACAACAACAACAACAACAACAACAACAACAACAACAACAACAACAACAACAACAACAACAACAGCAACAACAACAACAACCACCTCCATGTCGCGAAACAACCCTCCGTCGAGCGAGCCGTGTCCCTCTTGAGCCTGGACAAACTTTTGGTGCTACTATAGATACTTTTGTGTCTCCTACTGCTGCTGAGGAGGAGGATGATTACATGGGAGATTACGAGGATGAGGTTGATCAAAATCAGAACTATGTGCATCCACCAGCACCAGAACCACCAGGTCGTCCACATGCAAATAATTGCAATGGTAGGGCTGCATCACCCCCTCAGGTACACGATCATGACCATCTCCCTAAACTGAAATTGAATATTCCACCATTTGAGGGTAGATATGTTCCTGCTATATATCTTACTTGGGAGTTAGAAATCGAACAACGTTTTACATGTTTAGAATATCCCGAGGAGAGGTGTGTTGCTGCTGCTCTTTGTGCTTTCAGTAGTTTTTCTTGTGTGTGGTGTTCTGAAAATCGTAGGTTATATCCGAATAATATTCCAACTACTTGGGCTACTTTGAAAACTACTGTGCGTACTCGTTGGGTTCCACCATATTATCAACTTGAATTACTACAAAAACTGCAGCATTTAAGACAAGGAAAAAATTCTGTAGAAGAATATTATCAGAAATTACAAACTTGCATGATTAGATGTGGTATTGTTGAGGATGATGAAGCTATGCTTGCATGTTTTATGGGTGGCTTAAATAGAGAGATTCAAACCATTCTAGAGTATAAGGAGTATCATAATATCAGTCATTTATTCCATCTTGCTTGCAAAGGTGAACATGAAGTGCAAGATCGACATGCATTGGCGCGAACTAAATTTTCTGCAGGTCGACCTTCATCATGGACACCGCATGCATCTTCTACTTCCACACATTCTACTACACCGGCACCTTTGCCAGTTCCCACCTCCAGCCGTGATATAAGAAAGCATGCACAATCACCACTATCTACCAAGAGCACACCCATCGGGCCTGCACAGAGCTCTTCTTCATCCAGGTCATTAACAGGGCACACAAGTGATATTATTTGTCGTCGTTGTAAGGAAAGAGGTCATTTTGCGAGGGAATGCAAATCTCAGCGTGTCATGATTGCTACTGAGGATGGTGGGTATGAGTCCGCTAGTGACTATGATGAGGAGACTTTGGCTCTTATTACACGTGAAGAACACATTGGAGATGATTTTGAACAAGAGACAGATTACATGGCTGCTGACGATGCTGACAGGTATGAATGTTTAGTTGATCAACGTGTTTTGAGTGTGCAGATCACACACGCTGAGGAAAACCAGAGGCACAATTTGGTGCATACAAAGGGAGTTATGAAGGAACGTTCTGTTCACGTCATCATAGATGAAGGGAGCTGCAACAATTTGGCTAGCATGGAGATGGTGGAGAAGTTGTCTCTCAGCACAAGACCACATCCACATCCTTACTACATACAATGGTTCAACAATAGCGGCAAGGTTAAGGTAACACGTACTATTCGCGTGCATTTTAGTATAGCTACATATGCTGATTATATTGATTGTGATGTGGTACCCATGCAAGCATGTTCCTTATTACTTGTAGACCATGGAAATTTGATAAAAAATTCTACACCATGGTAGAAACAATAGTATACTCTTGTTCATAAGGATAAATGTATTACTTTGCTTCCTATGACTCTTGATTCCATTCTGAAAGATGATATTCATCGAGCTAGTGAAGCAAAACAGGAGCAAAATAAGAGTGAAAATCAGATTGTGGCAAAAGAATTTGAGCAACAAATGAAACCTAATAACAATCCATCATCCCATGTTGCATCTGAAATTAAATTGAAAAGTGGATGTTTACTTGCCACCAAATATGATATTGATGATCTTGATTTCAACAAATCTGTTTGCTATGCTTTTGTGTGCAAAGCGGCATTATTGTCATTCGAGGATGTGCCTTCCTCTTTGCCTCCTGCTATCACTAACATTTTGCAGAAGATCACCGACGTCTTTACACAAGACGTACCACTAGGATTACCACCTATTCGAGGGATTGAGCATCAGATCGACTTAATTCCCGGTGCATTGCTACCCAACTGTGCACCATACTGTACCAATCCATATGAGACGAAAGAGATTATGCGTCAAGTACATGAGCTACTAGATAAAGGTTATAGAAGTGAATCCCTTAGTCCTTGTGTTGTTCCTATTATTCTAGTGCCGAAAAAGGATGGTACATCGTGTATGTGTGTTGATTGTAGAGGCATTAATAATATTACTATTCGTTATCGTCATCCTATTCCTAGGCTAGATGATATGCTTGATGAATTAAGTGGCTCTAATATTTTCTCCAAAGTTGATTTGCGTAGTGGATACCATCAAATTCGTATGAAATTGGGGGATGAATGGAGAAAAGCATTTAAAACTAAGTTTGGATTATATGAGTGGTTAGTCATGCCTTTTGGGTTAACTAATGCACCTAGTACTTTCATGAGATTAATGAATGAAGTTTTACATGCTTTCATTGGCCGATTTGTGGTAGTTTACTTTCATGATATACTGATTTATAGCAGATCTTTGGAGGAACATTTGGAAAATTTACGTGTTGTTTTTATTGCTCTACGTAATGCAGGTTTGTTTGGTAACCTTGGGAAGTGCACCTTTTGCACCGACCGAGTATATTTTCTTGGTTATGTTGTTACTCGACACGAAATTGAGGTTGATAAATCCAAGATTGAAGCTATTGAGAGTTGGCCGCAACCCAAAATGGTCACACACATGAGGAGTTTCCTTGGCCTCGCTGGTTTCTATAGGCGTTTTGTGAGAGATTACAGCACCATTGCTGCACCTCTCAATGAGCTTACAAAGAAGGGTGTGCCTTTTGTTTGGGGTATTGCATAGGAAGAAGCCTTTATGGTATTGAAAGATAAGTTGACACATGCTCGATTACTCCAACTTCCTAATTTTAATAAGATTTTTGAGCTTGAATGTGATGCTAGTGGAATTGGATTAGGAGGTGTGTTATTACAAGATGGTAAACCTGTTGCATACTTTTCTGAAAAATTGATTTGGCCTAGTCTGAACTATTCTACTTATGGCAAGGAATTACATGCTCTTATTTGGACTTTGGAAATATGGCAACATTATTTATGGCCCAAAGAATTTGTTACACATTCTGATCATGAATCTTTGAAGCATATTAAAAGTCAAGCTAAAGTGAACCGTAGACATGCTAAATGGGTTGAATTCATTAAGACTTTCCCTTATGTCACTAAACACTAGAAGGGTAAAGAAAATGTTATTGCTGATGCATTGTCTCGTCGTTGTACTATGCTTTCACAACTTGACTTTAAATATTTGGTTTGGAGACCATGAAAGACCAATATGTGCATGATGCTGAATTTGAAGATGTATTGCAGAATTGTAAAGAAGGGAGAACATGGAACAAGTTCGTCGTTAATGATGGATTTGTTTTTCGTGCTAACAAGCTATGCATTCCAGCTAGCTCAGTTCGTCTTTTGCTATTGCATGAGACACATAGAGGACCATTAATGGGACATTTTGGCGTGAAGAAGACAGAGGATGTACTTTCTACACATTTCTTTTGGCCAAAGATGAGACAGGATGTTGAGCGCTTTGTTGCTCGTTGCACTACATGTCAAAAAGCTAAGTCACGACTCAATCCTCATGGTTTATATATGTCTTTGTCTGTACCTAGTGTTCCATGGGAGGACATATCTATCGACTTTGTTTTGGATTTACCCCGAACAAAGAAGGGGAAGGATAACATATATGCTGTCGTGGATAGGTTCTCGAAAATGGCACACTTTGTACCATGTCATAAAAGCGATGATGCTGCTAATGTTGCTGATTTGTTCTTTCATGAAATTATTCTCTTGCATGGTGTGCCAAATATTGTTTTAGATTGTGATACTAAATTTCTTAGTCACTTTTGGAGATGTTTATGGGCTAAGTTGGGGACTAAACTGCTTTTTAGTACTACTTGTCACCCCCAAACTGATGGACAAACTGAACTAGTCAATAGAACTTTGTGTACTATGCTAAGGGATATTTTGAAGAATAACAAGAAAATGTGGGAATAATGCTTGCCTCATATTGAATTTGCTTATAATCGTTCACTGCATTCTACTACTATGATGTGCCCTTTTGAAATTGTATATAGTTTCCTACCTCATGCACTTATTGATTTGTTGCCTCTTCCATCTTCGGAGAAGGTTAATTTTGATGCTAAACAACGTGCTGAATTGATCTTAAAAATGCACGAGTTAACTACGGAAAACATTGAGCGTATGAATGCTAAATATAAACTTACTGGAGATAAAGGTAGAAAACATGTTGTATTTGCACCTAGGGATCTTGTTTGGTTATATTTGCGTAAGGATAGGTTTCCCGATTTGCGTAAATCAAAGCTAATGCCACGTGTTGATGGTCCTTTTAAGGTGTTAGAGAAAATAAATGATAATGCACATAAACTTGAGCTACCTACAGATTTTGGTGTTAGTCCCACTTTTAACATTATAGATTTGAAGCCTTATTTGGGTGAGGATGATGAGCTTCCGTCGAGGACGACTTCATTTCAAGAAGGGGAGTATGATGAGGACCTCAATACCATTGTTACACCCACTACCCCTGCTATTATACATACTTGACCAATTACTAGAGCTCGCGCACGCCAATTGAATTACCAGGTGATGTTCCACAAGTGTAGGTGATCTATCATAGTCCTTTCGATACGTAAGAGTGTTGTACCCAACGAGGAGCAGAAGGAAATGATAAGCAGTTTTCAGCAAGGTATTTTCTGCAAGCACTGAAATTATCGGTAACAGATAGTTTTGTGATAAGGTAATTGGTAACAAGTAACAAATAGTAAAAGTAAATAGGGTGCAGCAAGATGGATCAATCCTTTTTCTAGCAAAGGACAAGCCTGGACAAACTCTTATATGAAGGAAAGCGCTCCCGAGGACACATGGGAATTGTCGTCAAGCTAGTTTTCATCACGTTCATATGATTCGCGTTTGTTACTTTGATAATTTGGTATGTGGGTGGACCGGTGCTTGGGTGCTGCCCTTACTTGGACAAGCATCCCACTTATGATTAACCTCTATTGCAAGCATCTGCAACTACAAAAGAAGTATTAAGGTAAACCTAACCATAGCATGAAACATATGGATCCAAATCAGCCCCTTACGAAGCAACACATAAACTAGGGTTTAAGCTTCTGTCACTCTAGCAACCCATCATCTACTTATTACTTCCCAATGCCTTCCTCTAGGCCCAAACAATGGTGAATTTTCATGTAGTCGACGTTCACATAACACCACTAGAGGAAAGACAACATACATCTTATCAAAATATCGAACGAATAACAAATTCACATGACTACTTATAGCAAGACTTCTCTCATGTCCTCAGGAACAAACGTAACTACTGATAAAGCTTATTCATATTCATAATCACAGGGGTATTAATATGCATAATGGATCTGAACATATCATCTTCCACCAAGTAAACCAACTAGCATCAACTACAAGGAGTAATCAACACTACAGGCAACCTACAGGTACCAATCTGAGGTTTTGATACAAAGATTGGATACAAGAGATGAACTAGGGTTTGAGAGGAGATGGTGCTGGTGAAGATGTTGATGAAGATAACCCTCCCCTAGATGGGAGAATTGTTGGTGATGACGGCGGTGACGATTTCCCCCTCCCGGAGGGAACTATCCCCGGTAGAACAGCTTCGCTGGAGCCCTAGATTGGTTCCGCCAAGGTTCCGCCTCGAGACGGTAGCGCTTCGTCCTGAAAGCCTCCTTATGATTTTTTTTCCAGGTCAAAACACCTCATATAGTAGAAGACGGGCATCGGGGGGCTGCCAGGTGGCCCACGAGGCAGGGGGCCGCGCCCAGGGGCCCCCCCCACCCTCGTGGACGGTGCGTGGCCCCCCTCCTATACTTCTTCCACCAGATATTTTTTATATTTTCTGAAATGAAGTTTCGTGGAGTTTCAGGGCTTTTTGAGTTGTGCAGATTAGGTCTCCAATGTTTGCTCCTTTTCTAGCTCAGAATTCCAGCTGCCGGCATTCTCCCTCTTCATGTAAACCTTGTAAAATAAGAGAGAAAAGGCATAAGTATTATGACATAATGTGTAATAACAGCCCATAGTGCAATAACTATCAACATAAAAGCATGATGCAAAATGGACGTATCACCAGGTACTTTTGTTTCTTGGTAATCATTCTAATGTCCATGAGAATATGATGTTGCCTAAATTGGATACATTTGTCTTGCTTACAAATGAAGGGCCTAGCTTGGACAAGAAGAATTAACATTGGAGCAAGATCAAGCATGGAGATGATGGCATGCGCAAGGGGAACATGAACGGACTTACAAGTGATGATTTCAGGACTTTGAAGCCACGAAATATACAAGTTGCCACTTCATAAATTTCGTCCAAAGGCTATTATAGGTGCTGCGTCACCTTGTTATTGGGCCGGGCCCATGTAATTTCGAAATACTTGAGAATATGTTGTTTTTAGAGTCCGTATGTGTGGGGAAACAAGAGTTAGGGTTGGTTTCGGACCCCTCCTCTAAGGGGCACGAAATCACCCCCACTTCCTCATATATACATCCCTTAGGGCGTCGTTTAGACTTATGGTTTTGTTTAGATTAAAGTTTGCCATAGCTGCAACTTCGCGTACTTCGTTTGTGTTCAACGACCAGACAAAGACGTCACAGAACCCCACCTTGATCAATAAAGCTTTCATCTTATATTCGCAATATCTAGATTGCAAACTCAGTTTCTTGCTTGTTCTTTGTTTGCTTGCAAGAAATAGACCCTTGTGGTCAGGTTGATCGTGCTCCGGCGTGGTCAATAACCTCTCGGAGTTGGTTTAGCAATTTCTAAGGCGCGACCTCATCGCACGTTCCTAGTCAGATCGTCAAAGTCTACTCCTCCGAAAACGATAATCACCATCTCATCGAAAGACGGGACAACTTAGCCTCTATCAAGTAATCTTGAGTAAACTGCTTTGGGAACCACTGCAAGGGAAAAAGATTCAGACATTGTTGTCTAACAACTCATTATGTGCAGTAAAAAGAGAAGGTTACAGAGTTTGTAGTTACCATCCTACAACTCACTGTTGTGTTGGATAGAGCATAAATAAATAATTTGATTGCCACCGTTCATTTTTTTTTGCTAATAATCCTTATCAGCTTCCTCACTTGATGCTGGTTCATGAATATGTTATTGCCCCAAATGCAAAAAGGGTCGATGCATGGATCTTTGCTAAGGACATATGTACCTACAAGCAACAATTCAATATTAGAAGCTAAAAAGTGTCCATGCCTGGATCTATATGCATTACATTATGGAATGACGAGGGGACTACAAGCGACGGAAAATGCTGGCCACTCCCGTTGTCTTTCTACATAAGTAGTGGAAAGGCATGAGAAGTATATCAACCTTAACATCAAACAAATATAGCCTAGGTAAACAACATCATCTGCAAATAATAGCTTGAATGTGTTGGTTTCAGCATGCTGTTAAAGCGGATATAAAATGGAAGGGAATGTTACCTACAATAGGCTTAATAGCCACTAAATATTGCAATTCAAACTGGTATTGTTGACAATGAATAGAACGTAGCTCATGCTTAAACATCACACTGGATAAATGTGTAAAACTGAAATAAAGGGCATGTGTTAACTACACCAGGCATAACAGGAACCAAATATAGGCGTTCAAACTGGTATTGATGAAATCGAGCTGCACAGTTCCAACTTGCACATAATGAACATTACATTGTGAATAACAGAAATAAACAAGGCATGCATGACCAGTATAACAACCAAATATAGCCATTGAAAACTAGATAAATGCTAACTGCAACCAACCTAACAAGCAAATACAGATAAATAGGGCATATTCTTGAATGTTGGACAAATGCGCACTGCAACCAACCTAACAAGCAAATACAGATAAACAAGGCATCTGCTTGAAAACTAGACAAATGCTCACTGCAACCAACCTAACAACCAAATACAGATGAACAAGGCATTTTCTTGATAATTGGACAAATGCTCACTACAACCAAGCTAACAACCAAATACAGATAAACAAGGCATCTATTCACTACAAACAACTGAATATAGCCATTCATGAAACTGAAGTGGACAATTCATACTTACATCACATATCCCTATTGAACATTGCATTTTCGCATAACGTAAATAATTAAACACAACACAGTTAAAACACCGCATGGCAAAAGCTACTACAACAAAGGGTACAGATTGGATAGCTAGAAAAAGTAAGATTTGCTGATAGGATATTGCCTCACTTGTCATGGACGGGATCCTTGTAGTTGGAAGAGCACAGACCCATGGTGCACTCTCTGATATCGCAAATGGGCCGTTTCATATTGGAAGACCCTTTGTGGGTGCCCTCCTCGTGGTCGTGGTCTATGAGAGATGATTTGGCAATTGAGGATCCCAAGCCACAACCATAGAACGTGTCCTTTAGAAATTACAAAATGAGCTTGATGGCGTACAAGGATTGCAAATCCTTGACCGCGTGGCGGAAGAGATCAGTGGCAGGTCCATCGAAGAGATTGACGGCTATTGAAGAAGAGGGGTTGGGGACGTACCACTTAACCTGTGACATGGCCCATGTGAAGCCATCGCTGTCGATGAGCTTGATGTCGTATCTAGCTTTCTCGAGATACATGAATACACTAGTCCGCTCACGTGAAGCCTTCGTGAAGGCAACATAGTCAACATCCTCACCGGCTTCCATGACATGGTGTTGCTTCGGGATCGACAGGTCAGTACGAACGGTGGCCACCTCGGCAAAGTCCGACGGAGATTCCATGATAAACCTCTTTTAGGCCGAACGTGCGTCGGGCTCCCCGGGATACGTGGTCAGTTTCAGGCTGCGACTCTCTAGATTAGGGGATTTATACATCTCCAAGTTATATATAGTTTTTGATTGTTCCATGCTGTTATAGTATCAATCTTCGATGTTTTATATACATTTTCTAGCAACTTTATATCATTTTTTGGGACTAACCTGTTGACATAGTGCCCAGTGCCAGTTGCTGTTTTTTGGTTGTTTTTACTTTGCAGAATATCAATACCAAACGGATTCCAAATGCAACGTAACTTTTTGGAGATTTTTTTCTGCCCAGAAGAGACCAGAGATCCCAAGAGGTGTACCAGAGGAGGCCCGTGGGGCCCATAAGAAACTATGGTGCGCCAGAAGCCCCATGCGCGCCCTGGTGCCCTATGGGGCCCACGATGCCCTTTTCTACCGACCTCTGGCTTTATAAATACCACAATATTCCAGAAACCCTAAAGGAGTCGACAAAAAAGGTTTTGGCCGCCGCAAGTTCCAGAACCACGAGATCCAATCTAGAGGCCCTTTATGGCACTCTGCCGAAGGGAAACACGATCACAGAGGGGTTCATCGTTCTCATTGGTGCGCCTTCGATGACGCATGCGTAGTTTACCACATACCTACGGGTCCGTAGTTAGTAGCTAGATGGCTTCCTCTCTCTTTTTGATCTTTAATACAATGTTCTCCTTGATGTTCTTGGAGATCTATTTGATGTAACTCTTTTTTTGCAGTGTATTTGTTGGGATCTGATGTGTTGTGAGTTTATGATCAGATCTATCCATACATGATTATTATAGCCTCGTATTGCTTCTTTGACATTTCGGTTTTGTTTTACCAACTTCATTGATTTATATTGCAATGGGAAGAGGTTCTTTGCAATGGATTTGATCTTGCGATGCTCAATCTCAGTGACAGAAATAGACATGGCATGCATATATCATTGCTATTAAGGATAATAAGATGGGGTCTATTCCTACATGAATAGATCTTGTCTACATCATGTCATCGTTCTTAAATAATTTCCCTGTTTCTCCATGAACTTAATACACTAGATGCAAGCTGGATAGCGGTAGATGTGTGGTGTAATAGTAGTAGATGCAGGCAGGAATAGGTCTACTAATCTTGGACGTGATGCCTATATGCATGATCACTATCTTGGATATCATCATAATTATTTGCTTTTTCATCAATTGCCCAATAGTAATTTGTTTACCTACTGTAAGCAATTTTCTCAAGAGAAGCCACTAGTGAAATCTACGACCCTGGGTCTATTTCCTATCATATATTTTCAGATCTATTTTGCCAAAAATCCAAAAACACTCTACTGCGTTTTATTTGCCTTTATTTTATTTGCATCTATCAATCAATATATTTACCTTACCTTGGAGGGATTGACAACCCGTCTATGCATTGGGTTGCGAGGTTTTGTTGTTTGTGTGTTAGTGATGTTTACATAGTGTTTCTTGTTTCTCCTACTCGATCGATAATATTTGTTTCATAACTGAGAGAAATACTTACTGCTGCTGTGCGGCATCATCCCCTCCTCTTTTAGGAATTTACCAACGCAGATCACAGGTAGCAGGAAGAATTTCTAGCGCTGTTGCCGGGGAGGATCAAGACAATATAGTATCTCGACAACCTCTAGTGTGGTTGTTGGGGAGGCATCATCAACGTCTATCAGGTTCCCACGCATAAACCCTCATCTCCTTGCAATTATGTTATTTGCCATTTGCCTCTCGTTCCATCTTCCCCACTTCTAAAACTTTTTTACAAAAAAAAAAGAATATTTTCCTTTTATTTTGTTTCTTTCCCTTGGCCTTTTTCTTGCCGGATCTCTTGTTTTCTTGCGATCTTGTTTGTGTGTCTTTGAAATTTTCATCATGAGTGATTTTGGTATGGCAGGAACAGATGATGGAAGGACTCCCAAAATTGGAGTTCCTACTAATCTCGATGCTAAAACCTTTGTTTTGGGGCAAGGGAATGTTATAACAAAAAGTGTCATCCAAGAATGCTTTAATTGTGTCAAATTTTTTACTCGTGATGTTGTCCCTATAATCAAAAGAACCAAAACTTATGCAGAAGCCATTTCCGCTCTTATTCTTAAACGTGAGAGAAGATTTATTCGCACTCATCCTACCTTGCAAAGATTGTTTTATGAGTTGCCAGTTATGAAAGATCCTAGAGCTAAAAAGATAGCTACCCTTGTTCTTATGAATGAATTTGATCATATCGTACAAGATGCTAGGGAGGTCTTTTTTTTGTATGGAATGAACCATGAAAAACCGGACATAGACCGGGTCCTTTATAATAGCAATTATATGCTAAGACATTTTCTTGTGGACAATTACATTTTTTTGAGAATCTTAAAAAGAAGTTCCTCCTTTGAGTATGATCCAACACGTTTTCAATGACGTTAATCAACGTTATTCTTGGATTGTGGCCGGTAATCAAAATGGATATACCTACAAAACAATTGGCTAATGCTAAAATTTCTATGGATGATGTGTTTCCTATTTTATTTGAAAAACCTCTTGATAGCAGCACATCCAAGAAAAAAGAGAAGAAATATCGTAAGAAGTGAAATCTATCCATTATGCCTAGCTAGGAGCGTAAAACAATAGCGCTTGTTGGAAGGCAACCAAATAGTTATCTTTTTTGTTTTTCCGTTTTAGTTCTGTTTTTCAATAGATATACGATTAAACTACTACTGTGATTGTGTTTTGGTGTTTTAATTAGTGTTTGTACCAAGCAAAGCCTTTGGGTTGATTTGGGTGAGAGTTGATTTGATTCAGTGCATTAACGGAAACTTTCACATCCAGTAGCATAATTATTTTCAATTGCTAGAGCGTGAAGAAATTTTGAAATTTGTACACAAAATTGATATACATATTGCCCACGTTTACCTGATTTTTCACAATTTAAAGAGTTAGAGAAGTATGACTAAAAATTACGTATTTACAAACAATTCAGTTTTTGACAGATTCTATTTTCGTTGCATTATGTGTTTATTTTGATGAATCTATGGATTGTATCGGGGGATATAAGCATGGTAAAGTTATAATACAATAGATATAATGTAAAAAAATATGAATGGGTTTGCAACAGTACTTATAGTAAAGATGAGTTTTATCATACTAATGGATCTCACGAGGTTTTGGTAAGTTCTGTGTGATTGAAGTTTTCAAGTTTTGAGTGAGATCACGAAGGATGAAGGAATAAGGAGTGAAAAGAGCCTAAGCTTGGGGATGCCCCATGGAACCCCAAGGTAATATTCAAGTAGAACCAAGCAACTAAGCTTCGGGATGCCCCAGTAGGCATCCCCTCTTTCTTCTAACAACCATCGGTAATTTTACTTGGAGCTATATTTTTATTCGTCACATATCATGACTTTTGCTTGGAGCGTCTTGTACTATATGAGTCTTTGATTGTTTGGAGTTCTAGTTTGACACAATCATCTTTGCTGGACACACCTATTTGAGAAAGCCATAATTATGATATGATTTGTTAGAATTGCTCTTTGTGCTTCACTTAAATATTTTGAGCGATGGATTTGCTCTAGTACTTCACTTATATATTTTTGAGCACGGTGGTGCTATTATTTTGAAGAAATATGATCTCATGCTTCACTTATACTATTTTGAAGTTGAAATTTTGAAGAAATATGCGCTCTCGTACTTTACTTAAATTTGTTTGAGAGCTTGTTATTAGCAATGGCAATATGCTTTAAAAGAATCTGGTCCCAAAGTGATAGATATTCAAGAGGGATATACTAAAAACTTTCATGAAGATCATTGGCTATTAAACTTGATTCCTTGCAATAGTTTTGCGATATGAATATAGTGATATGTGGGTCATGTTGGTGAGTAATTATGATTTAGTAAGAATACTGGTGTTAAGGTTTGTGATTCCCTATGCATGCATGTTAAGTCAATAATATGCAATGAAGTTATATCCTACTTGTGGTGCCTTATTCGGTGTTAGTTATGTTAATGTTTTTTTATGATAGTTTTCATTTCATGGTTGGTCGCTTCTCAATCTATTTGCTAGCCTCCAGTTGTACTAAGCTGGAATACTACTTGTGCATCCAACTACTAATACCCAAGTTGTTCCAAATAAGTCCACCTACTAACCTATTTGCGGTATTTCCATGCCGTTCCAAGTAAATTTGTATGTGCCAACTCAAACTTTCAAAATAAATTTCTCTTTTGTGTGCTTCTACCGCCCATGAAGAGGAAGGGGGTGGCCGATATTTTCCATGCTAGGCATGTTATTCTCAAGATGAGTGTTTATTCACTTGTCATTGCACGAGAGTGTGTCGGTAATAGAGATGCCCAGTCCCGAAATGCAAAAATATACTATAATAAATTCCTTGGTATGTGCTGGCATGGAAGGCACCCGTGGATATGGCTAGCCATGGATTGTGAAAGAATGGTAGAAAGGAAATACATTTTATTTTATGATTGGGAACCACCTATGATTTATCTAGCATGGATGATATTGGGAATTCTCGGTCATTTTCGTTGACAGGAAAAGCATGCCTCCCAAGATAATTTTATCTCTCAATTTAAGCTAAGAGCTCTGGCACCTCTACAAATCTTTGCTTCCCACTCCAAAGGGTGAGGGTGCTTGTTATCAAGTAGAGGGGGGTCAATAGGCGATTTTTATGGACGTCTTCAAGGCATGCAATGTCTTCGAAGATAGACAATCAAATACAACCTACACGGTATACAGCGAAAGATAAACTACACTAGACAAGCCATAGTCTAAGAGAAAGTACAGAGTAAGCATGAAGAAAAATAGCAGCTAGGTTGAGTGGATCAGAATAGGAAGAGAATATGGAGCTAATTATGAGAACATGAGTATGTCTTCATGAAGTGCAGTCAAACAAGCCAAACAAGAAAAGACTTCATGAAGCTAAACAATGAGTGAGGGTGAAGTGATAGAACCAGTTGCTTGACAAAGACAAGGATTTGGTAGACCAGTTCCAGTTGCTATGACAACCGTACGTCTTGTCATGGAGGCTGAGATTGAACTCAGAAGGCCGCGTCTTCACCTTATCCCCCTTGAGCTAAGGACACTCAGTCCTCGCCCGATCACTCTGCTATATCTTCAAGGTAGACTTCCAAACCATCACAGACTTTGCTCACCGGCAATCCACAATGGCTCTTGGATGCTCAGAACACGATGCCTAACTTACTGGAAGATACACAGTCTTGAAGTGTAATAAGTCTTCATATCAGGCAGACATAAAGACTTCAGTGATGCCTAACACTCTTTGGCTCTGAGTGTTTTGGGCTTTGTCCTTGCAAGGATTCTCTCTCAATGGCATCATAGGTGGGTTGCTCTCAAGCGACAAAAGCCGTGTCTTAACTCCGAGCTGCCACCGATTTATGGTGGAGGGGTGGGATATTTATAGCTAGGAGGCAACCATAAAAGATTTGTCTGAAATGACCCTTGGCCATTGGGGAACCAATATGTGTCCAACGGCTGGATTTCAAACACACGTGTCAGCTTGACTTGGGCTACAAGTAAAGCTGACTTGTCCAAGTCAGGACAAGATTTTCTCTCATTGTCTTCACTCGAAGAGATAGGAAATAGGTTGAGCATGACATCTGTTTTCTGATTTTGTTCACTTGGACTCCACTTGATAGTTCGGTGGTTCCTATGACTCAAGTAAGAATAAAATGAAAAAAATAAAACAACTATGTCTTCGTGCTCCATTGTCTTCAAATGAATGTCTTCACATGTCATGGTCTTCGACATGAATGTCTTCATGAACCACCATAGTCTTCCTACATTTTTAGGTGTGATCTCCGATAGGAAAACTGAATCAATGAGGGACTTCTACCTGTGTTATCCTGCAATTCTCACAAACACATTAGTCCCCCCAATCATGTTTGTCGTCAATACTCCAAAACCAACTAGGGGTGGCACTAGATGCACTTACAATCTCCCCGTTTTTGGTGATGGATGACAAACTGGTTGAAATTTTTAACGGGCATACAAATATGTGAAAGTTAAAGAGCACGGTGATTGGCTTCATAAGTTGAAAGGGCTCCCCCTGAAGATGTGCATATAAGTAGTTTTCTTTTGAATGCAAATGCACATGGCATGTTCTGCTTTGTGGAGATCTCCTTCAATTTCATGAAGACAATTCATCATGCATAAAAAAATGTAGTGATGATAATGATATGCATAATGAAAAATGGGAGTCTGCTGAATGATTTTATGCACATAAGATAGAAGTTCAACCACACAATAAAACATCAAAAGTGTAGCAGACGTCCCATCCAGACTTAAGTGTTACAACTCAAAAACCAACAGTTCACGAACAAGAGTTGCAAGACTTAACAAAATATAGCACCCGACCCATATGAACCCGCTTGAAGACTATCAACCCATATGCTTCTCCCCCTTTC
Source organism: Secale cereale (assembly GCA_902687465.1). NCBI lineage: Eukaryota > Viridiplantae > Streptophyta > Magnoliopsida > Poales > Poaceae > Secale > Secale cereale. The sequence goes on along the minus strand of LR738709.1, from coordinate 233,583,311 downwards.
ATCAGATAACCAAAAAGGTGTGAAGACATAGGGTGTCTAAGCGTTCCCCGAAGTTGTTGGTGAAAGTTTTGGGGCAACCATGTCGACATTGGAGTTGGGCGGTGTAGTAGGGCATGATGAAGAATCATGGTGGAGTGATTTATGAGCCGCATGACACATGGTGCATAGAACTTGAGGCTAAACAGATCAATTCCAGAAGCTACCAACTGACGAATGAAGAAATCTTGAGTATTGAACCTGATGCATTGATGATGTAGAAGACCAAAGTCTTCATAGTGCCTTCAATCTTAGTGTGAGGAGAATGCCCTTTGATTGGCCACAAAGTACGCCTCACTATGTGGTAGATGGTGCTGGGTAAATACTCGAGGTCATTGGCGAAGAATTCCTTGGGGTACTCAGCATCAACAGGCAATGGCTTCATCACACTTAACATTGGCCCATGTTAGGCTCTGGCTTCTGACAAATGCTCTACAATTCTTGTTCATAGCACTGACAACCTAGCTCATAGAGATCACCAAGAGTGGGCAGGGAAGTTAGCTCCATAATGTCTTGAGCTTTGGCTTCATGATGTACATCACCTGACATCCACTCATGGACCCATGTCTTAGGATCCCTATTGTAGCCAGAGATATGAGGAGTGGAATAGAATTGCAGCAAGAGTTCTTCATTCTAGTGCTCCTTGTCAATGATAAACGGGAGCAGGCCAACTTCACGGAAACAGTCAAGAGCTTCCTCAAGGCAGGGGAGTCCAGCAATGGCATCGCATCACAAGTGCTTGTGGGGGAAGATCCTCTCCTGGTTGTACATAATACATGAGTAATAGCTCTGTTGCTGGTGACTCCAGAACCTGTCAGAGGAGATCTTGGCTTCTTGTAAGGATTCTTGGCTTTGTCAAAGAATGTGTTATGCTCTCTGAAGCCGACGACACTGAATGAGCCCTGAGTGGTAACAATATTGGGAAGCCTTGGCAGTTTGGGCTGGGGCTTCTGCGTCTGTGGCCTTTGCTCCACATGGTAGTCATATTGGGGACCAGGAGCAACCGGAGGTATCATGATGGGCCACTTGACAGTGATGATCTCAACACGATAGAATGCACATTCCATAGTGTGAGGTACATGGGGAGCAGCAACAACATCTGAGGTGGATGGCTGGATATCTTTGGTGGCATCATGGGCTTCAGTGTGAAGAGGGGCTGCGGGCTGCGTATTGTCTTCAGCCATGACAACATCATTGGCTTCAGTAATAGTGGCGTCAACAGCCACATTTGCTGTTGCTTCAGTGCCTTCAAGAACTGGTGCGTCACGCACAATCAAATCTTGATTCTCGCTTGGTTCAATGGTAGGGGGAATAACAACTTCATCTTCTCTTTCATCGACCGATGCAGCTGGAATATCTTCAGCCTTTTTGGCTTCAAAGTCTTGAGCAGTTTCTGAGGGGATGGCTTAAGGGAACACTTGATGTGCTACTAAGCTTGGGGTGTGCACATCCTCTTTAGAAATGCTGGACATGGAGACCGTTGGCCTTGGGCCTCAGCGAATCCTTCGAAAAGAGGGCGACGCCTTTGGAGAGGTAGTGGGATTCTCCATGTCTTCTGGAGTTTCTTGGGGTAACTCAATCACTGGGGTAGTGACTTGAACTGGTGGAGAGTGAGGTATTGAAGGAAATATGCTCTAGAGGCAATAATAAAGTTGTTATTTATATTCCTTATATCATGGTAAATGTCTTTTATTCATGCTAGAATTGTATTAACCGGAAACTTGATACATGTGTGGATACATAGACAAAACACAGTGCACCTAGTAAGCCTCTACTAGACTAGCTCGTTAATGAAAGATGGTTGAGTTTCCTAACCATAGACAAGTGTTGTCATTTGATTAACGGGATCACATATGAGCAGAATGATGTGATGGACATGACCCATCCGTTAGCTTAGCATATTGATCGTTCAGTTTTACTACTATTGCTTTCTTCATGTCAAATACATATTCCTCCAACTATGAGATTATGCAACTCCCGGATATCAGAGGAATTCCTTGTGTGCTATCAAACGTCAGAACTTAACTGGGTGATTATAAATATGCTCTACATAGGAGTCTCCATCCTGCAATATGCCGATGATACTATTCTTTTCATGGAGCACGATTTGGCAAAAGCTAGGAATATGAAGCTAGTCTTATGTTTGTTTGAGCAACTGTCGGGCTTAAAAATCAATTTTCACAAGAGTGAAGTTTTTTGCTTTGGGAGGGCCAAAGAAGATCAACAAGCCTACAAAGAGTTGTTTGGCTGTGACGTGGGGTCTTTGCCATTCACCTATCTGGGCATTCCGATTCATCACAGAAAACTCACTAATAGTGAATGGAAAACTATTGAAGACCGCTTTGAGAAAAAGCTAAGCTGCTGGAAGGGTAAGCTTATGTCTTACGGAGGTCGATTAATTCTCATTAATTCGGTTTTAACTAGTATGCCTATGTTTCTCCTCTCCTTTTTCGAAGTGCCGGTTGGTGTGAGGAAAAGGTTAGATTTCTACCGATCTCGTTTCTTCTGGCAAAGCGATGAATCCAAAAAGAAATATAGGCTTGCTAAATGGGACATTATTTGCAGACCAAAAGACCAAGGCGGTCTTGGGATTGAAAACCTTGAGGTAAAGAATAGATGCTTACTTTGTAAGTGGTTGTTCAAGTTAGCTGGTGACACGGATGCAACTTGGGCACAGATCCTCCGTAATAAGTACTTGCAGTCAAAAACCCTGTCCCAGGTGACGTTAAGACCGACGGATTCTCCCTTTTGGAAGGGGTTAATGAGAGTGAAATCTGCTTTCTTTAACAGAGTAAAATTCATTATCGGAGATGGTACGTCTATTCGATTTTGGGAAGACACGTGGCTAGGGGAGACTCCTCTGGCACTACAATACCCAACACTTTACAATATTGTTCAACGGAGAGAGACTTTTGTTGCTACAATATTCAATACCATTCCGCTTAATATTCGATTCCGTAGGGCTTTGGTAGGGAATCGTTGGGAAGCGTGGCTCCATTTAGTGAGACGGTTGATGGATGTTCAATTGTCCCACAATCCGGACCAGATACATTGGAGACTAGCCAAGAATGGGGTTTTCTCTGTAAAGTCCATGTACCTGGACTGTATCAATACTAGTGTGATTCCCAGCTCGAAGCACGTTTGGAAAGTTAAGGTACCTCTTAAAATCAAAGTGTTTATGTGGTTCGTACATAAACAAGTTATTCTGACTAAAGACAATCTGGCTAAAAGGAATTGGATAGGATCTAAACGATGTAGTTTTTGTGATCATGATGAATCAATTAGACATCTGTTCCTTGATTGTCCTCTAGCCAAACTCTTATGGAGATCAGTTCAAATAGCTTTTAATATCAATCCACCTAGTTCGATTAATATGTTATTCGGGACTTGGTTGCATGGGATTGATCCGGTAATAGCAAGACATATCCGAGTGGGAGTATGTGCTTTACTATGGGCAATTTGGAACTGTCGAAATGATTTGGTTTTTAACAGAACAACAAATATTCATTTCTTGCAGGTCATCTTCAGAACCACTACTCTTATCCGTATGTGGTCGCTACTCACTCAGACGGAGGCCAGGGAGCATTTGGTTACTGCGTCTACCCGTTGGGAGATGGTAGCTCGGGATATCTACAACCGGTTTGGATGGCGGTCATGTAATAGGATAGGTGTTTAGCATCGTATCTTACTTTTACCGGCCGGTTGTGGCGATCTTGCCTTTAGCCTCTTTTGATTTACTCACTTTCAGTTATTGTAAGACCTTTGTTGGATGGTTTCTTTTTAATAAGATGGCCGTATGCATCAGTTTGATGCAGAGGCCGGAGCCCAAGCTCCTTTTCTAAAAAAAAAAAAAAAAAAAAAATAAATAAATATGCTCTACAGGTATTTCCAAAGGTGTTTGTTGGGTTGGCATAGATCAAGATTAGGATTTGCCACTCCGAGTATCGGAGAGGTATCTTTGGGCCCTCTCGGTAATGCACATCGTAAGAAGCCTTGCAAGCAATGTGACTAATGAGTTAGTTGCGGGATGATGCATTACAGAACAAGTAAAGAGACTTCCCGGTAACAATATTGAACTAGGTATGAAGATACCAACGATCGAATCTCGGGCAAGTAACATACCGATGACAAAGGGAATAACTTATGTTGTCATTACTGTTTGACCAATAAAGATCTTCATAGAATATGTGAGAGCCAATATGAGCATCCAGGTTACGCTATTGGTTATTAACTGGAGAGGTTTCTCGGTCATATCTATATAGTTCTCGAACCTATAGGGTCCGCACGCTTAACGTTTGATGACGATTTGTATTATGAGTTATGTGTTTTTGGTGACCGAAGATTGTTTGGAGTCCCGGATGAGATGATGGACATGACGAGGAGTCTTGAAATGGTCGAGAGGTAAAGATTGATATATTGGATGATGGTATTCGGACACCGGAAGGGTTCCGAGGGATACCGGGTACATATCGGAGTTTCAGGGGGTTACCGACAACCCCCGAGGAAAATTATGGGCCCTATGGCCATAAGAGGGAGGCACATGTGCCCACATAGGGGTGGCGTGCCCCCCCATGGAAGGAGGCCAAATTGGAGTAGGCGAGGGGGCGGCGCCCCCCTTTCCTTCTTCTCCTCCCATTCCTTCCTCCTTTCCCCCTCCTAGAGAAGGAATAGAGTGGGGGGGGGCGAATCCTACAAGGACCGGGAGTCCTAGTAGGACTCCCGGCTCCTCGGCGCGTCCCTAGGGATTTTTCCCTTGCTCTCCCTACTTTATATACATGGGGAGGGAACCCCTAGAACACACATCAATTGTTCCTAGTCGTGTGCGGTGCCCCCCTGCACAGTTTGCTCCTCAGGTCATATTGTTGTAGTGCTTAGGCGAAGCCTTGCGCGGATCACTTCACCATCACCGTCACCACGTCGTCGTGCTGACGAGACTCTCCCTCGACACTTTATTGGATCAAGAGTTCGAGGGACGTCATCGAGCTGATGTGTGCAGAACTCATAGGTGCCATACGTTTGGTTCTTGATCGGTTGAATCGAGCAGACGTTTGACTACATCAACCGCGTTAAGTAAACACTTCCAGTTTCGGTCTACGAGGGTATGTGGACACACTCTCCCCCTCTCGTTGCTATGCGTCTCCTATATAGATCTTGCATGAGCGTAGATTTTTTTGAAATTGCATGCTGCGTTCCCCAACACTGGCATCATGAGCCAGGTCAATGCGTAGATGATATGCATGAGTAGAACACACAGATTTGTGGGAGGTGATAGTCATACTTCTTACCACCAATGTCTTATTTTGATTCAGGGGTGTTGTTGGATGAAGGGGCCTGGACCAACCTTACATGACCACGTTCATGAGACCGGTTCCACCGACAGACATGCAACTAGCTTTGCATAAAGGTGGCTGGCGGGTGTCTATTTCTCCAACTTTAGTTGAATCAAATTTGACTACGGCCGGTCCTTGTTGAAGGTTAAAACAACAAACTTGATGAAACACCGTTGTGGTTTTGCTGCGTAGGTAAGAACGGTTCTTGCTAGAAGCCCGTAGCATCCATGTAAAACTTGCAAAGGACATCTAACTTGTTTTTGCAGGGCATGTTGTGATGTGATATGGTCAAGATGTGATGAGTTATACGTTTTTGCATGAGATGATCATGTTTTGTAAATTATCGGCAACCGACAGGAGCCTTATGGTTGTCTCTTTACTGTATGAAATACCAACGCCATGTAATTGCTTTACTTTATCACTATGAGTTAGCGATAGTAGTAGAAGTAATAGTTGGCGAGACGACCACGACGCTACGATGAAGATCAAGGTGTCAAGCCGGTGATGATGGAGATCATAACGGTGCTTTTGAGATGGAGATCAAAGCACAAGATGATGATGGCCATATCATGTCACATATTTTGATTGCATGTGATGTTTATCTTTTTATGCATCATATTTTGCGTAGTACGGTGGTAGCATTATAAGATGCTCCCTTACTATAATTTCAAGGTACAAGTATTCTCCCTGAGTATGAACCATTGCGATAGTTCGTCGTGCTGAGACACCACGTGATGATCGGGTGTGATAAGCTCTACATTCACATAAAACGAGTGCAAGACAGTTTTGGGCATGCGGGATACTCGGGTTAAACTTGACAAGTCTAGCATGTACAGACATGGCCTCGGAACACTGGAGATAGAAAGTTCGAGCGTGAATCATATAGTATATATGATCAACATAAGATGTTCACCATTGAAAACTACTCCATCTCACGTGATTATCGGACATGGTTTAGTTGATATGGATCACGTGATCATTTAGATGACTTGAGGGATGTCTATCTAAGTGGGAGTTCTTAAGTAATATGATTAATTGAAATTAATTTATCATGAACTTAGTCCCTATAGTTTTTGCATATCTATGTTGTAGATCAATGGCCCGTGCTACCCTTCCCTTGAATTTTAATGCGTTCCTAGAGAAAGCTAAGTTGAAAGATGATGGTAGCAACTACATGGGCTGGGTCCATAACTTGAGGATTATCATCATTGTTGCACAGAAGAATTATGTCCCTGATCCACCGCTAGGTGAAATGCCTTTTGTAGGAGCAACTTCTGATGTTATGAACATCTGGCAAGCTCGATCTGATGACTACTCGATAGTCCAGTGTGCCATGCTTTACGGCTTAGAATCGGGACTTCAAAGACGTTTTGAACATCATCGAGCATATGAGATGCTCCAAGAGTTGAAGTTAATATTTCAGGAAAATGCCCGAGTTGAGAGATATGAAGTATCCAACAAGTTCTATGGCTGCAAGATGGAGGAGAATAGTTATGTCAGTGAACACATACTCAGAATGTCTGGGTACCATAACCACTTGACTTAGCTGGGAGTTCATCTTCCGGACGATAGTGTTATTGACAGAGTTCTTCAATCACTTCCACCAAACTATAAAGGCTTTGTGATGAACTATAATATGCAAGGGATGGAGAAGACAATTCCTGAGCTCTTCGCAATGCTCAAAGTTGCGGAGGTAGAAATCAAAAAGGAGAATCAAGTGTTGATAGTTAACAAGACCACTAGTTTCAAGAAAAATGGCAAGGGAAAGAAGGGGAACTTCAAGAAGAATAGCAAGCAAGTTGCTACTCCCGGGAAGAAACCCAAGTCTGGAGCCAAGCCTGAAACTGAGTGCTTGTACTACAAAGGGACTAGTCACTGGAAGTGGAATTGCCCCAAGTATTTGGTGGATAAGAAGGATGGCAAAGTGAAGAAAGGTATATTTGATATACATGTTATTGATGTGTACCTTACTAATGCTCGTAGTAGCGCCTAGGTGTTTGAAACTGGTTCGGGTGCTCATATTTGTAACTCGAAACAGGGGCTACGAATTAAACGAAGATTGGCTAAGGACGAGTGTCGGTGCAACAAACCCTGGGTCTGTTGCCCAGACTGTGCACAGGCGCAATAACAAGATTGAAGCACCAGCCCAAGTCAGAGTATAAGAAACCAAGAGATTCAGAGTACCAGCTCAGATAAGAGAGACCAAGGCTGAGCGAGAGAAGCAATACATCACCAAGACAAGGGCCTCCCTTGCCGGGCAGGCGAGCCCGGCAAGGGACGAGGCCACCCCAGAAACAGGTAATAGAAACACCCCGGCAGGGCCTACCGGGGATCCCGGATGCAAAACCACCTCACGAAACACTCAAGCACGACCCACGTCATCAATCTATGCGGTGTCAAGCGCAAGATGATTAAGTGGGAACCATTGGCCACATGGCAGCCAGTTCCTACAGGAGGAACCCGCAAATGACACCCGTCATGCGACGTGTCAAGAAGACAGGCGCGGAGTTGGCAACATAGCCTAGCAAGCCTTGCCGGGCAACTAGTGATGTGACACTAAGTGATGCATTTAATGCCCCCTGTCAGCCCGAAGAGTTAGGTATGGTAGCACTGTTTGTTGTCATATTAGTGCATAATGACTACTTTGCCACTGTGGTCGCCCCTTGATCTATAAAAGGAGGCCCATGGCAACCGTAGAAAGGGGTTGGAAAATAGACGAACCCACACCCCCTTCCCCGCGTAGTCGTTGCTGCCCTAAGGCAACCCTTGCCGGGCGAGTGTACTACACTCCACCACCTTGATTCCACCATCAATCCATCGAAGCAGGAGTAGGGTTTTATGCCTCGCGGCGGCCCAAACCTGGGTAAATTGCTTGTGTGCTCTCTGTCGTGCTACCATGCACTGGACTGCTCTTTGTGCAACGCGACGACCCCCTGCCGAACCAGCAAGGGGCCTCCCGGTCCCATAGGTGGCCGCAGATATCCCGTGACAACAAGGTGACGATGCTCCTCGAGAATGGTTCCAAGGTCGATGTGATCATCGTCGGCACACTACCTCTACCTCTACCTTTGGGATTAGTGTTAGACCTGAATAATTGTTATTTGGTGCCAACGTTGAGCATGAACGTTATATCTGGATCTTGTTTGATGCGAGACTGTTATTCATTTAAATCAGAGAATAATGGTTGTTCTATTTATATGAGTAATATATGCACCCTTGAAGAGTGGTCTATTTTTGTTGAATCTCGATCATGGTGATACACATATTCATAATATTGATGCCAAAGTTGATAATGATAGTGCAACATATTTTTGCCACTGCCGTTTAGGTCATATTGGTGTAAAGCGCATGAAGAAACTCCATGCGGATGGACTTTTGGAATCACTTGATTATGAATCATTTGATGCCTGCGAACAATGCCTCACGGGAAAGATGACTAAGACTCCGTTCTCCGGAACAATGGAGCGAGCCACCAACTTATTGGAAATAATACATACTGATGTATGCGGTTCGATGAGTGTTGAGGCTCGCGGCGGGTATCGTTGTTTTCTGACCTTCAGAGATGATTTGAGCAGATATGGGTATATCTACTTGATGAAACACAAGTTTGAAACATTTGAAAAGTTCAAAGCATTTTAGAGTGAAGTAGAGAATCATTGTAACAAGAAAATAAAGTTTCCATGATCTGATCGCGGAGGTGAATATTTGAGTTACGAGTTTGGTCTTCATTTAAAACAATGTGGAATAGTTTCGCAACTCATGCCACCTGGAACACCACATCGTAATGGTGTGTGCAAATGTTGTAACTGTAATTTATTAGATATGGTGTGATCTATGATGTCTCTTACCGATTTACCACTATCGTTTTGGGGTTATGCATTGGAGACATGTGCATACACGTTAAATAGGGCACCATCTAAATCCGTTGAGACGACACCATATGAACTGTGGTTCGGCAAGAAACCTCAGCTGTCGTTTCTTATAGTTTGGGGTTGCGATGCTTATGTGAAAAAGCTTCCGCCTGATAAGCTCGAACCCAAATAGGAGAAGTGCATCTTCATAGGATACCCAAAAGAAACTGTTGGGTACACCTTCAATCACATATCCGAAGGCAAGATTTTTGTTTCTAAGAATGGAACCTTTCTAGAGAAGGAGCTCCTCTCGAAAGAAGTGAGTGGAGGAAAGTAGAACTTGATGAGGTAATTGTACCGTCTCTCGAATTGTATTATATCTCATCATAGAAAATCGTTCCCTTGATGCCTACACCAATTAGTGAGGAAGCTAATGATGATGATCATGAAACTTCAGATCAAGTTACTACCGAACATCATCGATCAACCAGAGTACGTTCCACTCCAGAGTGGTACGGTAATCCTGTTCTAGAAGTCATGTTACTAGACCATGACGAACCAATGAACTATGAGGAAGCGATGATGAGCCCAGATTCCGCAAAATGGCTTGAGGCCATGAAATCTGAGATGGGATCCATGTATGAGAACAAAGTGTGGACTTTGGTTGACTTGCCTGATGATCGGCAAGCCATAAAGAATAAATGGATATTCAACAAGAATACTGACGTTGATGGTAATGTTACCATCTACAAAGCCCGACTTGTGGCGAAAGCTTTTCGACAAGTTCAAGGAGTTGACTACGATGAGACCTTCTCACCCGTAGCGATGCTTAAGTCTGTCCGAATCATGTTAGCAATTGCCGCATTCCTTAATGGATTTCAAAACTACATTCCTTAATGGATTTCTCAAAGAAGACTTGTATATGATGCAACCAGAAGGTTTTGTCGATCCTAAAGGTGGTAACAAAGTGTGCAAACTCCAGCGATCCATCTATGGACTGGTGCAAGCATCTCGGAGTTGGAATATACGCTTTGGTGAGGTGATCAAAGCATATGGTTTTATACAGACTTTTGGAGAAGCATGTATTTACAAGAAAGTGAGTGGGAGCTATGTAGCATTTCTGATATTATATGTGGATGACATATTGTTGATTGGAAATGATGTAGAATTTTTGGATAACATAAAAAGATACTTGAATAAGAATTTTTCAATGAAAGACCTCGATGAAGCTGCTTATATATTGGGCATCAAGATTTATAGAGTTAGATCGAGGCACTTAATTGGACTTTCACAAAGCACATACCTTGATAAAGTTTTGAAGAAGTTCAAAATGGATCAGTCAAAGAAACGATTCTTGCATGTGTTACAAGGTGTGAAGTTGAGTCAGACTCACTGCCCGACCACTGCAGAAGATAAAGAGAAAATGAAAGTCATTCCCTATGCGTCAGCCATAGGTTCTATCATGTAAGCAATGCTATGTACCAGACCTGATGTGTGCCTTGCTATATGTCTGGCAGGGTGGTACCAAAGTAATCTAGGAGTGGATCACTAGACAGCGGTCAAGAACATCCTGAAGTACCTGAAAAGGACCAATAATATGTTTCTCGTTTATGGAGGTGACAAAGAGCTCATCGTAAATGGTTATGTCGATGCTAGCTTTGACACTGATCCAGATGACTCGAAGTCACAAACTGGATATGTATTTTTGTTGAACGGTGGAGCTGTCAATTGGTGCAGTTCCAAGCAGAGCGTTGTGGCGGGATCTACGCGTGAAGCAGAGTACATAGCTACTTCGAAAGCAGTAAATGAAGGAGTTCATATCAGATATAGGTCTAATACCTAGTGCATTGGGTCCAATGAATTTTTTTTGTGACAACACTCGAGCAATTGCCTTGACAAAGGAATCCAGGTTTCACAAGAGAACCAAACACATCAAGAGATGCTTCAACTCTATCCACGATCAAGTCAAGGAGGGAGACATAGAGATTGGCAAAATACATACGGATCTAAATGTAGCAGACCCGGTTGACTAAGCCTCCTCCACTAGCAAAACATGATCAGCACCAAGCCTCCATGGGTGTTAGCATCATTACTATGTAATCTAGATTATTGACTAAAGGAAATATACCCTAGAGGCAATAATAAAGTTATTGTTTATATTTTCTTATATCATGATAAATGTCTTTTATTCATGCTAGAATTGTATTAACCGGAAACTTGATACATGTGTGGATACATAGACAAAACACAGTGTCCCTAGTAAGCCTCTACTAGACTAGCTCGTTAATCAAAGATGGTTGAGTTTCCTAACCATAGACATGTGTGTTCATTAGATTAACATGATCACATAATTAGGAGAATGATGTGATGGACATGACCCATCCGTTAGCTTAGCATATTGATCGTTTAGTTTTACTGCTATTGCTTTCTTCAGCTCGAATATATATTCCTAAAACTATGAGATTATGAAACTCCCGGATACCAGAGGAATGCCTTCTGTTCTATCAAACATCACAACATATTGGGTGATTATAAAGATGTTGTACAGGTATTTCCGAATGAGTTTGTTGGGTTGGCATAGATCAAGATTATGATTTGTCACTCCGAGTATTAGAGAGGTATCTCTGGGCCCTCTCGGTAATGCACATCGTAAGAAGACTTGCAAGCAATGTGACTAATGAGTTACTTGCGGGATATGCATTACGGAACAAGTAAAGAGACTTGCCGGTTACGAGATTGAACTAGGGATGAAGATACCGACGATCGAATCTCGGGCAAGTAACATACCGATGACAAAGGGAATAACGTATGTAGTCATTACGGTTTGAACGATAAAGATCTTCATAGAATATGTGGGAGCCAATATGAACATCCAGGTTTCGCTATTGTTTATTGACCGAAGAGGTGTCTCGGTCATGTCTACATAGTTCTCGAACCCGTAGGGTCCGCACGCTTAACGTTTGATGATGATTTGTATTATGAGTTATGTGCTTTTGGTGACCGATGATTGTTCTGAGTCCCGGATGAGATCACGGACATGACGAGGAGTCTCGAAATGGTCAAGAGGTAAATATTGATATATTGGATGATGGTATTCGGACACCTGAAGGGTTCCGAGGGGTACCAGGTACATATCGGAGTTCCATAGGCTCACAGGCACCCCTCGGGGAAAGTTATGGGCCTTATGGGCCATAAGAGGGAGGCACACCAGCCCACATAGGGGTGGCGCACCCCCAATGGAAGGATGACGAATTGGAGTAGGGGAGGGGGCGGCGCCCCGCTTTCCTTCTTCTTCTCCCACTCCTTCCTCCTTTCCCCCTCCAAGAGAAGGAACAGAGGGGAGGGGCGAACCCTACTAGGATTGGGAGTCCTAGTAGGACTCCCCTCTCCTTGGCGCGCCCCTAGGGCTGTCTTCGTCCCTCTCCCTCCTTTATATACATGGGGAGCGCACCCCTAGAACACACATCAATTGTTCCTAGCCATGTGCGGTGCCCCCCTCCACAGTTTGCTCCTCAGGTCTTATTGTCATAGTGCTTAGGCGAAGCCCTGCGCGGGTCACTTCACCATCACCGTCACCACGCTATCGTGCTGACGAAACTCTCCCTCGACACTTGTCTGGATCAAGAGTTTGAGGGACGTCATCGAGCTGAACATGTGCAGAACTCGGAGGTGCCATACGTTTGGTGCTTGATCGGTTGAATTGAGAAGACGTTCAACTACATCAACCGCCTGAAGTAAATGCTTCCGCTTTTGGTGTATGAGGGTACATGGACACACTCTCCCCCTCTCGTTGCTATGCATCTCCTAGATAGATCTTGCGTGAGCGTAGAATTTTTTGAAATTGCATGATGCATTCCCCAACAGGTATGACTTCATGCAGAGGTGTTTTGGGGTGTTGCTCTTCCCAAAACTCATCTGGAGCGATTGGCGTCGTGGGACCGCCAATGTTGATGGTTTCATTGTGTGAAGGCACATGCGATGATACCAGGTTCTGGGAGATCTGAGGAAGGACATCAGCATCTTGAACATTGTCATCACGACCAATGTCTTCAGCTGTGATATCATCAACCGCTGGAATCTCTTTGGTGTCATGGGCCTCTATGATAGCAGGCTCATGCACAATCAACCTGCGATCCTTGTTGAAGGAGGTCGGAAGGGAAACGGAGATAGGCATCTCAAGCAATGGATTTGCAGAAGCAGTTGGAGTTGAGGATGCTTGAGCCTTTTGAGAAGCCTTTGAAGACTTGGTTTTGCGCTTCTTCGGAGAGGGAGCAGGGTGAGAGGCTTGATGATTCTTTCGCTTCTTGGCCTTAGCCTCAGCTTGCTCAGTCTTCATCCTTTCGGAAGGAATAGATGAAGCATTTGGCTTCAAAGGAGTGAAGCCCTTGGGGAAGACTATAGCTTCAGATGCTCACGAGAGGCTTTAGCTTCATCCCGATGCTTCTGAATTCAACCTTCAAATCTGTCATCATGGTCTTGAAGCTTTGAATTCTGTAGCACTCAACTTGGCAACATGCTTCTTGAATAGAGCCTTCTCATGATCAATCTTGTGCTTTTGCTCCACTACTCTCTGAGAAAGAGTGAGCTCTTTGCCGACGAAGCCTTGAAATGTGACACTAATGTCAATAGGCAGCTGGAGATCATTAAGGGAGATAGATGGATCATCAAACCACTCATTAATAAAATTGTTCAGAATGTCAGCGTCAAAGAGCGGTAGATCCTTCAAGATATCAACATCTTCTTGCTTGTTTTTGTTCAGGAGCTCTAGAGCATCATCATCAAGATCTTCATCACTTGAAAGATCAATAATATACCCACCATCACGCAAGATGCTAGAAGGAGGAGCTCAACCAATAATATCAATAGTTATCGGGGAGGTACGAGACAAGTCTTCAGACTGCACACTGCATTCAGGAGGTGCAATGTTCAGAGACTTCATCTTGGAAACTTTTGGTCCAGAAGCTTCTTTGGAGATTTTCTCCACCTTAGGTTTTGAATACTTTGCCTTCTTCATAGGCTTCAGAGGTTCCGAGTCTTCAGACTGTGGCTCATCTTGGGAAGCATCTTCAACGTTGGCCCTTTGCTCAACGATATATGTGAGAAGTCCATCAAGATTATTGAATGGACATATTAGATTTGCACTACTAGGAAAATGGCTATAGATAATATAGACACTAATGGCGCACCATGTATGTGGTATAGCAGTGGCGCACCAAATATAGGTGCTCCATTACTATCATATTACTAATGGCGCACCTAGTGTGCGGTGCGCCATAAGTAGTTATGAAAAAAAAATCGAAAAAAATGTTAGTAGTGGCGCACCAGGGTATAGTGCGCCATTACTAGTTTAACTAGTAATGGCGGACCGCACCCACGGTGTGCCACTACCAACAAATTTTTTTCATTTTTTCTCATAACTACTAATGGCGCACCGCACACCAGGTGCGCCATTACTATGTCAAACTTAGTAATGGCGCACCTATACAAAGTGCGCCATTACTAACTTTGACTGAGGTTTGACCAAGTCATACACATAGTAATGGCGCACTTCGTAAAGGTGCGCCATTACTATGTCCAAATTTCACCAAATGCACCCCCCCCC
>LR738709.1:233489011-233565261 GCA_902687465.1 Secale cereale | reverse complement strand
CCCGCAGACCCACCCACTCCAGCCATGGCCACGGCCCCGCCACGCGCTTGCCTGCTCCCCCGCCCCGCTCGCAGCCTTCCTTCCCTCGCTGGTGAGCCATACCTCCCCCGGCCACTTCCTAGATCGAGCTGGTGCTGGATCCAGCACCCCTCCCCCCGCATCGACTAGCTACCGGATCCGTGCAGTCCCCTTGCCCGCGAGCCACCCCTTCCCCGGCCGCCGTCCTCCCGCGCCTACCCAACGTCGGATCTGCGCGACCCCGTCCCCACCAACCGCCGGGTCAGGGTACTGCGCCATTACACACTTCCTTCTTCTCCCCCTTAGGCCATCGTACCTCCATGGGCCTCCCACTGCTCCCCCCATGCCTTGCCAATGAACCGGCCATCCTCTTTGCGCCTTGCCAGTGCCTAGTGCATGAGGAGCGCAGCGCCGGACTCCCCAACCTCCTTCCCCTCGGCCCTTCTCTGACTTTGTGTCGTGGCCGCACTGCACACTGCTGCAAGCGCAGTCCACACCCCGATGGCGTGCCACCACGCTCCCGTGTGCCGCCCCGACGACGGTCCGTCACCTGATTCAACAGGTGCATCGCTCCTCCGCATGCAGTCCCCAAACGCCGTTCTTGCAGTCTGTCCCTGCCATCTTTATCAAGGAATCCGCTGAGCTGGAGCTGAAGGTCAACGGCCGCCCCGTGCAATTCAGAAATTACTTGTTTTTGCTGCTCTTTTTGAAGCTCGTTTTGATATTTATTTGCAGCTCGCTGATTTTCATTTTGCACTTCACTGTCAAGATCCATGGCGCTGGCCGTGCTTTCTCATGCTGCTCTGTGTGAGGTGAGGACGGGTTCTGCCGCGCCGGGAACCAGGGTGTGGCGCGACACCGGCTAAGATGCGTACGGTGGTTCTCTTCTTCCCCAACAAGAGGAAGGTGCGGTGTGGCTACGGCATAGTTGAAGTTCAGGATATTGTTATTGCTTTCTCAAATTTTGCTTGGGAGCAGTACACTTTGCATCTTGCAGTACGAACCCCATCGTGTCGTGGTGCAGTCAACCACAACGCAGAGCCTTGAAAATTTGTTTATGCTATTTAGAGTTCTCTCAATGTGTAGAAGATAATTATTTCACCTTTTTGAAGTCCGCTTTGTTCTTGGTTGTGGCACGCAAAAAAGGTGATGTAGTTTTCTAGGTTAGCAATTGCATTTTTGGGGCTCTTTTCCCTATGAAATGTCGAGTCCTGATGTTACATTACAAAATAAAGAACACACGTGGTTCACTCGCGGGAGCAGTGCGACATGTGGCTGTTGCAGTGCACGGGTCCTCAAGGTGCAGTGCAGCGTGCGTGCAGCCCGGCTGTAGGAGAGCCAGGTTGCATTTTGATTTTGTTTTTCAGGTGGTCATTACCAGATTCGGGGTTGCAAAAAGTAGTGTGGGCTACTTCAGGTGAGCTCGCCTCTGGCGCTTCCGTGCAGTGCCGTGCATGCGTGTGTGCAGTGCATTGTGCATGGGCAGCAGCTCGCAAGGTCTCATGCGCTTCATCGTGTGCAGTTTCTTGCACGGACGTGTAGTTCTGCGCCACATTCCTGTTGTCACCTCGATCTACAGCGGCCTTGTCGACAACCTCCGCGTTCTACATGAAACAGTTCTTTTTCTTTTGAGTCAAGTTGTGTGTGATGTGTTGTGTGTTGGACTAGATGCAGTATGGACGGCGACGCCGTGCAGTTCATTGGCGGCGTACGTGTGATTCGACAGCTAGCAACGTGCAGTTCGGTACCCCCTGATGCATCTTATTTTGCAATTATTTTGCTGTGTTCTGTGATCTCTATGTCCTGTCAAAAAACTTGGTGTGTTTTGGTGCAGTTCGCTAGTCTCCCATCTGCAGTGCAGTACCCATGTCTTGAATAAATTTGTTTGAAGAGATAAGAAAGGAGTTCACTCCATTTTTGTAGCAGCTCATTACCCCTACTACATGAAGTGCAATTTGTTTCGTGTGTCTCAAATTCAGCAACAAATGCAGTGTGTTTCGTCCTCGGATGTGGTTCACTTTTAAGAGTGATTCCGTTCACTTGCGCCCAACCTGAAAGTGTGAAAATTTAGTGCAACAACAAAGATAGTAATCTGTTTCACTTCGATATATACCGCGGTTCACTTGCCTCCTCTTTGTGGTTCACTCTCGTTCATAAACAAATTGAAAGAAAAGACAACAAAAACTCATCTGAGAAAATTTACGTTCGACAAAAGAAATCATGAAGTTCACCTGCCCGTCTAATGCAGTGCGGTTTTCAGTACAAAGCAGTGCGGTTTTTTGTCTGATGCGGTTCACTAGTCGATTTTGGTGTCGCGAAAAATAGAGTGTCCGCATTTCGGTATTTTGAAAACTGCTCTTGAACCGTAATGAATTAGAGGGAGTGTTCTACATGAAAAAGTAGCGTCTCGACGATACCTTTCCAACCGTGTATCGTTTGGATCATTTCGACCAGCCGTTTGTAAAAAAATTGCGAAAAACGGCCGCTGCCCTTCATAGTCTTCTATACGATTTTCAAAATTAACAAAAAACCGTAAGGCATGTCAAAAACATTTCAACATATGAAAGTTGCGCCTCGTCCATAGCTTTCCAATGGCGTATCACACGCCTCGTTTCGACAAACGGTTAAAAAACTGAAGCGGAAACAATACCGAAAATTTGAAAAGATTTGAAAAACAGAATCCCGCGATTTAGTAAAATTGAAACTGCTCTTAAACCGCAACGAATTAGAGAAAATAATAGATATGTAAAAGAAGCGCATCGACGATGCCTTTCCAAGGGTGCGTCGATGCGCTTTCCAAGGGTGTATCATTTGCTTCATACGACGAGTGGTTAGGAAAAAATCGCGGAAAAACGCTCACTGCCATTCGTCATGTGCCACACTATTTTCAAAACTGCTCTTAAACCGCGTGGAATCTCGAAAAGTGTTCAACATGGCGATGTTGCGCCTACTCCGTAGCTTCTCAATGGTATATTACACGCATAATTCCGACAAATGGTTAAAAAACTAGAGCGAAAAAGATACCAAAAAAACAACGCGTACAGTATTTTTGCGACATGAAGCGCACTCACATTGGTACTACAGTGCTATTGCTTCAAAAAATGACGTGCACTTCCGTTGAGCGTGCAGTTCGGAAGTGTGGGCAGAATAACTATTCTGCCAAAATTTGGTGGTGGCGTTACCCACCGTATAGGAAGTATTAGACCCAGACACGACGCACAATTATCGTGGCGCTCCGTAGTCAAATTCCGCATTAATGTATTCACACTTAAGAGGGTATGTCTTCTTGAATTGAAGACATACGTTACTTTGTGTGTTGCACACCTAAGTCATCAATATGCATAAGCTTTAGGATGTGTGTCCATTCATAGGACATTCGAGGATTCTAGGATATTTAGCTCACACCGCAGCCTGCAATTTTTTTATCATCCAAGGGCTTTGTGAAGATATTTGCCAATTGCTCTTCACTATTGACGTGAATGATATCCATGTCTTCCATCATCACATGATCTCTGAGAAAGTGATGACAGATATGCATATGCTTTGTCTTCGAGTGCTGAATATGATTGTGAGCAATCTTGATGGCGCTTTCATTATCGCAGTATAGGGTCACCTTCTTCATGTTGATGCCATAGTCCTTGAGAGTTTGCTTCATTTAGAGAAGCTGAGTGCAGCCAGATCCAGCAGCAATATATTCAGCTTCAGCAGTGGAGAGTGATACACAGTTCTGCTTCTTTGAAGTCCAACAGACAAGAGATCGTCCAAGAAAATGATATGCGCCTGATGTGGACTTGCGATCAACCTTGTCACCAGCATAATCAGCATCTGAGGATCCAACTAGATCAAACTCTGAGCCCTTTGGATACCATAATCCTAGAGTTGGGGTGAGAGCCAAATATCAAAGTATTTGCTTCACCGCAATGTGATGCGACTCCTTCGATGCCGCTTGGAATCGGGCACACATGCAAATGTTAAGCATTATATCTGGCCTAGATGCACATAGGTACAATAAAGAACCAATCATGGAGCAAAATACCTTTTGATCAAACTCTTTACCATTGTCGTCGGAGCACAAATGCCTTTTGGTTGGCATTGGCGTTGTGTATCCCTTGCAGTCTTGCATTCCAAACTTCTTTAGGCAATCTTTGAGGTATTTTCTTGTGATGTGAAGATATCATTTCATTGTTGTTGGATTTGAAGATCAAGGACAAATTTCATCTCTCCCATCATGGACATCTGATATGCTTCTTGCATCATATGCCCAAACTCGTCGTTGTATCGTTTGTCAGTGCAGCCGAAGATAATGTCATCCACATAGATTTGGCATACAAACAGTTTTCCATCACATGTCTTTGTGAAGAGGGTAGGATCTAGAGAACCAGGTTTGAAGCCTCTGCTCTTCAGGAAATCTTTGAGAGTGTCATACCAAGCGTGAGGAGCTTGCTCGAGGCCATACAATGCTTTGTTGAGTTTGTAGACCATATCAGGACATTGGGATCTTCAAAACTAGGTGGTTGAGCTATATATACTTCTTCAATTTTGCCGTTGAGGAAGGCACTCTTCACATCCATTTGACACAGAAGGATGTTGTTGTGGTTAGCATAGTGTAGCAGTATGCGAATAGCTTCAAGCCTAGCCACAGGAGAAATGTATCATCTAAGTCAACCCCCTCAACTTGTGTGTAGCCTTGAGCAACAAGACGAGCTTTGTTTCTGATGACTTGACCATGTTCATCTTGTTTGTTGTGGTAGATCCATTTGGTACCAATGATATTGTGCTTGCGTGGATCAGGATGTTTGACTAACTCCTAGACGTTATTGAGCTCAAGTTGTTGAAGCTCTTCTTGAATAGCTTGAATCTATTCAAGTTCCATGAAGGCTTCATCAACTTTCTTTGGTTCACATATGGATACGAATGCAAAGTGCCCATAAAAGTTTTCTAGTTGTGTAGCCCTTGATCGAGTAAGTGGACCAGGTGCATTGATGCTATCAATGATCTTCACAACCTGAACTTCATTAGCACCCCGAGGATGAGTAGGGCGAAGATTTTGCTCTTGCTGATAATTATCCTCATCTTCAGCATTGTCTTCGGGCTCAGCATTGTCTTCGCGATGTGGAGGAGCTTGAATGACAATTCCTCTTCAGCCCGATCCTCAGTTGGTATGATTTCTCCAGTACCCATTTGCTTGATAGATTCACTTGGAGTAGCTTCATCTAGTACATTTGGCAGGTGCTCTGAGTGAGTAGTTCATAAGATGTCTTCTTGAAGAATTTGTGAAGATAAACTCTGTTGATGATATGGAATGCATTATCAATAGCTCCAGGCCAGAACTTTCTTGGAGTTCTGTATAAATCAAGCATCTTTTGAGCCATCTCAATAGGTGTTCCGTTCTTGGGCTCCAAGACGCCATTCTGCTGAGGTGTGTATGGAGTAGAGAGCTCGAGAGTGATGCCCAGAGTGTGAAGATAAGTGTTGAGGCCAGTGTTCTTGAATTTCGTGCCATTATCACTCCTGATGTGCTTGATCTTGATGCCATAGGTGGTCATGGCGCAATTAGCAAATCATCAAAAGATATCATGCACTCCAGTCTTGTAGGGGATTATGTGTACCCAAGTATATCTAGAATAATCATCAACAATCACGAAGACATATAAGAAAGCATGATTGTCTTGACATCGTCACGAGGCCGAATAAGTCCATGTTTAGCAGCTCGAAGGGTCATGACATTGTCATGATTGTCTTCAAGAGATGTTTTGCCATAGTCACCTTCCCAGCTTCGGAAGCACCACATAGATGATCATTCTTGAACTTTACGCCCTCGATGCCAATGATGTGCTTCTTCTTCAGGAGAGTGTGCAAGTTCCTCATGCCTGCATGTCCTAACCTTTGATGCCAAAGCCAACACTCTGAAGCTTTTGCTAGAAGACATACAGCAAGCTGTGGTCCTATGGACAAATCTACCATATACATATCACCTCTTCGATAACCTTCGAAGACTAGAGATTTGTTAGAAGCCATAAGCACAAGACATCAATATTCTCAAAATATCACAATCATGTCATGGTCAGAAAGCATTGAGACGGTCATTAAGTTGTATTCAAGGGATTCAACAAGTGTCACTTTATCCATGTGTTGATCCTTTGAGATAGAAACTCTACCTAGGCCCAATACCTTGCTTTTACCAGTGTCGGCGAATGTGATGAGGCTTTTGGTAGAAGGACTGATGTAAGGTGGAACCCTAGGGGCCGATCTTTCATGAAATGGAGGGGATCCCACGAAGAACACGATGAACACGGGGAGAAAACACAAGGGGAAACACTCAAGAACGATGAGAACAATCACACATATGCTAGATCGATGAACAACACGAGTAACAGAATGATCCAAAAACAATAAGGGACGATAAAAAAGGTAGTCTTCTCCGTGAGGAGGTCTTGATGGTCTTCTCCAAGAGGAAGTCTTGAATCCGGTGTGGATCTTCTCCGTAGAGGGGTCGCGCTCTCTCGAATGAGTAAAACCACTCGAATGAGCAAAGCTCTAGGTCTAAGATGAGAAATCACAATGTTAACCCTAGAAAGAGGGGGTAGGAGGAGTATTTATAAGCTAAGGGGACGAATGGGTACACGGGCTTCGGCCCAACACAATCTGGTTGCACAAGTGTCGAACGTCCGACAGGTACCGGACGTACGGATGTCAGTCGTCCGGAAGGCTCAGACTTGCGTTAATTTCCTTCTGTGACGTGACACCGGATGTCCGGAGGGGCTCGGTCGTCTGGTCTCCGGTCATCCGGTGATTCTCGGTCGTCCGGTGCGTGGAAATCATCGCACGTCCGATACTTGTCGGTCGTCCGGCCGCTGTAGCGTGTTCTGGCCTGTTTCTTCCGGCTGGAGCGATTGTTAGGCGTTAGACGTCCGGTCTCGGCCGGTCGTCCGGTGGCTAGGACTTTTCTGGCATCATCTTCTCTTGGCCCTCGAACTTGTCATCGCCGCCTTGTTCGCTTGGGGTAGCATCTTGATGACCATCCTCTCGATACCTGATCATGCATAGGGTGTCCGCCTTAGGTAGTAGCCATGTCTCATGTGACGAAAGTTGTATTTCAGAGAGGAGCGAGTTCACCTTATCTTCGATAGCCTTTGCTCGGGCTCTTGTCATAGGACCAAGTGTTTCGTGGGAGATGTAGATACGCCCATGGGGATGCTTGAGGGATGCTCCGCATCATCTCCCCCCTTGGGAAAGATCTGACCTCCGATCGAAAGCTTCATCACCATGGTAGGGAGAGAGGTCCTTAACATTGAAGATGCCTCTCACGGAGTACTTGTCATGTGGGATGTCGATCTTGTATGCGTTGCTGTTGAAGCATGCAAGCACCTTGAATGGTCCATCGGCTCGAGGTAGTAACTTGGACTTGCGCTCGTTGGGAACCGTTCCTTGCGAAGGTGTAGCCACACAAGCTCTCCAATGTCGAATGTGAAGGATCTCTTGTTGACATTGATCTTGTATGCAAGTCGTTGAACTTGATGCTCGATGGTGTGCCTTGTGTCTTCGTGCATCTTCTTGCGATAGCTTGCTTGTGCATTTGCGTCCATATTGATGCGCTCTGGTAGAGGTATAGGAAGAATGTCCAATGGGGACAACGGATTGAAGCCGTAGATGACCTCGAAGGGGGACTTGCTGGTTGTTGAGTGTCTTGCGCGGTTGTAGGCATACTCGGCGATGGGGAAGCATTGCTTCCATTGCTTGATGTTCTTCTTGATCAACACGCGAATAAGCGTCGAAAGTGTGCGGTTCGTCACCTCCGTTTGGCCATCGGTTTGTGGGTGGTGTGCCGAAGAGAATAGTAGCTTGATTCCAAGCTTGGCGCGAAGGGTATTCCAAAAGTAGCTTAGGAACTTGACGTTGCGGTCCGAGACGATCGTCTTGGGTATTCCATGTAGGCGCAAGATTTCCCTACAAAAGAGATTTGCAACATGTGAAGCATCGTGTATCTTGTTGCATGGAATGAAATGAGCCATTTTCGAAAAGAGATCCACACCAATAAAGACGGAATCATTTCCATTTTGAGTTCTAGGCAAACCAAGTGCAAAGACCATGCTAATGTCTTCCCAAGGTTGATATGGAATAGGAAGTGGCATGTAAAGACCATGGGATTGAGCTTTGGACTTAGCTTTGCGACATGTAGAGCACCGGTTGGTGAAGCGTTAGACATCACGGAACATCTTCAGCCAATATTAGTTCTTGGAGAGTGTCGCAAATCTCTTGTCGTGTCGGAAGTGTCCCATAAGTCCTCCTCTATGAGATTCTTGCAAAAGTAGCAAAAGAAGAGAATACTTGGGAATGCAAAGTTTATTAGCTCTCATAAGATAACCATCCTTGATGTAATATCGTTCCCGAGATATATGTGTCAAACACTAAGAATAAGGATTTGCAAAGAAAGGATCATGCTCATACAAGTCTTTTATGTGCTCAAAGCCAATAACATTCAATTCAAGTTGGGTGACAAGCATGCATTTGCGGGAAAGAGCATCGGCCACAACGTTCTCCTTGCCTTTAGTGTATTTGATGACATATGGAAATGACTCTTTGAACTCACTCCACTTAGCATGACGCTTGTTCAACTTAGTTTGACCCTTAAGATACTTAAGTGTTTCATGGTCCGTGTGAATAATGAATTCATGAGGCAAATATATTGTTCCCAAACATGCAAGACTCTCACTAAAGCATATAGCTCTTTGTCATAGATGGGGTAGTTAAGTTGCGCTCTGAATAGTTTTTCGCTAAAATACACAATTGGGTGTTTTTCTTGCATTAACACGCCTCCTATGCCGGTACCACTAGCGTCACAATGTACCTCAAAAGGTTTATCAGAGTTTGGTAAGGAAAGTAAAGGTGCATGTGTTAGCAAGTTTCTAAGCTCATTGAACTGTGGTGTATTGCGAAGGACCCCAAACAAAGGGTGCGTTCTTCTTTCTCAAAGCATGCAAAGGCATAGCAATGGTGCTAAAGTCCTTGGCAAATCGTCGATAGAATCCGGTTAGGCCTAGGAAGCTACGCACTTGATGCAAGTTCGTTGGTGTGGGCCAAGTTTTAATAGCTTCAATTTTAGTTTCGTCTACATGCACACCTTTTGATGACACAACAAATCCTAGGAATAGAAGTTTGTCTACACAGAATTAGCAATTTTCCATGTTGGCATAAAGTTTTTCCTTGGGGAGGGCTTGCAAAACGGTGCTAAGATGATTCACATGATCTTTTAGAGACTTGCTAAACAGGAGGATGTCATCAAAGTGGACTACTACAAAGGTACCAATGTATGGCCTAAGAACATAGTGCATCACTCTCATAAACGTGACGGGTGCTTCGGATAAACCCATAGGCATAACAAGCCATTCGTATAACCCGAACTTCGTTTTGAAAGCGGTTTTCCACTCATCACCCTCTTGTATGCGGATTTAATAGTAACCACTCTTAAGATCAATCTTGGAAAAGATTGTGGCTCCGCTAAGCCCATCTAGCATATCATCTAAGCGAGGTATTGGGTGATAATATCTAACGATGATAGCATTGATTGGACGGCAATCGGAACACATTTGATAAGTACCATCTTTCTTGGGGACAAGGATTACGGGAACGGCACAAGGGCTCATGCTTTCGCGTACGTGGCCGTTGTCGATGAGTTGTTGAACTTGTCGTTGGATCTCCTTGGTCTCTTTTGGGTTCATGCGGTAAGGTGCCTTTTTAGGAAGAGGCACTCCGGGGATGAGGTCGATGCGGTGCTCGATGCCGCGAAGAGGAGGTAGACCCGGAGGTAGCTCATGAGGAAATACATCTTGGAATTCCTACAACAATTGAGACAACACTAAAGGTAGAGGTGGTGAAGTGTTAGGTGGTTCCGCATCTCCTTTTCATATGAGCATAAGGTGAAAGACACTTGATGGGTTCTCACACACTTCTCTCATCTCACTTTTGGTGGCAAATAACACTAGTTGCTTCTTGTCGCTCATTGTGGAGGCGCTCGAATTTGGCTTGTGGCTCTCACTCTCCTGTTGGTGGCTCACTCTCTCACAATTTTCTCCACGATGGTTGGTAGATACTTGCTTGTCAGCGACCACTTGACTTGGCGACATGGGACGTAGCACAAACTCCTTGCCCTTCATAGTGAGACTGTAGTGATTAGTATGCCCGTTGTGGGTGACTCCACGATCGAATTTCCATGGCCTTCCAATAAGGAGGTGGCAAATGGACATATGTACCATGTCACATACCAAGGTGTCCTCATAGGTGCCTATCTTGAAGGATACTTCATGGTGTGCTCGACTAGAATAGTTCTGGCGTCACTAAGCCATTGGACCTTGTAGAGGTGAGGGTGCTTCGTCTTGACCAATTGAAGCTTGTCGCATCGCTCTTCACTTGCCAAGTTGTGACAACTTCCTCCGTCGATGATAACCTTGACGGAGCGTCCATTGATGCCGGCCTTGGTGTGGAAGATGTGACAATGTTGGTCTTCATCTTGTTGATGTTGAAGTGTCAATACTTTGGAGACAACGAGATTGGGACTCGAGTCTTTGTCACAAAAGACTTGATTGTCTTCATCTTCATCACTCGATGATGTAAGGCCACATGCTCAAGGGCTTCCATCTCATCATCGCTCATAGAGTCATAGGAGCCATCGTCCTCGATGATCATGGTCCTTCCGGTTATGCACTCAAATGAATTATGGCCTCGTCCTTGGCATTTGAAACATTTCATGGAACTCGTCTTGGAGGTATCCTAGGTAGGAGTTGTAGATGATGAAGCTCTCGGCTTGAAGTTGGTTGTAGTAGGAGGACGACTTGATGTTGTTGAAGTCTTGTAGCTTGACTTTTTGCCTATTCTTGTAGATGGTTTGGTAGAGGTAGGAGGTGCCGAAGTCATTGAAGCTTGGTTGTAGGAGCCTTAGTTCTTGGAAGTCAAATTGGAGTACTTGTAGTCTTCTTGTACTTGTCCCTCCGCTTTGGTTGCTTGGTGTACTAGCTCGAGGAGATTCGTATATGGTTTGAAGTATGCACTTTTCTTGACAGGATAGTTTAGTCCATTCAAGAATCTTTCCATTGTTTGCTCTTCATCCTCCGTGATGTTGGCTCTTATCATGGCAATCTCCATTTCCTTTTAGTACCATTTAACGGACTTGGTTCCTTGCTTGAGGAATTGCAAGTTCTTGAACAAGTCGCGGTTGTAGTGTGTTGGCACGAAACGCGCTCTCATGACATCCTTCATTTGGTTCCAAGAGGTGATTGGTGGTTCGCCTTTTGCTTCTCGCCTTTCAATGACATGCTCCCACCAAATAAGAACGTAGTCTTGGAACTCAAGGGATGCCATCGAGATCTTCTTCTCTTCATCATAGTTCTGGAGTCGAAAGATCTTGGCAACTTTCAATGCCCATGAGAGATAGTCTTCGGGGTCGATGCTTTCGGAGAACTTTGGCATTGTGAACTTGAGCTTGCCATAGCGATGCCAATCTCATGTTGCTCTTTGCGTGGTTGATGCTCATTGTCTTATTGCTCTTACCGAACTTGTGGTTCTTGTCGAGCTTGTTGTTCTTGTCTTCCTCGAGGAGGAGCTTGGCATTGCATTCTTGCTTGAAAGCGCCTTTCTTGAAGTTCATCTTGAATTGCTTCTTCCTCATGACGATTATGTCGGTTCCGTGTGGCGACGGCATGATGTGAGTTACGTAGTGCATGTTGCACCTCAAGAGCTTGCTCTTCTCGCCATTGTTGTACTTGACATTGTGCCTCGTCATCTTGGTCTTCTTGGTGTTGGCACGCTCGCTCTTCTTGTTGTTGGCGAAGGCGTTTTCGTTCTTGCACTTTCTCAAATGTATGTTGGTTTTGACGGTGCCGATGTTCTTGCTCTTCAAATTGCTCTTGTGAACTCTTGCCGTGAAGTGGGTTTTGGTTTTCATGTCGGTCTTGACGCGCGGCTTGGCAAAGAGTGTTCGATGTAGGTGTACTTGAGCCGGAGATGGAGTCGAAATGTCGACTTGAGAGGCTCCGTCTTTGAGATGACGTGGAGGAAGAGCGTCGATTTATCATGAAAGTCCATAGCTCATCAAATTGAGATGACATGTTGGTGTTGATGTTGTCGAATTGCTCTCTTGTTCGCGCTTCATAATGTCTCAAGTCGGTCGCTAGTATCTCAATGCGCTCTTGCATATCTTCATTCTCTTGATCTAGAGCTCGTTGAATACCAAATAGGTGAACCTTCGTGACGTAGTTGTTCGATGCTTGAGGATCATCAAATAGCGGGTTCATAGATGTAGTTTGCCTATCCATCAATTAAAGCAAGAGTGTGAGTGGAAGAAGGAAAGAACAATACCAAATGTACCTTGAACGAGATTGAGAGTGGATCAATGATCTCTCAATGATGTTGCAAAGAAATAGCAAAATTGGTGCCATATCTCATCGATCTCTCACACCTACAAAATAAAAGATTTGGGTGGAGCTTGGTTAGGATGGTGGACCAAAGTATGCAATCGTTAGTACGACTCAATGATGTTGAAAAATATTCGCAAATTTGCCAAAGCAACAAGAAGACCAACAGCTAGAAGTGGTACACAGAAACACACACACAAATACATAAATGGGAATGTGCAAACCAAAGGTTGAGAGGAAAATGTGGAATCTACGGAAAATGCTCTTGTTAGACACCACTAGAGAGACACTAGCACAATTGCACAATAGGCGGATACGAGACTTGTGCACGACCTACTAGGCGAAAATTCAAGGACTATATCCCAAGTATGCTATATGCTTGTTGCTTCGATGATGTGATCCAAGATGATCAAGTATGACAATCTTAATGTTGCTATGGTTCTTTCTTAAAAGCTCTTTGCTTATCTTTCTCTTTTTCTTAAAAGCTTGTTTGGCTCTTTGTCTTTGAGCTCTTATGCTAGGGCACTTATGCGATGCTTCTCGAACCAAGATAGCAATTGTGTATATGCTATGACAACCTTGTGACACAAGATATGATGACAAGATACCAATATGATGTATGATACCAAGATGATAACAAGATTTTGAATGCGATGTAATTGAAGCTCGTATCGATGATATCAAGATGAGTTCGTAATGATGCGTCAACAAGATGATCACTAATGTGCACAAGTGTCGTTGCCCGGCAATACTCAAATGGCTAGTCTCGATAGGAAATCTACACAAAATGGTCGATTAGGGGTTAGCAATGCAAATGCAAGGTAGTATATACAAGGTGTCGTCGATGTTACCATCCTTGTCGAGTTTGAGAGGTAGTCTTTTCGACGTCGTTCCATCCCAAGTTAGCCTAAACACCCAAGGAAACGGATAAACCACAACTCAAATTATCCAAGACAAAGCGGATGTGGAAGTGTATGCGTATGCGGAAGTGTATGCGTATGCGGAAGTGTATCGAAAGATGGAAAAATTGAGTTTCGTCATGGTTCGTTGGACGTCCGGTGGTTGTCGGGCGAGTAGTCGTCACATGTCCGGTGACTGTCGGACGTCCGGTGCCTGGTCGATTTCGGGCACGGGAAGAACAACTAGGGTTCGTGGATTGGGTGGCCAAATTGGTCAAAATTGGACGAATTTGTGGGTGAAAATGGGGAAAAGATGGGGGAAAGCTAGATCCACTCATGGCAAAGCAAATCCACGGATCAAATCCAACAAGACTTCGTCAAATCAACAGATCACATAAAAAATTGTGGGGCTATTTTTGTGGGGAATTATCGAAATTGGGAGAAAATCAACAAAACAGGGCTAGAAAACAAGGGCAGGGGCTCCAAATTCGTGATCAACCAAGGCTCATGATACCAAGATGACGTAGAGTGGAACCCTAGGGGCCGATCTTTAACGAAATGGAGGGGATCCCACGAAGAACAAGATGAACACAGGGAGAAAACACAAGGGGAAACACTCACGAACGACGAGAACAATCACACATATGCTAGATTGATGAACAAAAGGAGTAACACACGAGAACAATAAGGGACAATACGAAAGGTAGTCTTCTCCTTGCGGAGGGCTTGATGGTCTTCTCCAAGAGAAGGTCTTGAATCCGGTGTGGATCTTCTCCGTAGGGGGGTCGCGTCTCGTGAAGGAGTAGAACCACTCGAATGAGCAAAGCTCTAGGTCTAAGATGAGCTATCACAATGCTAACCCTAGAAAGAGGGGGTAGGAAGAGTATTTATAAGCTAAGGGGACGAATGGGTACATGGGCTTCGGCCCAACACAATCTGGCCACACAGGTGTCGGATGTCTGGCAGGTACCGGATGTCCGGTCGCTGGTCATCCGGAAGGCTCGGACTTCTGTTAATTTCCTTTTGTGATGTGACATCGGATGTTCGGAGGGGCTCGGTCATCCGGTTGCCGTTTGTCCGGTGACTCTTGGTCGTCCGGTGCCTGGAAGTCATCGAACGTCTGGTACTTGTCGCTCGTCCGATTGCTGTAGCATACTCTGGCTTGGTTTCTTCCGGCTGGAGCGGTCGTCACACGTCGAACGTCTGATCCTGACCGGTCGTCCGATGTCTGGGACTTTTACGGCAGCATCTTCTCTTGGTCCTCTAACTTGGCCTTGCCATCTTGTTCGCTTGGCATAGCATCTTCACGTCCATCCTCTCGATACCTGATCATGCATAGGGTCTCTTCCTTTGGTAGTAGCCATGTCTGATGTGACGACAATAGTATTTCGAAGAGGAGCGAGTTCACCTTATCTTCGATAGCTTTTTCTCGGGCTCTTGACATAGGACGAAGTGGTGTGGTGGCAGATGTAGATACGTCCATGGGGATGCTCGAGGGATGCTCTGCATCAAGGACGAAGAGTAGAGTCCATGAGAAGACTTTGATCACCAGTCATGTGGTTAGTGCATCCACTGTCCATGATCCATTCAGTGGCTTTTGGAGGCATACCCTACAGTGCAGTTAGTTGGATAGGCTTCACCAAGAGTAATGGGAATCATAAACATTTGATGTACAAGCATACTATCAAAGTTAAGAATCTTAGATGGTAAGATTGGATGTTCATCAAGAAAATCAGGGATGAAATAAATGGTAAGACCATTTTGGCATTTTATCTTGTGCCCACAAGATATTTTAGGTCCCCAGCATTGTCTTCAGAATTCATTGGTTTTCGGCTGGAGACCCTTCCCTGCAAGAGAAGTTAATTCTTCTTAACCACCCACATCTTAAGGGGTGGCTTCGAAGCAATGAGTCTAAGTGCAGCATGAGAGAACTTTGGCTTTCGATCCCTAGCTAATAGCTTTGCAGGAGAGATGAAAATTACTCTTAAGAATATGCAGAAAAATTATTTGTTTTGTGAGCATAGGGGTTCGAAGAAACATGCTCATATTCATGAGTCTGATGATAGTTTCCCCGCAAAATATTGGCGTTAGGGTGACCATAAGAGGTCCTCTGTCTGACTTTGGGCCATATGAAGCCTTTGGTCTGGGGTTTGTCTTCTTCTCTGGTGTCGGTGCAATGGACCCTGGATCCGTTGCCGTAGACTGTGCACAGGCCCGGGATCAAGTTTACTACACCAACACCAGATCAAGAATCGAAGGAATCAACCCTTGGAGAAACCAGAAAGCTGGTCGAAGGGATCAAGACAACCAAGACCAACCGACAAGGCAAGATACCACCGGAAGAAGAGCCCTCCTTGCCGGGCATGCGAGCCTGGCGAGGTGGGATCGCTCCGGGAACAAGCCTCCAACATCGCCTCGGTAGGCCTGCCCGGGGCTTGCGGAGGCAAACCACCAACTCACATTGACGCGCATCGTCAATTAGTGCGATATCAAGCTCCTAAGTGGCTCATTGGCAGCCCCCTGCCAGGCGGCCTCCTATGGAAATAACCTACAATTGACATTTGTCCTGCGACGTGTCAAGCAAGTAGGCGCGAAGCTGGCGAAACAACCCGACAAGTCCTGCCGGTCGAGCTGTGATGTGACACTGAGCGGTCCATTTAACGCGCTCTGTCAGCCTGTAGATGTCAGTACGAAACGACACATATGGGATTACCGGAATCCCTTCACGGTTGGCGGGCACGGAGTTGTGCAAAGAGCAGGTCTAAAAGTCAGCACAGCGATCGTTTACCCAGGTTTGGGCCGCGAGGATGCGTAATACCCTAGTCCTGCTTTGGTGTATATTTGAGTGTTCTTGAGTTCTCCAGCTAGCTATGGTGCCTATCCAGCTTTCCAGGATCCGAATCCTTCTCCAGTATGCCGCGGGCCTCCTTTTATAGTCTAAAGGGGCTGCCACAGTGGCACACATGAGGTGGAAACATATACAGTGTATAGGCTTACCCCACGCCATTACGGGACAAGGCGCATTCAGTGCGCTGCTTAGGTGTCTATTTACTTTATCGGGGACGGGAAAGAAGCCCGTCCCGTCCATGGCCGCTCTGTCTGGTCGCGACACGCATCCAGGCCAGCGAGACAGGCAACTGAGGTGGCATCGCGGTAGGGTCTTCATGAAGATCTGCATGCTACCACGCAGGTGCTTGGCTAGCTGGCTCAAGAACCATGTATCGCCATGTGGGTGCCTTCCTGGGCCAGCGGGTCGGCCGCCGAGCTGGGGCGGCGATGGAGCGGCAAGAGCTTGCCGCAGACTTGCTTCTGTTCCCGGCAAGGGTCTTTCCGGGGCGTCCGTGAATGCGCTGCGGCAAGAGGCTTGCCGGGGCTTCAGGGTGTCTTCAGCAAGGAGACTTGCCGGGGCATCACGGGCGTCCTCGGCAAGGAACCTCGCGATCGCCATGTCTTCTGGATCTTATCTTGGGAGTCATAGATCTTTGTATTCACAAAGATATGCATTCCATCACGTCGGTGCTTCTCGAGCCTCGGCTCTAATGTTGTTGGTATCATTGGAGCCCATATGCTTCAAGGGTGGCCGCGACAGAGGCGTCTGAGTGGATCACCCCGGCAAGAGCCCTTGTCGGGTGGCGCGCAGGCCGCCCCGGCAAGAGTCCATGCCGGGGGAGCCCGTCTCCTTGCTTGGTCTTCTCGTGTTGTCTGTCTTGGCGTTTGTTCTGGTAACTCTGTGTTCCTCACTTCCTCCTTCTGTCCTATTATGTTTGGCCTCAGGCGTGGCTCTGACTGCCCGTGCACAAGCAAAGGGTAAAAAAGAGCGCCCCTACTTTTGTACACCGACTGGAGCCCCCGGGCTTGGGCCACACATAAGAGCAACGCGTTTGTTGGGCTAGGCCTAGAACGGTGTGCGGGCAGTGAGCCTGGATTCCCTTTTACCACAGTAACTCCTCCGATGGTTATGCTTCCCCACGATCTATGCTGATGTGGGGGTCGTGCGTGGGATGACCGTAGTGTGCTTGCGTCATATTGGGGTTCCAAAAATAGTAAAGAGGCGGTTCGCGTCCTCCTCAGAAAGAATAGAGGAAGTCGTGGGGGCGCGGCCCATTTACTAAGTGGACTCGGGTCGCCCCACGATCACGGGGGTGCGAAACGGCCATACCACGCGTCATCCAACTCCCGATCCACTCGCCACGTATCCCTCATGCATCGGGGAGGGCAAGCGGCGGACATGGAGGGCGTGGGCATTAATGCAGAGATGGGGGCCAGACACCGTTGATTGGAGAAGCGGGTCAGTCCTGTTCCCTCATTCCTTCGGCGTTTGGGCTGGTTGGTTCGGGCGGTCACCCTCCTATAAAGAGGGGAGGAGAGGAGTGGCGCTTCTCACCTCTCCACCCATCTTCTTCGTGTTTGATTCCTTCCCTCCCCAAGGTATGCCGAGAGGGCGCGGTCGTGGCCGTTCCTCTGCGGAAGCGACCAGGCTGTCTTCCCGTCAGAGGGCGGCCGTGGTCAAAGAGGAGCCAGATGCCTCATATGGTGGCATGATGGAGGCTGAAGCACCGGCCAGGGCCGCGGCCGGCAAGGCGGCCGAGGCAGAGGCAGACGGGGTCGGGGTACACCCACGCCATCATCGTCTTCATCTTCATCTCCTTTGCCGTCTCCTCCTGCCTCCCCACGCGGTCATGTCAAGGACACGGCACTGGAGTTCATCATACAGCTCTGTGAGCCGCCGCGTAGTCGCCTCTGCCTTCCTGGAGCGTTTGCGAGGGCGTTGGAGGTCGATCAGCCATCAAGGCTAAGGGTTCACATGGAGGGGTGTTGTCATGGCGCCATGTGGGTGGAGACCAGGTTTCCCACTCCTCACGTGATGCTTCTTCGCCGGGAGTGGAAGACCTTCGCGCGTGCCCACTTCTTGGTGAAGGGGCATGTCCTCTGCTTCAGGCTAGCGGAGAGCGATCTGCTCTCTGTCAAAGTCTTCGGGACACAGGCTAGGGTGCTGTGTGGAGAGCTCAACCGACGACGAAAACTCATCCTCGAGCGGGAGCGATGGGGAGGACAGCGGCAGCGACAACGAGGGCGGCGGGTAGGAGGATGACGGGTCCGACTAGCCGGTGGATACGCCGTCCCTGGGCAGTGCTGGCAGCACCATCATCTACACCGCCAGCCCCTCAAACTTCTCGGGCTCGCCTCCTTGGGCGGCTGGCATTGGGAGGCCGGAGAAGGCGAAGAAGGTGGGCGGCGGTCGTCATGTCGGAGTACGCGGGCATCAACTCGCGCATTGTCGGCCCGCAGCCCCATCTTTCGGCTCTTCTCCCGGTGCCATCATCGTCAGCCCCCTTCGAGACGGCCGCCGGGATGTTCTCTTGGTGCTTTCAACTGCTTGCGCTTCGACCAGGCGCTTCTTTTGCACTTCACCATCTTGTTCCATTTCCTGAGGAGAGGGACAAGAAAGGGGTCACGGGCATCTTATCTCTTTTTAGTTTTTAAGCCTACGGGCCTCTGTAAGATTTAAATTCTGTGACCCCCTCGCTTATGTATGCATTCCGTACGAATTGTACTTGTTTACAACGTATTTATGAAGGGAAGGGTGTTTGCCGGGTTTATTTCTGCGCGGGCAAGAGCCACACCAAGGAACAGATCCTTGTCATCTTAAGATAAGCAGCGTGCCCCGGCAACAAGCCTTGTCGTTCCTTCCCCGCCTCGTAACTGTATCCGTGCCTTTGGCGGGAATAGTAACGGGGCAGGGTCAGGCCCTTTGCTTGCTCCCTTCCCATCACGCTACCACCCAGCCCCAGTCCAAGACAAAGTTTTGTCGGACATAAGGAAAAGGGGAGCACGATGGCATAGGAGTACGTTCAAGTTCCATACGGAAAGAAGGAGCGGGCGGGCGAAAGACTTATCTTGGTTCTGTAGCCTCTGGCAACCTTGTCTTGCCGTGGTTTGATCCTTGGTTGTGCGGCCTCCGGCAACCTTGGCCTTGCTGGGGTTGGAGCGTCGGCCCGCACCTTTCTTTCAAACGGCTCAGCAAGGACGCCCGTGGATCGTGTGAATCAAGAGGACAGAAAGGAGACAGAGAGACGCACACTCGACCTCTATGCTAGGGGTTAGCTGCTGCTAAGCTCTATCAACCCTAACAGAGAAAGAGACTCAACCTAGCATGCATGCTAAAACTTAGGGCGCTAGCGCTTCATTTATTTATGCTCAGGGTCTGCGCCTGGCTTTGTACAAAGGGTTACATGCCTTGCTAGCAAGGCTTGTATAAAAGGGTGGCTTGCCGGGAGGCCCGGCAACCGTGCCTTACAGGTAAAACTTGCGAAGATGTTCGATGTTCAAGGAGTTACTCACTGGGATCCCATCTTCGGTCTCCAGGCGGACTGCGCCAGGCCTGGTGACTCATATTACCCGACAAGGGCCTTCCCACTTCGGTGTCAACTTGTTGGAATTCTTGGCTGACTGAATGTGCCGACGAACAAGGTCGCCTTCCTCAAAGCTTCGGGCACGAACCTTGCGGCTGTGATAGTGGCGCAAGGCTTGCTGGTAGCGTGCTGCTTGTACAGCCGCCCGAAGACGATCTTCCTCGAGGAGCGTTGGGTCATCTTGCCGCAGTCGCTCTTGCTCAAGCTCATCATAAGCGAGCACTCGGGGTGACCGGTATGCGAGTTCTGTGGGCAGAACTGCCTCCGCCGCGTAAACGAGGGAGAAGAGTGTCTGGCCGATGGCTCGATTTGGTGTCGTCCCGATTGACCAAAGAACCGCCGGCAATTCATCGATCCAGCGCTTTCCGAACTTGTGCAGCCCATCAAAAGTCCTGGTCTAGAGGCCCCGCAGCACTTCAACATTTGCCCTTTCTGCCTGGCCGTTGCTTCGTGGATGTGCAACAGAAGCGAAATAGACCTTGCCGCCGAGGTCTTGCATATATTGCATGAAGGTGTTGCTTGTGAACTGCGTACTGTTGTCAGTGCTAATCCTGTTTGGTACACCAAAATGGCAGACCAGGCCCTTGAAGAACTTGACGGGCGACTGTGTTGTCACCTTCCTCACTGCCTCCACCTCTGGCCACTTTGTGAACTTGTCGATTGCTATGTACAAGTACTCAAAGCCCCCGAAAGCACGGGGAAAAGGGCCCAATATGTCGAGCCCCCAGACCAAGAATGGCCAGGAGAGAGGGATTGTTTGGAGAGCTTGAGGTGGTTGATGAAGTTTCTCCAAATGGAACTGACATGCTTCACACTTGGTTACTAGTGATGTTGCATCCTGGAGGGCAGTGGGCCAGAAGAAACCCTACCGGAGTGCCTTGCCAGCACAGGCTCTTAACCCTATGTGGGAGCCACATATGCCTCCATGTATCTCTGCCAACAGCTCCAGTCCTTCCTCTCGGGTGATACACTTCAATTTCACACCGTTCGGTCTTTTCCTATACAGGATGTCGTCGACGAACTGGTACATGGAGGACCGACGGGCTACTTTCTCCGCTTCTTCTTGCTCTTCAGGAAGCTCCCCGGTCTAGAGGAATTGGACGGTATGCTGCGCCCATGCCGGAGCCTGGGGCTCGACGGCAAGGACCAAAGGCATTTATTATGCTATGGGAGCGATTGCCTCTACGGCTAGGTCTTAGCGCCCCGCCGGAGTCTGTTGCCCCACGGTAGGCTCTGCGTCTCCGGCAACACTTTTGCCTGCCACCCTTGTGGGTTCGGCCAGAAAGTACTTGTCGGGGCTTGATTTCCTTCGCTTGCTCGGCTCAGTCGATGGTTCAACAGATGGGTGAAATAATCGGAGTACAAAGGTACTTGGTTCCGCAGGTAGTTTGAGGGCGGCGCGTTTTCACAGGAAGTCAGCGATATCGTTCTCCACTCGGGGGACGTGTTCAGCTTGT
Source organism: Secale cereale (assembly GCA_902687465.1). Classification (NCBI taxonomy): domain Eukaryota; kingdom Viridiplantae; phylum Streptophyta; class Magnoliopsida; order Poales; family Poaceae; genus Secale; species Secale cereale. The sequence continues at coordinate 233,544,067 of LR738709.1, read as the reverse complement.
ATACCGTCGAAACGCTCCTCCAGTTTTCTTACTTCATCCACGTAGGCTTCCATCAACGAGCTCTGGTAATCTTCGTTTACTTGCCTGACGATGAGCAGCGAATCTCCTCTGACGATGAGCTTCTTGATCCCGAGGTCCGCTGCGATCCTGAGACCGACGAACAGTTCCTCGTACTCGGCAGTGTTGTTTGTTGATACCTCCCTGGGGAAGTGCATCTGGATCACATACTTGAGGTGCTCTCCGGTGGGTGCAACGAGCAGCACACCAGCACCGGCGCCTTGCAGCGAGAAAGCCCCGTCAAAGTACATAATCCAGTCGGGACTCTCACCCTTGCCGGGGAGAGTAGTCTCCTGGATCTCCTCATCGGGTGTTGAGGTCGATTCTGCAACAAACTCTGCCAAGACCCTACTCTGAATCGTCGAAGTGCTTTCAAATTTCAAATCGAAGCTTGATAGCTCCAGGGCCCACTCTACAATCCTCCCAGTCACATCTGGGTGATGCAATATTCGTTGCAACGGGATACGGGTCACGACGGTGATTTCATGTGCTTGGAAGTAATGACGCAGCTTCCTCGAGGCCATAAGGAGGCCGAAGAGCAATTCTTGCACGCCGGAGTACCTTGACCTAGCCTCCTGCAATAGGGAGCTTACAAAGTAAACCGGGTGCTGCATCATCTTCTTCTTCTCCATCACTCCATACGGTCACGTCTCTTCGGCCCCAGTGGCATGAGGTGCTGTCGCTGCTGTCGCTTCTGCATTGACCTCCCTCGTGGCCACTAGCGCGGCACTGACTACTTGGTTCGTTGCCGCTAGATACATCAGCAACGGTTCTTGTGGTTTAGGCGCCACCAGTACCGGTGTAGAGAAGAGGTACTTCTTCAAATCTTGTAGTGCCGCTTTGGCTTCTGGGGCCAACTCCATCGGGCCCGGCTTTTTTCAAAATTTTCAAAAAGGGGAGGGCGCGCTCGGAAGATTTGGAGATGAACCTGCCCATGGCGGCAATGCACCCAGCAAGCCGACGCACATCCTTGATTTGCCTGGGCGCTTCAATCCGCTCGATGGCCTTGATATTATAGGGATTTGCTTCAATTCCACGCTGTGACACAAAGAAACCGAGAAGCTTGCCGGACGGGACGCTGAAGACACACTTTTCAGGGTTCAGCTTAAGGTTGATCTTGCGCAGATTCGTGAATGTCTCTTCTAAGTCTTGCACGAGCGTTGCTTTGTCCTTGGTTTTGACCACTATATCATCCATATAAGCTTCCATATTTTATGTAGCTGAGGCTCAAAACCAATTTGGACCGCTCTCACAAATGTTGAGCCAGCACTCTTCAATCTGAAAGGCGTCCGCATAAAGCAATACGTACCACATGGGGTGATGAATGATGTCTTTTCTTCATCTTCTCTCGTCATGAAGATCTGGTGGTAGCCTGAATAAGCATCGAGGAATGATAACAAGTCACACCCAGCTGTGGAGTCCACAATCTGGTCGATGCGTGGTAATGGGAAAGGGTCTTTTGGACAAGCCTTATTAATGTGTGTGTAGTCTATACACAGCCTCCACTTCCCATTTGCCTTACGCACTACCACCGGATTGGCCAACCACGTTGGATGGAGCACTCCTCTCACTAGGTCGGCTACCTCTAACTTCCCGGTCTCCTCTCTGATGAACTCTTGCCGCTCCAGAGCTTGCTTCCTGACCTTCTGTTTGACGGGTCGCGCATGAGGGCAGACAGCAAGATGGTGCTCAATCACCTCCCTGGGAACGCCGAGGATGTCAGACGCTTGCCACGCAAACACGTCGACAGTCACCCGCAAGAAGCTGACGAGACGTCTTCCTATTTGCTGTTGAGGGTGGAGCTTATGGTGAAAGCCCCTCCCGTGCCGTCCTCCTCGACGGACACCCGCTTGGTTTCTCGTGGACCAGCTCTGGATTTCTTGCTCTTGTCGGTGGAGCTCTCTGGCATGTGGTCGACGGGAATGCTACACTCCGAAGAGAAGCGCTTGCCGGAGTAGGCGCGAGATGTCTTCCCAGTCTTATTTCCTCCCAGGGCTTCAGTGGCAGGAGCAAGCGCCATACCGGCAGTCGCTGCAACTGCCTCCCGGTAAAGCTTGTCAGCGCAAATCAGCGCATCCTTCTTGTCGGAGGGGACGGTAATGATGGACATCGGCCCAGGCATCTTCAGCGTGTTGTAGGCATAGTGCAACGTTGCCATGAACTTGGCCAATGCTGGGCAGCCGAGGATCTCGTTGTAAGGCAAGGGGATCTCGGCTACATAAAAAACAATCCTCTCCGTCATGTAGTTTACCTCGCCCCCGAACGTCACGGGTAGTGTGATTTTACCCTTGGGCTGGCTTCTCCCTGGGTTGACCCCTTGAAACAAGCCTGTCTCCTCGAAGTCTCCATCAGGGATTTGCAGCCTTCTAACCACGACGGGCGAGATTAAGTTCAGGCAGGCCCCTCCATCAACCAACATCTTCGTCACCTTGAGGTTGTGTGTCGTTGGTGAGACCTGCAGGGGTAAACACCCGACCACAGTCGTGCGTTCAGGGTGATCCTCGGTGTCAAGGATGATAGGAGCGCTGGACCACCTCAGCGGCTTCTGGGCATCGAACGACGGCTCCACGGCTGTGATCTCATGCGCCCACTGTTTAAGTTGGCGGTGGGCTGAGTGCAAAGAGGCGCCGCCGTCAACACACATGGCCTCCGTGGCCTTCTGGAACTCTTCCTCGCCGGACTCGTCGTCCTCCTCGCGATCATCATCTTCTTGCTTCTTGTCACGGCCCTGGGCGGGCCGTTCTTATTGGTTATCTTTGCCGCGGTGGCTAGGTTGGCTGCCACGTTTCTTGCCAGATCCTTCAGCGCCATCTTGGCCTTTTGCTTCTCTGCGAGCTACTCGACTTATTGGCAGTTCTGGAGGTCATGGCCTTTGGTACGATGGATCTTGCAGTATTGCTTGTCAGAGCTTCCCGGCTTGTTGGCCGCCGCCAAGGCCCGGCAGGCGACACATCCGGCGATTTCCTTGCCGGGGTCATCTGCCTTGGTTTTCTTGGCGGCGACGGCGTCATCGGATGCCTCAATGGCAAGCACAGCCTTGCCCTTGCGTTTTCTGTTACGACATCGACTCTTTTTCGTGGGGGCGACGGTGTCTTCATCCGAGGAACCGGTTTCCACACCGGCGTCTTCGTCGGGGTACTTCCTTCCCTCTTCAGCCCGGGCGCATCTGTCGGCTAGAACATAAAGTTTGGCCACATCCTTGACTTTATTCATCATCAGCTCCTCCCGCATCTTGCGGTTGCGTACGTTCTTGTGGAATGCGCTGATGATGGCGGCAGGATGAACGTCTGGGATGTCATACTGCACTCGGCTGAACCTCTGTATGTACTTGTGCAGGCTTTCACCTTCCTTATGGGGGAGAACATGCAAATCGCTTGCTTGGCCATGAGCCTGGTGGCCTCCCGTAAAAGCGCCATCAAACTCATGGCACAAATCCGACCAGGAAGCAATGGAATCCGCCGGCAAGTGCATCAACCATGACATAACATTGGGTTTAAGCTCCAACGGGAAATAATTAGCGAGCACCTTGTCGTCGCGGGCCCCAACAGCTTGCATCGCGATGGTATAGATTCTGAGGAACTCCGACGGATGAGTCTTGCCATTGTATTTCTCGCCGACATCGGGCTTGAAGGTGCGGTGGGTGGGCCACTGGAAACGCCACAGCTCATGAGTAAAGGCTGGGCAGCCTACCTCGTAAGGTAAGCCCCCAAATCCTCCTGTTGCTGGGTTGTCTACAGTAGGCCCCGCATGTTTATCCAACTGGTGGCGCGCCTCGCGTCGGCGATCGATGGTGGTTCGAGCATCCTCGTGGGCACGCTCTTGAAGAACTTGGCACTGATCACGGTGGGTCCGTGGGTCGGACGACGCTATGGATACGTCGTCGCAAGCGTTGTCCCGACGGGCCAGCACGCGTGATAGCTGGCGAGGAGGAGAAGAATGCACGGTGGCCGCGGCGCCTCCAGTCCTTCCACCACTAGCGTGTAGTGGCTCAGGAGAGCATCGGCCCGAAGGCCCCGCTGGCCGAGGTACGTCATTGTTGGCGACGGCGACAAGGCTACGAATGGTAGCTCGCCATTCGTCGAGCTTTTCCGCAGCAGGAGGGAAGTCGACGAGCAACTGCGCGCGTTGTAAGGCTTCCGTTGGCGTGGGTGGCGGGGAGAACTGCGCGGATCGAGACGCGCTACGACTTCTAACCATGTTAGAAGGAGCTCTATAATGGTCATGCGGCTGCACGCCATCCTCACCAGCGCCTCGGCGAGCATGCCGATCTTCTGCATCTCGTGACTGATGTGCGGGGCTCTTCCCACGGCGCCCGGGGTCCTCCGTGCGGCGATGATGCTCACCGCGCACGGCATGGGAGGAACGCACCGTGGGCGCTGCCGTGGGCGTCTTGGAAGTCGTCGCGTCGCCCGTGCGGGGTACGATGCTGCTCTTGGAGGGCCCCGCGCCGCCTGCGGGGGCCCCAGCTCCACCCTTGGACTTGGTGGCGTGTGGCTCATCGTCTCTCGCACGAACGACGCCGCTTGCCAGGCTTCGGCTGTTAGAGAAACGTGGGTGTTCGCGAATCGCGCCTCGGCTTCCATTCGCGTCCACCCCCGTCACCAGCCCGTGCGGGCACGGACCGTTCGGCTGCAAACGAGGCGACCGCCGCGATCATCTTCTTCTTAGAAGCCATGGCGATGAGGAATCGCTACCATAACTATTAGAACAGATTTTCACAACTGGGCCCCTACCTGGCGCGCCAAAGATGTCGGTACGAAACGACACCTATGGGATCACTGGAATCCCTTCCACGGTTGGCGGGCATGGAGTTGTGCAAAGAGCAGGTCTAAGAGTCAGCACAGCGATCGTTTACCCAGGTTCGGGCCGCGAGGATGCGTAATACCCTAGTCCTGCTTTGGTGTATATGTGAGTGTTCTTGAGTTCTTCAGCTAGCTATGGTGCCTATCCAGCTTTCCAGGATCCGAATCCTTCTCCAGTACGCCACGGGCCTCCTTTTATAGTCTAAAGGAGCTGCCACAGTGGCACACAGGAGGTGGAAAGGTGTACAATGTATAGGTTGATCCCACACCATTATGGGACAAGGCGCATTCAATGCGCTGCTTAGGTGTCTGTTTACTTTATCAAGGACGGGAAAGAAGCCCGTCCCGTCCATGGCCACTCTGTCTGGTCGCGACACGCGTCCAGGCCAGCGAGGCAGGCAGCTGAGGTGGTGTAACACCCCGGGAGTCATGCAGCAGTAATCTCCCCCTAATGGCCATGTCATCTTGATTACTGTGCAAATTGCCATTTCTCCAAAACCAAAGTCAAATTGAATTTTAAATTTCATGTGAAATTATTATTCTTCGAACAGTAAAACTAAAATGTTCGAATAATGCTATAAATTCCCATGATCATCTCCATGGTGAAACCAACTTCTTTTGACTCACAAATAAATTCATAGGAAGAATAATTGGTACAACAACAAATAAAATAGCCTTTTCAAAATAAACAAATATTTAAACATTTCTTTTGACCTCAAACTTTGTGGGCCTCTCCAAAAATAATGAGTAATATTTATGTGCCAACTTTCTTTGTCAGATAAAATTAGTTGGTATTTGTTTTAAATACAAAACTGTGAGGAAATTATAAAACAGACAAATAAAATCAGTATCGGGCCTATCTAACTAATGTGCATCTGGGCCCTAGAGGCCACAGAGCACCAGCGGCCCACCTCACCTCCTCTCCCTCCTTACGCTACAGGATACAGGGGGAGGGCGTGGCGGCCATCCCGCGGCTATGGTCTCCCCCTAGCCACACACCGGCCATCCGGCGGTGCCTCACGAAGATAAGGACCCCGAGCACGCCCCGGCAAACCCTAGCCCCTATCCTCCCCTCACTCACTCTCCCTCTCCCTCTCGTTCCTGAGCTCGGAGCCGCATCGCCGTCACCGCGTCGATCCCGCGGCCACTAGCCAGGCCGCACCGTCCCGGCATGTCCATGAGCTCCGGCTCGCTCCTCTACTTCGACTACACCGAATGGCTCGAGCCGGGCGCCTCTACATCGTCGGGATCGACCGCTCCTTTCTCTTCGGTCGCCGGCGCACCACCGTCCAACTACTTTGCTCCGACCATCCCGACCTTCCCCGAACTCGCCTACGTGCTCGCGGTTAGGCCCTTCGCCGATTCCCGCTTTTTAATTGCCTCAACTCGTCATCGTGTAGTCGCCCCGCGAGCTTGGCCGCCATGGCCGGAGCTCCGATCACCGCGCTCACTGCCCCGAGGCCATGCCCTGTGTGCGCTGTCCCTACGGCCGCCTCGCCCCGTCTGCCCTTGTGAGCCGCTGCTGCTGCTCCGTCACCGCCCCCCAGCTAGCGTCGCTGCCCGCCTGCACGATGCGTGCGCCGCGCCCGCCTGCACCGCGCTTGCCCCGCCTCCGGCTGCCCCATCCTGTTCCTCCCGTGACGTGCTGCGCTACGCCCCGGCCGCCTTCCCCGCCGCGCACAGCTGCTGCTGCCGTGTCGTCTGCCCCGCTCGCCGCAGCGGCTCTACCATGCCGCTCCTTCTCACCGCAGCCTTCTCCTGCGGCCGCTCACTCGCTACACGCCGCTGCCGTCTTCGTGCCCCTGCACCCGCCCGTATCCCCGCGCCCACGCACCTGTCGTTGCAACGCTCGCCACCTCGCCGCGGCCGGACGGCCTCGCCCCCAATGGCGCCATGCCGCACCCGCCGGCCCCTGCACCGCTCCCCGCCCCGTTGCCCTGCTCCATGTGCGCCCCCCTGGCCGCCGACGCTCCGGCCGCGGCCCGAACGCCCGCCGCCGCCACGACCGCAGCCCTACCAGCGTGGCTCCCGCCCGTGCGGCCTGCTCCGGCGCCCGCCCTCGCGCGTCGCTGCGCGCTGGCCATCGCGCACCGTCGCTCCGCCCCGTGGCCCCCCTTCGCCCGCCGCCGCCGGCAGCTGCGGCCGGCTCGCCGCGGCTGCTGCCCACTGGCGCCCCGCCATGGCCTCGGGTGCGGGCGCCCGTGCCCGCAACCACCCGTTTAGCCAGCCCGCACCGCTAAGCCCCTGGCTCACTACCAGGCGGAGCCCAGCCCCTTTAAACAAGTTTGAAAAAATATATTTTAATAAAAATAATTAATTAACTTAATTAATCTTAATTAACCTAATTAACTAGATTAGTTAATCTAAATTAGTAGTTAGTTTGTTGAGCCTATGACAGACGGGCCCCACGCGCCAGGTTTGACTTAGTCAACCTGTTGACCTGCAGACATCATGGTGATGTCATGCTGACATCACCTTTCACTGTTCTGGATAATGTCGATTTAAATAAATTAAATAAATTCTAGAAAATGCTTTAAACTTTGGAAAATCATATAAAATAAACCGTTACTCGGATGAAAAAGTTTTATATATGAAAATCGCTCAGAACAACGAGACGAATCCGATTACACGGTCTGTTTGTCCACCACACATTCCTACCGAAAACACGAAACACCGGGGAGACTTTCCCGGATGTTCCCCCCTTCGCCGGTATCGTGTACCACCGCGTTAGAGCACCCTAGCACTACGTGTTGACGTGTCGTGCTTCTTTGTTACATCTGTATGCTTGGTATTTATTGTTTCTTCCCCCTCTTCTCTCCGGTAGACCCCGAGACCGAAGATGCCCCGGTGATCGACTACGGTGTTGAAGACCCCTCCTCCTTGCTAGAGCAACCAGGCAAGCCAACCCCCTTTGATCATTCTGATATCGCCCATTCTCTTCTCTCTTATGCTTGCATTAGAACTGCTACTGCTTTTTGTATGATCCTATTCTGATGCATAGCCTGTTGTTGATACTGCTTTCATACCTTACATGTTTATACTAAACTGCTTAGTATAGGCTGGATAGAGATCCACCAGTGACCCCCCCTACCTTGTCCCGACTGCCCCGCTGGATTATCAGAAGACCCAATCAACGGGATCGAAGACCAGGACCCGGCAACGCACATCACTTTCCCCTTAGTTGCTCGACACTACTAGGTTACTATCGAGTGCCGAGGGTGAGACCTCATCAGCACTTCTGATGTTAACCTTGTAGGTTAGTTCATCGGTTGTGGTCATCGTGGGTGATTCCTCTTTCTACACTCCCGATAACGACACTGTCATGCAACTCCTCAAGAGTGGACCTTGAGGGTGACTCCTCTTTCGTTCACCTTGATGATAAACATCAGGTGGAATTCCACCGAGGGTGACTTCCTCAGGTTTTTCTTTGGTGTCAGACACACAGTTACTATGGTTACTATGACTTTACACTGAACCTGGTTACTAAAGACGGGTCGACCCTGACGGGTACCCGCGCGAGCTTAATTGCGAGTGATGTGTAGTCGGGTTGACCTGGAAGGTGCTCGCGAGTTAAATACGAGGCGTGGTCGGGCACTCGCCCTTGCCGCAAGTTCTCGAGACGGGGCGATGGGGTCACATGTTCGTGAGTCTCTGCTCATTACCACGCGTTCCCAAGACACTAAACGGTTTGGATATTTGATCCGAGGGGCCTCTGGCCCGATAGCGCTAACCATCACGTGGGCATAGTCTGGGCGTTCTGTGTCATATGCATTAGCCGAAGCTTAACTGACGTCATTGCGACTGAGCGGCGCGTGCCGGGTTGGACTGCGTAAGCACCTACCTTTTTAAGGAGGTTGCCCAGGTCTGCTCACCGGCCTCCCACGCAACGTGCAGGAGTTCCCGGGGCGATTGTCCCATGACCCCTGGGGGCATAGGGTTTAGTCCGGCGTGCATGACCTCTCTATTAAGCATAGGTCGGGTTGCGGCGTATTGTTTGGCCGAGGGAGGGCATGACCGGATGGTGTGTCCGGCCGGAGTTAAGCAAGCGTGTTGGGTAAGTTGGTGCACCCCTACAGGGAAGAAAACATATATCGATAGCCTGTCTTACAATAACAGACACTTGGAGTTGTATCTCGATCGCTACAACTAGAACTGGATGCTGAGGCATTGTTTGGATATGTTGCTTCGGGAGTCGAGAAAGGATCCCGGAGCGTTGGAACAACAACATAAATATGACTTATGATATACTACTCTACTCCCCCTTCTGCTGCAAGACGGTGGTTTCCAGAAGATGCTAGTCTTCGATAGGGCTAGCTTATCCCCCTCTTATTCTGGCATTCTGCAGCTTAGTCCACAGATACTACCCCCTTTCATTGATATCGATGCATATGTAGTGTAGATCCTTGCTTGCGAGTACTTTGGATGAGTACTCACGGTTGCTTTGCTCCCCCTTTTCCCCCTTCTTTCTTCTTGCTGGTTATGCAACCAGATGGTGGAGTCCATGAGCCAGATGCCACACTTGACGACTGCTACTACCCCGATGGAGGCTACTACTACGTGAAGACCGCCGACGACCAGGAGTAGTTAGTAGGTTCCAGGCAGGAGGCCTTGCCTTTTCGACCGTTGATGTTTTGTGCTAGCCTTCTTAAGGCAATCTTGTTTAACTTATGTCTGTACTTAGATATTGTTGCTTCCGCTGACTCTTGTGTAGTCGAGCTTATGTATTCGATCCTTCGAGGCCCCTGGCTTGTAATATAAAGCTTGTATTATTTTAATTTGTGTCTAGAGTTGTGTTGTGATATCTTCCAGTGAGTCCCTGATCTTGGTCGTACACATTTGTGTGCATGATTAGTGTACGGTCAAATCGGGGGCGTCACAAGTTGGTATCAGAGCTGACTGCCTATAGGTACCTCATTTTCAAGTCCTTGGCCGAAGATGAGTCTAGTCTTTGAAAAATTGTTTTACTAACATGGCTCTGTGGCTTACGGGTCCACGTCACCAATTGGGTGGTATTAGGATATTTTATTCCTCATCTTTACTCACGGATTCTTATCTCTCTTCTACTCGGGTTAAATGATTTTGCTAACTCCAACTCTAGGTTCTCGTAAATACTTTCGCCCGGAGAGCCCTTCATTCCAGATGATCATCTGTTGCACCAGAAGATTTTGAAGATACTCTACGGCGTTCTCTTGAGACTTTGTGCCCAATGCTTTTGCGATTCCCTACCACCGAAATATCCCCATGGATAAATACTTACACATGTCTCTCTTACAAATATTCCCAATTAATCTTGTTCTTACAAGATACCCTGAGATACTTCGGGTATCCCGAGAATCCTTTGTGCCCGCACAACTCCTTTTCCGCATGAATACATGTATGAATAATTCCTCACACTCACTAGGGATTCGTTCATCCCTAGTTGTTCATGCGTTTCACAAAGGTCTTCGAAAAGCTATTCAATATTCCAAAATCCTCAGCAACCTATTGCTCTGGAAAGTTTTACCTGCTTGCATTATGGTTAATTCCATATGTATAGCAATATTCATTAAAATCCTTTGTGATTGACTTTATGATCTTATTCATTCAATAGGTTGCAAATACTCGCAATCATCAGTCAAACTAGGATTCGTTCTTCCAGCTCAGACGTCATTCCGAATATGAGCTGGTTCTCGATCAATCAAATTGTTGTCGATTGCACCCCCTAAGTCATTTCAACTTACCCATCCTTAATCAGAGCGGTTGCTTCTGATCCCTTGATTTGAAAATCATAATTCCTTTGCATTTGAGTTCTGAATTAGTCAGTTGTTTCTATAATTTGATATCCTTGTATTCTTTCTTCTTCTGGTTGAGTACCGATACTCACATCAGATCCCTGGTAGACCACCAGATCCTTTGTTGGATTAATATCCGATAGCGCCCCTCATATTTAATCTTCTTGTGAGTTCTTTCCGGATACATAACGCCTTGGTAAATTGTATCCTCTCCCTTTATGTTTGTGGTATATGTTCCTAAGATGCCCCTATGGGTTGAACCTATGCCTTCCCTAATCCGTGTGAACCCGAGAGTTTTCACGAGTTATACTCTTCTGGTGTTTTGCCAGATGTACGTTCAACACTACGAATTCATTGGAAGCGAAAAGTGAATGGAAGGTTATGCATTGAAGAAGTGGGAGTCGACCTTGAACTTTGTGTTCATGCCCATGGACCCGACGAGGAATTTATCATGGAAGTTTCTCTTAAAATTAATTATCCCCTTGGTATAAGTTCATCTTATATCTGGGATCTGGTCTTTTGCAATCATGGTGCTGACCATGCTCTCCTTTAAATATCATTTATCGGACAAGTTAGACCACTTGTCCTCTACAGGTCAATGCACATGTCCAACCTCTATTAGGATCTACCTTCGAGTATTACCCCGTTGTATCTCGATAATGTCAATGAACCATATTACTTCTTATGAGTTCTTCTTCAAGTATTACTTCTCACCGATTTCAGATTTCCCCGGGTTGAGTTATTAGACACTCAAGAACGCCGGTAGGTGAACCGATTCCGCACTTCGATTCTATAACTCTAAGTAATTTTTGTACTTACGAGTTTAATAATCCTTTAAGTCATTCCTAGCCTGATCGGCTATATCATTATCGTGTTAAATTTTAACTGTGCCCCCTGGTCCTTCCCGGAGCACAATTTTTGACGACGAGCTAAGCCTACATCGATCTTCCTCGTCATATCATTTCTCCCTGGACAACAAGCTTGATTTCGAGTTTGTGTCATACCCATGGTACCAATAACCTTTCGCTTCATCATTCCTTTGACTTGATGTTATCGCCCATCGATTACATCATTTTGAAACCTCTCTGCAAATATGTCGTGATCATCATCAATATTCTGAGCTCTTCCGGGTTATCAATCAAATTCATGATGAGAAATATCATCCTTGCCCCCTCGATGAATTGTTTGTGAGCCTGTGGGCCCTATCCTCATCTTTTTCTTGCTGAAATTGTACGGCTTAATTTATAAGTTGTTTCCGATGAATCCTTTGTGAATCCAAAGTCTGGCCTTTACCTCATGACCATGTCGATGCTATCCTAAAGCATGATTGTGGTACTTTGACCGTCAACAAGAACATTCAAAGCACAATGCTAAATGTTTCATGATCAGTTATCCAAACACCGTTGTATGGGTACATATCATGATTCTTCTTAAACCCTTTCTCTAAATAATCATGCCCTTGATCTCCTGTCACGTATATCATGCCCTGCTTATCCTTGGGAAGGATATACCCCCTGAAATATGTGTTTAAACACATTTTCCTTTCCATTGTTCTGTTTAACCTGGTGATCACATTTTCCTTCCGGTTGGTTTGTTTAACCATTCTTGTGATCTACATATAATCTAAGCAGTTATAATTTTCTGCTTATGAAAACACCTTGGTGTACAACTCTCTCAATAAGACCCTGTTACTATTGTTGATAACATTCCGGTAACCGTCGATGGACGAGAACTTTGCCTATTGGTCCGCCTCGTTCAGCGAGTAGGAAAATGGTTCTCTTCATCCATCGCCCTTGGTATCAACGTTGTTGCAAACATAACTGACAGTGTATGATCTGACATGCCTTGCTATCATCACCCTTTCTACTTTTAACCCACATGGTGGGCCCATAACCCACAGTTCCACATGATCGAAACTTGACTCTCTTGTATACCTTTGTTGCCAAAGATGTTCCTCGCACCTGGCTTCGTATGGAATTCGCGAGCCACCTTCCTAATGATCTATTCTGGTATCAGGTGCTATACTTATTTTCGTTGCTCTGAACCCATTTCAACCTCTGTATCAGGAAACGAATGATTGCTTACCCGGTTGAAGATTCTAATTGCACCTCGTTACTTTGCTCCCGATGGCTTTCTTGAATTTTCAACTCGAGAGATTTCCTCTATGCCACGTTCACTGAGATAGTCCCCAGGTACCTATCTTGTGTTGAGCTCCGTCCTTCCCGAGTCTTCTACCCTTAGTTGCCCACTTAAATCTCGGGATGAGATTTCTTGTAGTGGAGGAGATTTGTAATACCCCGAGAGTCATGCAGCATTAATCTCCCCCTAATGGCCATGTCACCTTGATTACTGTGCAAATTGCCATTTGTCCAAAACCAAAGTCAAATTGAATTTTAAATTTCATGTGAAATTATTATTCTTCGAACAGTAAAACTATAATGTTCGAATAATGCTATAAATTCCCCAGATCATCTCCATGGTGAAACCAACTTCTTTTGACTCACAAATAAATTCATTGGAAGAATAATTGGTAAAACAGCAAATAAAATAGCCTTTTCAAAATAAACAAATATTTAAACATTTCTTTTGACCTCAAACTTTGTGGGCCTCTCCAAAAATAATGACTAATATTTATGTGCCAACTTTCTTTGTCAAAGAAAATTAGTTGGTATTTGTTTTAAATACAAAACTGTGAGGAAATTATAAAACAGACAAATAAAATCAGTATAGGGCCTATCTAACTAATGTGCATCTGGGCCCTAGAGGCCACAGAGCACCAGCGGCCCACCTCACCTCCTCTCCCTCCTTACGCTACAGGATACAGGGGGGAGGGCGTGGCGGCCATCCCGCGGCTATGGTCTCCCTCTAGCCACACGTCGGCCATCCGGCGGTGTCTCGCGAAGATAAGGACCCCGAGCACGCCTCGGCAAACCCTAGCCCTATCCTCCCCTCACCCACTCTCCCTTTCCCTCTCATTCATGAGCTCGGAGCCGCATCGCCGTCACCGCGTCGATCCCGCGGCCACTAGCCAGGCCGCACCGTCCCGGCATGTCCACGAGCTCCGGCTCACTCCTCTACTTCGACTACACCAAGCCTGGTGTCTCTACATCGTCGGGATCGACCGCTCCTTTCTCTTCGGTCGCTGGCGCGCCACCGTCCAACTACTCTGCTCCAACCACCCCGACCTTCCCCAAACTCGCCTACGTGCTCGCGGTGAGGCCCTTCGCCGATTCCCCCTTTTTACCTGCCTAAACTCGTCATCGTGTAGTCGCCCCGCGAGCTTGGCCGCCATGGCCGGAGCTCCGCTCACCGCGCTCATTGCCCCGAGGCCGTGCCCCGTGTGCGCTGTCCCTGTGGCCGCGTCGCCCCGTCTGCCCTTGTGAGCCGCTGCTGCTGCTCCGTCACCGCCCCCCCAGCTAGCGTCGCTGCCCGCCTGCACGATGTGTGCGCCATGCCCGCCTGCAACGCGCTTGCCCCACCTCCGGCTGCCCCATACTGCTCCTCCCTTGCCGTGCTGCGCCACGCCCCGGCCGCCTTCCCCGCCGCCCACAGCTGCTGCCGCCGTGTCGTCTGCCCCGCCGCTCCTTCTCACCGCAGCCTTCTCCTACGGCCGCTCACTCCCTGCACGCCGCTGCCGTCGTCGTGCCCCTGCACCCGCCTGTATCCCCGCTCCCCCGCGCCTGTCGCTGCAACGCTCGCCGCCTCGCCGCGGCCGGACGGCCTCGCCCCCAACGGCACCCTGCCGCACCCGCCGGCCCGTGCGTCGCTCCCCGCCCCGTTTCCCTGCTCCATGTGCGCGCGCCCCCTGGCCGTCGACGCTCCGGCCGCGGCCCGAGCGCCCGCCGCCGCCGCGACCGCGGCCCTCCCCGCGCGGCTCCCGCCCGTGCGGCCTGCTCTGGCGCCCGCCCTCGCCCGTCACTGCGCGCTGGCCATTGCAGCCGTCGCTCCGCCCCGCGGCCCCCCTTCGCCCACCGCCGCCGGCAGCTGCGGCCGGCTCGCCGCGGCTGCTGCCCATCGGCGCCCCGCCATGGCCTCGGGTGCGGGCGCCCGTGCCCGCAACCACCCGTTTAGCCAGCCCGCCTCGCTAAGCCCGTGGCTCACTACCAGGCGGGGCCCAGCCCCTTTAAAAAAAGTTTAACAAAATATATTTTAATAAAATTAATTAATTAATTAATTAACTTAATTAATTAATCTTAATTAACCTAATTAACTAGATTAGTTAATCTAAATTAGTAGTTAGTTAGTTGAGCCTATGACAGACGGGCCCCACGCGCCAAGTTTGACTTAGTCAACCAGTTGACCTGCTGACGTCATGGTGATGTCATGCTGACATCACCTTTCACTGTTCTGGATAATGTCGATTTAAATAAATTAAATAAATTCTAGAAAATGCTTTAAACTTTGGAAAATCATATAAAATAAACTGTTACGCGGATGAAAAAGTTTTATATATGAAAATCGCTTAGAATGACGAGACGAATCCGATTACGCGGTCCGTTCGTCCGCCACACATCCTATCATACCGAACAAGGAACTTTCCCCCTCCGTTTCATCTGTCCGAAAACACGAAACACCGGGGAGACTTTCCCGGATGTTCCCCCCTTCGCCGGTATCGTGTACCACCGCGTTAGAGCACCCTAGCACTGTGTGTTGATGTGTCGTGCTTCTTTGTTACATATGTATGCTTGGTATTTATTGTTTCTTCCCCCTCTTCTCTCCAGTAGACTCCGAGACCGAAGATGCCGACTACGGTGTTGACGACCCCTCCTCCTTGCCAAAGCAACCAGGCAAGCCAACCCCCTTTGATCATTCCGATATCGCCCATTCTCTTCTCTCTTATGCTTGCATTAGAACTGCTACTGCTTTTTGTATGATCCTATTCTGATGCATAGCCTGTTGTTGATACTGCTTTCATACCTTACATGTTTATACTAAACTGCTGAGTATATGCTGGATAGAGATCCACCAGTGACCACCCTACCTTGTCCCGACTGCCCTGCTAGATTATCAGAAGACCCGATCAACGGGATCGAAGACCAGGACCCGGCACCGCACATCACTTTCCCCTTAGTTGCTCGACACTACTGGGTTACTATCGAGTGCCGAGGGTGAGATCTCATCAGCACTTCTGATGTTAACCTTGTAGGTTAGTTCATTGGTTGTGGTCATTGAGGGTGATTCCTCTTTCTCCACTCCCAATAACGACACTGTCATGCAACTCCTCAAGAGTGGACCTCGGGGGTGACTCCTCTTTCGTTCACCTTGATGATAAACATCAGGTGGAATTCCATCGAGGGTGACTTCCTCAGGCTTTCATTTGATGTCAGACACACAGTTACTATGGTTACTATGACTTTACACTGAACCTGGTTACTAAAGACGGGTCGACCCTGAGGGGTACCCGCGCGAGCTTAATTGCGAGTGATTTGTAGTCGGGTTGACCTGGAAGGTGCCCACGAGTTAAATACGAGGCCTGGCCGGGCACTCGCCCTTGCCGCAAGTTCTCGAGACGGGGCGATGGGATCACATGTTCGTGAGTCTCTGCTCGTTACCGCGCGTTCCCAAGACACTAAATGGTTTGGATATTTGATCCGAGGGGCCTCTAGCCCGATAGCGCTAACCATCACGTGGGCATAGTATGGGCGTTCCGCGTCGTATTCATTAGCCGAAGCTTAACTGACGTCATTGCGACTGAGCGGCGCGCGCCGGGTTGGACTACGTAAGCACCTACCTTTTTAAGGAGGTTGCCCAGGTCTGCTCACCGGCCGCCCACGCAGCGTGTAGGAGTTCTCGGGGCGATTGGCCCATGACCCCTCGGGCATAGGGTTTAGTCCGGCGTGCATGACCTCTCTATTAAACCTAGGTCGGGTTGCGGCGTATTGTTTGGCCGAGGGCGGGCATGACATGATGGTGTGTCCGGCCGGAGTTAAACAAGCGTGTTGGGTAAGTTGGTGCACCCCTGCAGGGAAGAAAACATCTATCGATAGCCTGTCCTACGGTAACGGACACTTGTAGTTGTATCCCAATCACTACAACTAGAACTGGATGCCGAGGCATTGTTTGGATATGTTGCTTCGGGAGTCGAGAAAGGATCCCGGAGCATTGGAACAACAACATAAATATGACTTATGATATACTACTCTACTCCCCCTTGTGCTGCAAGGTGGTGGTTTCCAGAAGATGCTATTCTTCGATAGGGCTAGCTTCTCCCCCTCTTCTTCTAGCATTCTGCAGCTTAGTCCACAGATACTACCCCCTTTCATTGATACTGATGCATATGTAGTGTAGATCCTTGCTTGCGAGTACTTTGGATGAGTACTCACGGTTGCTTTGCTCCCCCCTTTCCCCCTTCTTTCTTCTTGTTGGTTGATGCAACCAGATGGTGGAGTCCAGGAGCCAGATGCCACACTTGATGACTACTACTACCCCGATGGAGGCTACTACTACGTGAAGACCGCCGACGACCAGGAGTAGTTAGGAGGTTCCAGGCAGGAGGCCTTGCCTTTTCGATCGTTGATGTTTTGTGCTAGCCTTCTTAAGGCAATCTTGTTTAACTTACGTCTGTACTCAGATATTGTTGCTTCCTCTGAATCTTGTGTATTCGAGCTTATGTGTTCGAGCCCTCGAGGCCCCTGGCTTGTAATATAAAGCTTGTTTTTTTTTTAATTTGTGTCTAGAGTTGTGTTGTGATATATTCTAGTGAGTCCCTGATCTTGGTCGTACACATTTGCGTGCATGATTAGTGTACGGTCAAATCGGGGGCATCACAGGTGGCGTCGCGGTAGGGTCTTCACGAAGATCTGCATGCCACCACACAGGTGATTGGCTAGCTGGCCCAGGAACCACGTATCGCCATGTGGGTGCCTGCCTGGGCCAGCTGGTCGGCCGACGAGCTGGGGCGGCGACGGAGCGGCAAGAGCTTGCCACAGACTTGCTTCTGTTCCCGGCAAGGGTCTTGCCGGGGCCTCCGTGAGTGCCCTGCGGCAAGAGGCTTGCCGGGGCTTCGGGGTGTATTCGGCAAGGAGCCTTGCCGGGGCATCGCGGGCGTCCTCGGCAAGGAACCTCGCGATCGCCATGTCTTGTGGATCTTGTCTTGGGAGTCATAGATCTTTGTCTTCACAAAGATCTGCATGCCATCATATGGGCGCTTCCCGAGCCTTGGCTCTAATGTTGTTGGTATCATTGGAGCCCATATGCTTCAAGGGTGGCCGTGACGGAGGCATATGAGTGGATCGCCCCGGCAAGAGCCCTTACCGGGTGGCGCGCAGGCCACCTCGGCAAGAGTCCTTGGCGAGGGAGTCTGTCTCCTTGCTTGGTCTTCTCGTGCTGTCTGTCTTGGCATTTGTTCCCATAACTCTGTGTTCCTCGCTTCCTCCTTCTACCCTGTTATGTTTGGCCTCAGGCGTGGCTCTGACTGCCCGTGCACAAGTAAGGAGTAAAAAAAAGAGAGCCCCTACTTTAGTACACCAACAACAGAGTTAGGTATGATAGGACTATTGAAGGAAATATGCCCTAGAGGCAATAATAAAGATGTTATTTGTATTTCCTTATATCATGATAAATGTCTTTTATTCATGCTAGAATTGTATTAACCGGAAACTTAGTACATGTGTGGATACATAGACAAAACAGTATGTCCCTAGTATGCCTCTACTAGACTAGCTCATTGATCAAAGATGGTTATGTTTCCTAGCCATAGACATGAGTTGTCATTTGATCAACGGGATCACATCATTAGGAGAATGATGTGATGGACAAGACCCATCCGTTAGCATAGCACTATGATCGTTTAGTTTAACTGCTATTGCTTTCTTCATGACTTATACATGTTCCTATGACTATGAGATTATGCAACTCCCGAATACCGTAGGAACACCTTGTGTGCTATCAAACGTCACAACGTAACTGGGTGATCATAAATATTCTCTACAGGTGTCTCCGAAAGTATTCGTGGTGTTGGCATAGATCAAGATTAGGATTTGTCACTCCGAGTGTCGGAGAGGTATCTCTGGGCCCTCTCGGTAACACACATCACAATAAGCCTTGCAAGCAAAAGACTAATGAGTTAGTCACGAGATGATGTGTTACGGAACGAGTAAAGAGACTTGCCGGTAACGAGATTGAACTAGGTATAAAGATACCGACGATCGAATCTCGGGCAAGTAACATACCGTTTGACAAAAGGAACAACGTATGTTGTTATGCGGTTCTGACCGATAAAAGATCTTCGTAGAATATGTATGAGCCAATATGAACATCCAGGTTCCTCTATTGGTTATTGACCGGAGATGAGTCTCGATCATGTCTACATAGTTCTCGAACCCGTAGGGTCCGCACGCTTAACGTTTGATGACGATCGGTATTATGAGTTTTTGAGTATTGATGTACCGAAGGTAGTTCGGAGTCCCGGATGAGATCACGGACATGACGAGGAGTCTCGGAATGTCCGAGACATAAAGATTAATATATTGGACGGCTATATTCGGACACCGGAAGTATACCGGAAAAGTTTCGGATTTATCGGGAATGCCGGAGGGGGTTACCGGAACCCCCTACGAGAGGGGATGGTCCATAGTGGGCCTAAAGGGTGAGAGAGAGGCAGCCCATAGGGCTGGCCGGCGCCCCCACCTGGGAATCCTAGTTGGACTAGGATTGGGGGGGGCGCCACCTCTCCTATTCCTTTCCCCCTTCTTCCTTTCGGTGAATCCTACTAGGAATAGGATTGCAATCCTATTCCTAGTAGGAATCCCTTCCCTAGCCGCACCAGGAGAGTTGGCCGGCCCCTCCTCCCTTGCTCCTTTATATACGGGGGCAGGGGGCACCCAAAGACACACAAGTTGAATTGTTTTAGCCGTGTGCGGTGCCCCCCTCCACAGAATCACACCTCGGTCGTACCGTCGCGGAGCTTAGGCGAAGCCCTGCGCCGGTGAACACATCATATCCGTCACCACGCCGTCGTGCTGACGAAACTCTCCCATGAAGCTCAACTGGATCAAGAGCTCGTGGGACGTCATCAAGCTGAACGTGTGCTGAACGCGGAGGTGCCGTACGTTCGGTGCTTGATCGGTTGGATCGCGAAGAAGTTCGACAACATCAACCGCGTCACTTGACGCTTCCGCTCCCGGTCTACGAGGGTACGTAGACACACTCTCCCCTCTCGTTGCTATGCATCTGGTAGATAGATCTTGCCTGATCGTCGGAAAATTTTAAAATACTACGTTCCCCAACAGTGGCATCATGAGCCAGGTCTATGCGTAGATGATATGCACGAGTAGAACACAATGAGATTGTGGACGATACTAGTCATACTGCTTACCAGCATGTCATACTTTGCTTCGGCGGTATTGTGAGATGAAGCGGCCCGGACCAAAATTACGCGTACGCTTACGCGAGACTGGTTTCACCGTTACGAGCACTCGTTGCTTAAAGGTGACTGGCGGGTGTCTGTCTCTCTCACTTTAGCTGAATCAAGTGTGGCTACGCCCGGTCCTTGTGAAGGTTAAAACAACACATACTTGACAAAACATCGTTGTGGTTTTGTATGCGTAGGTAAGAACGGTTCTTGCTAAGCCCGTAGCAGCCACGTAAAACTTGCAACAAACAAAGTAGAGGACGTCTAACTTGTTTTTGCAGGGCATGTTGTGATGTGATATGGTCAAGACATGATGAGTTATACGGTTTTGTATGAGATGATCATGTTTTGTAAAGTTATCGGCAACTGGCAGGAGCCATATGGTTGTCGCTTTATTGTATGAAATGCAATCGCCATGTAATTGCTTTACTTTATCACTAAGCGGTAGCGATAGTCGTAGAAGTAATAGTTGGCGAGACGACAACGATGCTACGATGAAGATCAAGGTGTCAAGCCGGTGACGAAGGTGATCATGACGGTGCTTTGGAGATGGAGATCAAAAGCACAAGATGATGATGGCCATATCATGTCACATATTTTGATTGCATGTGATGTTTATCTTATTATGCTTCTTATTTTGCTTAGATCGACGGTAGCATTATAAGATGATCCCTTACTAAATTTCAAGGTATAAGTGTTCTCCCTGAGTATGCACCGTTGCGAAAGTTCGTCGTGCCGAGACACCACGTGATGATCGGGTGTGATAAGCTCTACGTTCAAATACAACGGGTGTAAGCCAGTTTTGCACACGCAGAATACTCGGGTTAAACTTGACGAGCCTAGCATATACAGATATGGCCTCGGAACACTGGAGACCGAAAGGTCGAGCGTGAATCATATAGTAGATATGATCAACATATGATGTTCACCATTGAAACTACTCCATCTCACGTGATGATCGGACATGGTTTAGTTGATTTGGATCACGTGATCATTTAGATGACCAGAGGGATGTCTATCTAAGTGGGAGTTCTTTATATTAATATGATTAAATTGAACTTTAATTTATCATGAACTTAGTCCTAATAGTTTTGCATATCTATGTCGTTGTAGATCAATGGCCCGTGCTACCGTTCCTTTGAATTTTAATGCATTCCTAGAGAAAGCTAAGTTGAAAGATGATGGTAGCAATTACACGGACTGGGTCCGTAACCTGAGGATTATCCTCATTGCTGCACAGAAGAATTATGTCCTTGAAGCACCGCTAGGTGACAAGCCCCCTTCCGCTAATGCAGACGCTTTGAACGTCTGGCAGTCGCGGTCTGATGACTACACGATAGTTCAGTGTGCCATGCTTTACGGCTTAGAACCGGGACTTCAACGACGTTTTGAACGTCATGGAGCATATGAAATGTTCCAGGAGTTGAAGTTAATATTTCAAGCAAATGCCCGAATTGAGAAATATGAGATTTCCAATAAGTTCTACAGCTGTAAAATGGAGGAGAATAGTTCTATCAGTGAACACTTGCTCAGAATGTCTGGGTACTACAATCATATGACTCAACTTGGTTGCAAAGTTGACGAGGATAGTGTTATTGATAGAGTTCTTCAATCACTGCCACCAAGCTAT
Organism: Secale cereale; assembly: GCA_902687465.1. Lineage (NCBI taxonomy): Eukaryota > Viridiplantae > Streptophyta > Magnoliopsida > Poales > Poaceae > Secale > Secale cereale. The sequence goes on along the minus strand of LR738709.1, from coordinate 233,522,455 downwards.
AAAGGCTTCGTGATGAACTATAACATGCAAGGGATGCAAAAGACAATTCCCGAGCTCTTCGCTATGCTCAAAGCTGCGGAGGTGGAAATCAAAAAGGAGCATCAAGTGTTGATGGTTAACAAGACCACTAGTTTCAAGAAAAAGGGCAAGGGAAAGAAAGGGAACTTCAAAAAGAATAGCAAGTGAGTTGCTACTTCAACGAAGAAACCCAAATCTGGAGCCAAGCCTGAAACTGAGTGCTTCTACTGCAAGGGGACTGGACACTGGAAGCGGAACTGCCCCAAGTATTTGGCGAATAAGAAGGATGGCAAGATGAACAAAGGTATATGTGATATACATGTTATTGATGTGTACCTTACTAATGCTCGTAGTAGTACCTGGGTATTTGATACCGGTTCGGTTGCTAATATTTGTAACTCGAAACAGGGACTACGGATTAAACGAAGATTAGCTAAGGACGAGGTGACGATGCGCGTGGGAAACGGTTCCAAAGTCGATGTGATCGCCGTCGGCACGCTACCTCTACATCTACCTTCGGGATTAGTTTTAGACCTAAATAATTGTTATTTGGTGCCAGCATTGAGCATGAACATTATATCTGGATCTTGTTTATTGCGAGACGGTTATTCATTTAAATCAGAGAATAATGGTTGTTCCATTTTGATGAATAATATCTTTTATGGTCATGCACCCTTAAAGAGTGGTCTATTCTTACTGGATCTCGACTGTAGTGATACACATATTCATAATATTGAAACCAAAAGATGCAAGGTTAATAATGATAGTGCAACTTATTTGTGGCACTGCCGTTTAGGTCATATTGGTGTAAGACGCATGAAGAAACTCCATAAAGATGGACTTTTGGAATCACTTGATTATGAATCACTTGGTGCTTGCGAACCATGCCTCATGGGCAAGATGACTAAAACTCCGTTCTCCGGAACTATGGAGCGAGCAACAGATTTGTTGGAAATCATACATACTGATGTATGTGGACCAATGAGTGTTGATGCTCGCGGCGGGTATCGTTATTTTCTGACCTTCACTGATGATTTGAGCAGATATGGGTATATCTACTTAATGAAACACAAGTCTAAAACATTTGAAAAGTTCAAAGAATTTCAGAGTGAAGTAGAGAATCATCGTAACAAGAAAATAAAGTTCCTACGATCTGATCGTGGAGGAGAATATTTGAGTTACGAGTTTGGTCTTCATTTGAAACAATGTGGAATAGTTTCACAACTCACGCCACCTGGAACACCACAACGTAATGGTGTGTCCGAACGTCGTAACCGTACTTTATTAGATATGGTGCGATCTATGATGTCTCTTACCGATTTACCACTATCGTTTTGGGGTTATGCTTTAGAGACAGCTGCATTCACGTTAAATAGGGCACCATCTAAATCCGTTGATACGACGCCTTATGAACTATAGTTTGGCAAGAAACCAAAGTTGTCGTTTCTTAAAATTTGGGGCTGCGATGCTTATGTGAAAACACTTCAACCTGATAAGCTCGATCCCAAGTCGGAAAAATGTGTCTTCATAGGATAGCCAAAAGAGACTGTAGGGTACACCTTCTATCACAGATCCGAAGGCAAAATATTCGTTGCTAAGAACGGATCCTTTCTAGAAAAAGAGTTTCTCTCGAAAGAAGTGAGTGGGAGGAAAGTAGAACTTGATGAGGTAATTGTACCTTCTCCCATATTGGAAAGTAGTACATCACAGGAAATTGTTCCAGTGATTCCTACACCAATTAGTGAGGAAGTTGATGATAATGATCATGAAACTTCGGATCAAGTTTCTACTGAACGTCGTAGATCAACCAGAGTACGTTCCGCACCAGAGTGGTACGGCAACCCAGTTCTGGAAATCATGTTACTAGACCATGATGAACCTACGAACTATGAGGAACCGATGATGAGCCCAGATTCTGCAAAATGGCTTGAAGCCATGAAATCTGAGATGGGATCCATGTATGAGAACAAAGTATGGACTTTGGTTGACTTGCCCGATGATCGGCAGGCCATCGAAAATAAATGGATCTTCAAGAGGAAGACCGACGCAGACGGTAATATTACTGTTTACAAAGCTCGACTTGTTGCGAAAGGTTTTCGACAGGTTCAAGGAGTTGACTACGATGAGACTTTCTCACCTGTAGCGATGCTTAAGTCTGTCCGAATCATGTTAGCAATTGCCGCATTTTATGATTATGAAATCTGGCAAATGGATGTCAAAACTGCATTCCTAAATGGATATCTCAAAGAAGAGTTGTATATGATGCAACCAGAAGGTTTTGTCGATACAAAAGGTGCTAACAAAGTATGCAAACTCCAGCGATCCATCTATGGACTGGTGCAAGCATCTCGGAGTTGGAATATACGCTTTGATGAGGTGATCAAAGCATATGGTTTTATACAGACTTTTGGAGAAGCCTGTATTTACAAGAAAGTGAGTGGGAGCTCTATAGCATTTCTAATATTATATGTAGATGACATATTGTTAATTGGAAATGATATAGAATTTCTGGATAGCATAAAAGGATACTTGAATAAAAGTTTTTCAATGAAAGACCTCGGAGAAGCTGCTTACATATTAGGCATCAAGATCTATAGAGATAGATCAAGACGCTTAATTAGACTTTCACAAAGCACATACCTTGATAAGATTTTGAAAAGGTTCAAAATGGATCAGTCAAAGAAAGGATTCTTGCCTGTTTTACAAGGTATGAAGTTGAGTAAGACTCAATGCCCGACCACTGCAGAAGATAGAGAGAAAATGAAAGTCATTCCCTATGCCTCAGCCATATGATCTATCATGTATGCAATGCTGTGTACCAGACCTGATGTGTGCCTTGCTATAAGTCTAGCAGGGAGGTACCAAAGTAATCCAGGAGTGGATCACTGGACAGCGGTCAAAAACATCCTAAAGTATCTGAAAAGAACAAAGGATATGTTTCTCGTATATGGAGGTGACAAAGAGCTCGTCGTAAACGGTTACGTCGATTCTAGCTTTGACACTGATCCGGATGACTCTAAGTCACAAACCGGATATGTAATTTTATTGAACGGTGGAGCTGTCAGCTGGTACAGTTCCAAGCAGAGCGTCGTGGCGGGATCTACGTGTGAAGCGGAATACATAGCTGCTTCGGAAGCAGCAAATGAAGGAGTCTGGATGAAGGAGTTCATATCCGTTCTAGGTGTAGTACCTAGTGCATCGGGTCCAACGAAAATCTTTTGTGACAACACTGGAGCCATAGCCTTGGCGAAGGAATCCAGGTTTCACAAGAGAACAAAGCACATCAAAAGACGCTTCAATTCCATCCGCGATCTAGTCAAGGAGGGAGACATAGAGATTTGCAAAATACATACGGATCTGAATATTGCAGACCCGTTGACTAAGCCTCTTCCACGGGCAAAACATGATCAGCACCAAGACTCCATGGGTGTGAGGATCATCACTTTGTAATCTAGATTATTGACTCTAGTTCAAGTGGGAGACTGAAGGAAATATGCCCTAGAGGCAATAATAAAGATGTTATTTGTATTTCCTTATATCATGATAAATGTCTTTTATTCATGCTAGAATTGTATTAACCGGAAACTTAGTACATGTGTGGATACATAGACAAAACAGTATGTCCCTAGTATGCCTCTACTAGACTAGCTCATTGATCAAAGATGGTTATGTTTCCTAGCCATAGACATGAGTTGTCATTTGATCAACGGGATCACATCATTAGGAGAATGATATGATGGACAAGACCCATCCGTTAGCATAGCACTATGATCGTTTAGTTTTTCTGCTATTGCTTTCTTCATGACTTATACATGTTCCTATGACTATGAGATTATGCAACTCCCGAATACCGTAGGAACACCTTGTGTGCTATCAAACGTCACAACGTAACTGGGTGATCATAAAGATGCTCTACAGGTGTCTCCGAAAGTATTCGTGGTGTTGGCATAGATCAAGATTAGGATTTGTCACTCCGAGTGTCGGAGAGGTATCTCTGGGCCCTCTCGGTAACACACATCACAATAAGCCTTGCAAGCAAAAGACTAATGAGTTAGTCACGAGATGATGTGTTACGGAACGAGTAAAGAGACTTGCCGGCAACGAGATTGAACTAGGTATAAACATACCGACGATCAAATCTCGGGCAAGTAACATACCGTTTGACAAAAGGAACAACGTATGTTGTTATGCGGTTCTGACCGATAAAAGATCTTCGTAGAATATGTAGGAGCCAATATGAACATCCAGGTTCCGCTATTGGTTATTGACCAGAGATGAGTCTCGGTCATGTCTACATAGTTCTCGAACCCGTAGGGTCCGCACGCTTAACGTTTGATGACGATCGGTATTATGAGTTTTTGAGTATTGATGTACCGAAGGTAGTTCGGAGTCCCGGATGAGATCACGGACATGACGAGGAGTCTCGGAATGCCCGAGACATAAAGATTGATATATTGGACGGCTATATTCGGACACCGGAAGTATACCGGAAAAGTTTCGGATTTATCGGGAATGCCGGAGGGGGTTACCGGAACCCCCTACGAGAGGGGATGGTCCATAGTGGGCCTAAAGGGTGAGAGAGAGACAGCCCATAGGGCTGGCCGGCGCCCCCACCTAGGAATCCTAGTTGGACTAGGATTGGGGGGGCGCCACCTCTCCTATTCCTTTCCCCCTTCTTCCTTTCGGTGAATCCTACTAGGAATAGGATTGCAATCCTATTCCTAGTAGGACTCCCTCCCTAGCCGCACCAGGAGAGGTTGGCCGGCCTCCCTCCCCTGCTCCTTTATATACGGGGGCAGGGGGGCACCCAAAGACACACAAGTTGAATTGTTTTAGCCGTGTGCGGTGCCCCCCTCCACAGAATCACACCTCGGTCGTACCGTCGCGGAGCTTAGGCGAAGCCCTGCGCCGGTGAACACATCATATCTGTCACCACGCCGTCGTGCTGACGAAACTCTCCCGTGAAGCTCAACTGGATCAAGAGCTCGTGGGACGTCATCAAGCTGAACGTGTGCTGAACGCGGAGGTGCCGTACGTTCGGTGCTTGATCGGTTGGATCGCGAAGAAGTTCGACAACATCAACCGCGTCACTTGACGCTTCCGCTCCCGGTCTACGAGGGTACGTAGACACACTCTCCCCTCTCGTTGCTATGCATCTGGTAGATAGATCTTGCGTGATCGTAGGAAAATTTTAAAATACTACGTTCCCCAACACGACCACTGCAGAAGATAGAGAGAAAATGAAAGTCATTCCCTATGCCTCAGCCATAGGATCTATCATGTATGCAATGCTGTGTACCAGACCTGATGTGTGCCTTGCTATAAGTCTAGCAGGGAGGTACCAAAGTAATCCAGGAGTGGATCACTGGACATCGGTCAAAAACATCCTAAAGTATCTGAAAAGAACAAAGGATATGTTTCTCGTATATGGAGGTGACAAAGAGCTCGTCGTAAACGGTTACGTCGATTCTAGCTTTGACACTGATCCGGATGACTCAAAGTCACAAACCGGATATGTATTTTTATTGAACGGTGGAGCTGTCAGTTGGTGCAGTTCCAAGCAGAGCGTCGTGGCGGGATCTACGTGTGAAGCGGAATACATAGCTGCTTCGGAAGCAGCAAATGAAGGAGTCTGGATGAAGGAGTTCATATCCGATCTAGGTGTAGTACCTAGTGCATCGGGCCCAATGAAAATCTTTTGTGACAACACTGGAGCCATAGCCTTGGCGAAGGAATCCAGGTTTCACAAGAGAACAAAGCACATCAAAAGACGCTTCAATTCCATCCGCGATCTAGTCAAGGAGGGAGACATAGAGATTTGCAAAATACATACGGATCTGAATGTTGCAGACCCGTTGACTAAGCCTCTTCCACGGGCAAAACATGATCAGCACCAAGACTCCATGGGTGTGAGGATCATCACTTTGTAATCTAGATTATTGACTCTAGTTCAAGTGTGAGACTGAAGGAAATATGCCCTAGAGGCAATAATAAAGATGTTATTTGTATTTCCTTATATCATGATAAATGTCTTTTATTCATGCTAGAATTGTATTAACCGGAAACTTAGTACATGTGTGGATACATAGACAAAACAGTATGTCCCTAGTATGCCTCTACTAGACTAGCTCATTGATCAAAGATGGTTATGTTTCCTAGCCATAGACATGAGTTGTCATTTGATCAACGGGATCACATCATTAGGAGAATGATGTGATGGACAAGACCCATCCGTTAGCATATCACTATGATCGTTTAGTTTAACTGCTATTGCTTTCTTCATGACTTATACATGTTCCTATGACTATGAGATTATGCAACTCCCGAATACCGTAGGAACACCTTGTGTGCTATCAAACGTCACAACGTAACTGGGTGATCATAAAGATGCTCTACAGGTGTCTCCGAAAGTATTCGTGGTGTTGGCATAGATCAAGATTAGGATTTGTCACTCCGAGTGTCGGAGAGGTATCTCTGGGCCCTCTCGGTAACACACATCACAATAAGCCTTGCAAGCAAAAGACTAATGAGTTAGTCACGAGATGATGTGTTACGGAACGAGTAAAGAGACTTGCTGGTAACGAGATTGAACTAGGTATAAAGATACGGACGATCGAATCTCGGGCAAGTAACATACCGTTTGACAAAAGGAACAACGTATGTTGTTATGCGGTTCTGACCGATAAAAGATCTTCGTAGAATATGTAGGAGCCAATATGAACATCCAGGTTCCGCTATTGGTTATTGACCGGAGATGAGTCTCGATCATGTCTACATAGTTCTCGAACCCGTAGGGTCCGCACGCTTAACGTTTGATGACGATCGGTATTATGAGTTTTTGAGTATTGATGTACCGAAGGTAGTTCGGAGTCCCGGATGAGATCACGGACATGACGAGGAGTCTCGGAATGTCCGAGACATAAAGATTAATATATTGGACGGCTATATTCGGACACCGGAAGTATACCAGAAAAGTTTCGGATTTATCGGGAATGCCGGAGGGGGTTACCGGAACCCCCTACGAGAGGGGATGGTCCATAGTGGGCCTAAAGGGTGAGAGAGAGGCAGCCCATAGGGCTGGCCGGCGCCCCCACCTGGGAATCCTAGTTGGACTAGGATTGGGGGGGCGCCACCTCTCCTATTCCTTTCCCCCTTCTTCCTTTCGGTGAATCCTACTAGGAATAGGATTGCAATCCTATTCCTAGTAGGAATCCCTTCCCTAGCCGCACCAGGAGAGTTGGCCGGCCCCTCCTCCCTTGCTCCTTTATATACGGGGGCAGGGGGGCACCCAAAGACACACAAGTTGAATTGTTTTAGCCGTGTGCGGTGCCCCCCTCCACAGAATCACACCTCGGTCGTACCGTCGCGGAGCTTAGGCGAAGCCCTGCGCCGGTGAACACATCATATCCGTCACCACGCCGTCGTGCTGACGAAACTCTCCCGTGAATCTCAACTGGATCAAGAGCTCATGGGACGTCATCAAGCTGAATGTGTGCTGAACGCGGAGGTGCCGTACGTTCGGTGCTTGATCGGTTGGATCGCGAAGAAGTTCGACAACATCAACCGCGTCACTTGACGCTTCCGCTCCCGGTCTACGAGGGTACGTAGACACACTCTCCCCTATCGTTGCTATGCATCTGGTAGATAGATCTTGCGTGATCGTAGGAATATTTTAAAATACTACGTTCCCCAACAACTATTTCCTATCCAATCAGCCTAGAAAGACTGATTTGCCACTATAGTGACCCCTTAATCTTTAAAAGGAGGCCCATGGCAACCATTGAAAGGATTCGGCCATTCGAACCCCCACACTGATATGCGCGCGACCGCTGTCGCCTCGAGGCAACTTTGTTGGGCAAGAGCGCCGTGCTCATTTTCCACCATTTCACCATCAATCCACCAAAGCAGAAGTAGGTTTTTATGCCTCGCGGTGGCCCAAACCTGGGTAGAAACTGCCCGTGTGATCTCTGTCGTGCTGCGCCATGCTGTCCGCTCTTTGTGCAACGTGCCCATCCCCCCACCGAACAAAAAAGGGACCCATGTCCCATAGGTGGCCATTGTTTTCCTGCAACATCTTTGGCGCGCTAGGTAGGGGGAGCAATTGCGCAAACTCGAGAGTTTGAGTAGCGCATCATCTTCATAACTAGCTTCACCTTCTTTGGCTCCATCAACCATGGCACCCAAGAAGAAGTCTAGTACCATCGCTCACCCATCCACCTCAAGGGCCTCGCTGCCCGCGGCTGCCAACACCGCGGGGAATGCGGGGACGCACAGGAACGCGAGCGCTACGAGGGTCGTGGTCGACGCAGGCGGCGTCGTTACCACGCCTCCCGCGGCCGAAGCGGGAGCGGGAGGCGCTGGAGTAGAGCAGCACCAACAAGATCCCAGCGGTCATTCTCCATGAGGTACGAACAGAGAGATTATTCCATTTGTACCTCTTGGCCAAGACGAAGAGCGCAGTGTTGGTGGTGTCACTCGTTCTGGGGCAAACCGCAATTCTCCGGCCGCTCCCGCCACGGGCGCGACTGCAGAGCATGCACCATCTCTGGAACTGGGTAACCTAACCACTGTGCTCGACGGAGCCGCTGGCCCTCAAGTGCCCCCACCTCCTCCCCATGCCGTCCAAGCGGCCGGCTCCCAGCGACGAGGGCACGTCGTGGTCGTCACCGGCACCATCAGGAGCCGGGTGACGCTATGGTCCACATCATCATCACCTATGACTACAACACCTTGAAGATGCCAAGCCCAATGGGAGTCCTTTATATTCCATCAGACGAGAAGGACGCAATCATTTGCGTGGATAAGATGTACATGGATGTAGTTGCGGCAGAGGCCGTATAGATCACTGGTCCCGCCAAGGAGAGTAAGAAGAAAGGAGAGAGTTGTTAAGACCCCCGGTAAGGAGCCCGGTAAGCGCACCTCTCTGGAGTGCGCTGCGCCTGTTGATGACTTGCCGGAGAGCTCCAATAGCAAAAGGCCCAAGGTTGTCGCTCCTGCTATGAAGAAGGTCCCGATAGGGCTGGATGGCACTGATGGTACCTTTACTATTAGTACCACCCTTGATGACAAATCCGAAAGCACGCTCGTTGCCTTCCCGCAGGAGAATGTCGATGTGTTTGCCAGGCAACCATTTGACATCCTTGGTGTTCCCAGTGAGGTAATCGAGCACCACCTTGCTGTCTTCCCACATGCCAGGCCCGTCAAGCAGAAGGTCTGGAAGAAAGCTTCAGAACGTCAGCAGTTCATTACCGAGGATATCAAGAAGCATGAGGCTGCTGGTTTGGTTAGAGGAGTGTTGCATCCAACATGGTTAGCAAACCAAGTGGTTGTACGCAAGGCCAGTGGAAAATGGAGGCTGTGCATAGACTTCACTGATCAGAACATGACCTGCCCTAAGGACCCATTTCCCTTGTGGCACATCGACCAGATCATGGACTCCCCTTCAGGTCATGATCTTCTCTCTTTCTTGGATGCATATTTTGGATATCATCAAATTTTTATGTCTAAGGAAGACGAAGAGACGACCTCATTCATCACCCCATGTGGCATGTTCTTCTTTGTGCACATGCCTTTCGGGTTGAAGAGTGCCGGGTCCACTTTTGCAAGAGCTGTCCAGATTGGTTTTGAATCATAGCTGCACAGAAACATTGAAGCTTATATGGATGATATTGTGGTCAAACCCAAGGACAGATCAACCCTCATCCCGGATTTGGAAGAAACATTTGCCAATCTACGCAAGATCAACATGAAGCTGAACCCAGAGAAGTGCGTGTTTTGTGTTCCTTCCGGCAAGCTACTTGGCTTCTTTGTGTCCAAACGGGGGATAGAGGCCAACCCATATAAGATCAAGGCTATCGAGCAGATTCAAGCGCCAAGGACTATCAAGGATGTCAGCCGTTTGACAGGGACCAGTGAAGTGGACCCCGGAAGAAGATATGGCACTACAAGATTTGAAGACCTACTTACCTAGCAGCAACAAGTCAAGTGGTTAGTACAACATTTGTGGCACAACGAGAAGTGGATGATGAAACGGCCTCAGTTAGTGTCCCTTCCGGAGAGGAGTATGTGGATAGCTCGATAAGGTCAAATATGGATCAGGACAAAGAAGAGCACGGCAGTGGTAACAGCCCCAAGGACACCGCAAGGAAGAAAGTGGTGCAGCACCCAGTGTACTTCGTCAGCTCCCTATTGCAGGGGGCTGATCCAGGTACTCTGGCATGCAAAAGTTGATTTTGGCTTAGTCATGACCTTAAGGAAACTGTGCCACTACTTCCAAGGCCATGAGATCACGGTTGTTACACGCTTTCCGTTGCGAAGGATACTCCGGAACCCAGAGGCTACCTATAGGATAGTGGAGTGGGTATTGGAGTTTGAAAGCACCTCTACAATAAAGAGCAAGGCATTGGCAGAGTTTATTGCAGAATGGACGCCAACCCTTGATGAGGAGGTGCCAGAGATAGTTATCCCCGACAAGGAATCACCACAAGAATGGATCATGTATTTCGATGGTGCTTTCTCCCTACAAGGTGCGGGGGATGGTGTGCTTCTTGTTGCTCCTTCCAGGGAACACATGAAGTGCGTGGTCCAGATGCATTTTCCCCGAGAGGAGGAAAGCAACAGTACATCAGAGTATGAAGGACTCCTTTTCGGGCTCAGGATCGCCACGGAGTTGGGAATCAAGAAGTTGATCATCTGATGACATTTGCAACTTGTGGTGAGGCAAGTCAAGAAATATTACAAAAGCCCATTGATGGAGGCATACGTCGAGGAAGTGAGAAGGTTGGAGGAGCACTTTGACGGATTGCAAACAGAGCACGTACCCCATGCAGAAAACAGCATTGCTGATCATTTGTCAAAGTGTGCTGCGCAAAAGCTTCCTGTGGGACCAGGAACTTTTGTTCTCCTCCTTACTCAACCCTTTGTAGCCCCGGCAACAATGGCCCGAAAGAGGATGAAATTGGACTCCGGTAAGCATCTCCGAGTAGAGCCCTCCGGGGCACCTGGGAGGGACCCTGCCGAAAACAACTCCCATTTGCTTGTGGGGTTGCACCCTCCTACCGGAACTCAGGTCCACGCGGTCGAGGAACGCGCCCCAACTAATGTGGAGGTACCGCTAGTCTTCTTTGCCGAGTCACAGGCTCCAACTTGGGCAAGGCACTATCGGCATTCTGGGAACGGGGGTACCAGACTTGCCTGCCTGCGGCCCACAACGTGGCTCGTCCGGCGGCCTGGTACGGCCCAACTTCATCAGCAACCACTCAAGACCCTCGCGAGAGGCCAAGCCTCGCGAGGTGTACGACGCAAGACCTCCCCTGGGGCGGCCTCACTAGGATGGCTCCCGAGGAGCGAAGATATTAAGGCAAGGGGCACCTCACGAGGTTCTCGTGACGTGAGCTATGATGACCAAGGCCAGGCGGGCGCCAGTGGGCGTAGGATGCCAGTTTCCTCTTTGGTGCTAAAGGGGAAAGTGCAAGCGAGGAGTCTCGAGGCATATGGAAAAGGTTTCCATATCGGTGCAACAAGACCAAGACGAGGAGGACGGCAGAGCGAAGGTCAACACGGAGCCCACGGCGGCGTCACCACCAGAGCCTTTGGCAGGCGAAGACGACCTTTTGTCAGGATAACTTGTACTAGCTGCCCCCCTTCAAACTTGGCCATTGTGGGATCCCTTCCCGCTTAATATTTGGGAAGAGGACCCAGGCCTCTATGAATAGGACTAGCCACCACCATATGGAGCATCTCATCTTAAGCTGACCCAACCTAGGACAATCAGATCATTCAGACCACCATCACACCCACTAGCTCACTGAGCACAAGAACACCTCTCCTCAGGAGGCTGTTCTCCCCATGTACTAGTTCATCCTCAGCCTACAAGGCAATCCACCACACCACATTGGATTAGGGTATTACACCACAATGGTTGCCCAAACCTGTATAAATCCTTGTGTCTCTTATTCTTCGAGTTCGACGAGCTAGGCCTAGGAATCGATGCAAGAGCGAGCTAGAGCGAAAAGGTGAGATCTTCGTGCGCACCCCAGTGTTTGAATCTCAAGGGTTTTCCGGAACCCACAATCCGACATTTGGCGCACCAGGTAGGGGTGCACCGAATCTTCTCTTCCGTCGTTCGGTTCATCACCGCACCGTTGCCCCGATGGCCGACGATCAGGGGGTTCGTGCTGACTGCTAGGCGGCCTGGCCCGTGTGGGCGGCTCCGTCTGCTCAAGAAGGCCTCAATTCCGTGCTTTAGGTGGCCCGCGCACCACCTAACGCCACCGGCCGCGGGCGGCGCGGAACTGCAACCTCCGCCCTAGCATCACGGCACGCGCGCTCCGCCGTGCGATCTTCGAACTACATCGCGGCAACAGCACCACACACCCGACGAGAGCAGGCGAACATGCGGGCCGCGCTCACCATGGCGCGAGAGCTGTTACGATGCAGGCAGGCCGAGGGCGGCTGCGACGTGCTGCTAGAACGCGTCACCGAACTGCTGGACTGTGCCTGCAAGGGGGCGCCGCCATTCTGCTCCTCACCCATGCCTTAGGTTGTGTCTGAGGTGCACGCGAGGTCCCGACAAGCTTGCGCGCCCCCTGGGATGATGGGGGGCCTGACGACACCAACATGGGCGCTGGCGCCATCCATGCTACCGCAGCAACTTTGTCACAGGCAGGAGCAAGAGTTGGCGGCCTCCTACGAGGGCACGCTGGAGTGCAACCCAGCGGCCGCCAGGGCTAGGTGCCGCAGTTGGAAGTTCAAGGCGCGGGGCACTCGGGTAGTGTCCTCGGTGAGGCAACCGACGATGCCTATGTGCCCCGCATGGTAAAACTGGAGTATGCATTCGGGGAGGATCCTAATGCCTTCCTCGGGCCGGGATGGAACGACGGGATGCTCGAAGCAGGAGATTACCACGAGTCGTCTGGGGGCTCCACCATCCCCTTCAGCGACGACGACAGGGTGCAACAGGTATCATAGCTGCAGGTGTGCACTAACAATGGGGTGCAGGTGAACAAGACCACGACGATGGTCGAAGACTCAAGAGCGGCAGTTCCGCCCTCGACCGGAGCGGAACGCTGGGGGCTACGCCTGGAGGGCCTGGAGCCATGGCCTCCCCCGCGCTGCGTGGAGCAAGGTGACGTGCGGAGGTAGGTCCTCTACCGGGGGAAGCATCAACGAGCTCTTCCCCTCGCCAGAGGGCCCGTGGTCGCCGAGGGCGCCGCTGGCGTCCCCTTTACCCTTGGTCTAGTCCTGGTTTCCGGATGCCCCAATGATGGTCGGGCCAGCGCAAGGCGGGGCCCACGTCTGGCGATATGGAGTAAGGCTCATGCCTGCGAAGGTCTCCTCCCGTGTCACTCTGACGCAATAATGAGTGGGGCTGTACACACCCCGGAGTCTCCGGAGTGCCGCCCTCGGGCCTTGGGGGCTCCCTCCCACGTCCTAGTGGTAGCACTTAGCTCCGTGCTTCTGGAAGACCTGAAGACTAGCTAGGTGTCGGACGCGGCTATTTGCTTTCCTCTCCTTTTCTTTGTAACTTGGTTCACCACCTTTTCGAATCAAATTTGAAGTCTTTCTCGTTGCCAAAAATGGGGGAAATTTTCCATTAATGTCTGCTGGATTTTGTCGCCTTCTGGCTGTTTTTAAAGCTCGCACCTCGATCCCTCTGGCTTGGGGGCCAGATAGCCGATCCGACCTGGTGGATCTCTGTAGCCTCGGGAGGACCCGCTCGGGGCAAGAGTCTACATGCCACAAAATTGCTGCGTAGGATCCTGCCGTGGTACGTAGGATGCCCCTAGCCCCGCTCCCCAGAGCGGGGCTGCATGTTGCTCAGGAAGCTCAGGGTCGCGGACCCCTAGCGATCTACCCCAGAAGAGAGGCATGCCAATGGCCTCGCAACTCGCATGAGGTCATTTACAATGACAACCCTGCTCAGAAGACTCGTGGACACACGTCCCAGGTTCGGCTTTAAGAAGCAAAAAAGAAGAGTAGAACATCAGTTGACACACATAGGGGGCTCCCCCCATCGAAATGCTCTCATACCCTACGGGCTATGTCCAAGTCCTTGCGTGCAGGGTTGAAGCGGAGGAGCACGAGCTCAATCGGACATGTCGCTCGCCACGCCGTCCTAGTCGCTCTTGTGCACACAACCGGCGCTGTCGCTGGCCTCATCTTCACCATCGTCAACCGCGCCGGTTTCGTCTGCCACGACCACGGCCTCGTCGTCCTCAGTAGCAAAGGCCCTGACTAGAGCATCCACGTTGTCATCCACCCAGCGCGCCAGGTTGTCTCGGATGGCCTCGGGCACTAGGGCGATGGCGGCATCAAAATCAAAGTGGGGGTCGATGTTCGGGAGGTGACTGAAGACCCGGGAGAACACGCGCCCGAGGAGGCCTCGGCTCTTTTCTTCAACAAGCTGGAGGGCCCTCGTGGCCCGGCTCTCCAAGCGCGTCACAACCTCAGTGAAGAAGCCAAGATGGCCAGCGTAATCCTCCACGTGTGGGTGAGGGACATTCTCCTTGCAGATGGCCCCCAGCGCCCGGTTATCCTTCAGCCGGAGAGCATGGAGCATGGGGCCATGCTCGTGCTACAACAACAATCGACGGCAAGCCTCGTCCCAGCTCTGCTGCGCGAGAACCGCGGCTTCATAAACTTGTTGCTGGAGCAAGGCCAGGTCGGCCTACGCGGAGTCCAGTTTGGCCTGAGCAGAAGACTGGGCTGCTGTGGCGACCCTCTCGCGCTACTCTACCTCCTCCAGCTTCATCCTGAGGGCAGCAGTTCTCCCATCAGCTTCCGCCCGCTGGAGGTCTAACTTCAGGCCATACTCCTTGGCAAGATCTGCGCTAGCCTTCGTGACCCTCTGGTCGATTTCCTCCTGAACCTTGGCCTCGCGAGCGGAGACAACATCCTCGGCCAGAGTCATGTGGCGCTCCCTCGTCTCCAGCCGCTCGAGGCTGCGCTTCGTGGCCTCCAGCATCAACGCTTCCTCACATCGCAAGATCTTCGCCTCTTTGGAAGGCGTCCCTTTCATCGACGACAAGGCAGTCCTGCGCGCCTCAGCTCATTGTTCCAGGTAGGCGTTCAGGGCCTAAAGCTTCTGCTTGTGCTTCTCTGCAACCTCGCGGCGATGGTCAGTCTCCCTAGCTTCCTCCATGGCTCGGGCGTTGGCCTCACATGAGGCTGCAAGGGACGCCTCGGCCTTCGCGTTGGCATGCTCGTGCTGGAGACGCCTAAGGTTAAAGGCCACCTTCAGTCGATGCAATTTTTCCATCAGCCGACGGCCCTTAGTCTCAAGACGGGCATCAACATGCACAAGCTCTTCCCCGAGTCGATTCAGCGCGCTCATCGCCTCCTGAAGAAGCTCATGACGGAGAGTGCCCCTTCTTGCGCGCAAACTCGAATGCGTGATCGGGGTCCTCCTCAGCACTGGAGGCCGTTGAAGAAGCTCGAGGAGGCTCGTCCCCTCCCGGCGGGGGGCGCGAGTTCTCCTCTGTCCCAGTCGTCCTTCAGGCCACGGCTGGGACCCGGAGGGGGCGGGGCTCTTTGCTCGAAGAAGATGCCAGGGACGAGGTGACCCAGCTGTGACCGACAAACGGGGAGGAGCTCTTGGCGCGCCTTCTGCACCCCAGGCAGGACCGCGAAGGAGGAATGGCAAGAATGTTGGGTCATGGCGCCAGGCCGGCGTATCCGCCCCATTGGACGGCCTTGCGCCAAAGGCGGCACATTGGCTGAGGGTGCTCTGGATTGGCGGAGAACTCGGGGCAGTAGGGGGCTGCTTCTCAAAAGATTTCGTCGCCTTGGCAGAAGGGGCCCTGAGGAACCATGGTCAGGAGGGAAAGCATCACTCAAGGAATTACAAAGATAAGGTACTCACTCATCTATGGCAATGTACTTCCTCTGCTTCAATGGCCGGAAGGCATCGCCACTGCAACTTGGAGACCCTTCCTCTTGCAGAGTGCATCGAAGTTCAGCTGGAGTCGCCTGAAGCCCTGAATGCGGTCACCAGCACCAGGCACGACCGGGGTGGCTCCAGGGGAGGCGCCCTCAGAAACGCTAGGCCGTGCGGGGGCCCCGCCCCCCGCCCCAGGACGACTCGCGAGGGCCTCGGGGATTTGGTCTCAGGAGCACCAAGCAGCGCAGACCCATCGGTCGTTCCCTCTGGGTGGCTCTCCTGAGCCCCAGGGGACGACGCTTCAGGAGCCCTAGGAGACGCCAACACCAAATCAGCCGCACCACCAGCACTCGGCGGCGATCCCCCCCCCCCCCGCGCCCCATCCTGGGAGATCGCCGCACCGGCGGCGAGCAGGGGAGCCACGCCGACGAGGCTCTCGCGATGCCCCTCAAGGCCGGCCGGACGAAGCCCCCATTCATCGAAGGAGGGAATTTGCCTCACGAACTCTACCTTGTTTGAGCAGCAGTACAGAAGACAACCTTCCTCCAGCAAGCTGGCTGGCGCTGGGTCGCCCGTCAGGAGCTCGAGCATCGTGCATCGTGCATCGTACCTCGCGAAGAAGAGCAGGCGCTTGGAGCCTCATCGGTCCCCGTAGCCGGAGAAGGTCCACATCGGCCGAGAGTGGCGCTGAAGTGGGACGATGCGGCATTGGATGTACTCCTTCACCACCATGGGTGCCGTCAACCCGAGCTTGTTCAGCCTGGCCAGCCGGCACCAAACGTGGGTTAGTTGCTGGTCGGCGAGCTTCTCATGTTTCCAGCAGGAGCTCGGAGCAGCCGAAGTTTACGGAAGAAGCAGCAGGGGGCTGCGCACACCAACATCCACAAACACCCACCGCTTCCTAAAGCCACTGACAACCGGCGAGAGGTTAAAATTGATCCCCGAGCCGGCCGTCGCCATGATGGCCTGAAAGGATACACACCCTAAGCACTGGAGTGCATCCGTCAGGTGTAGCAAGAAGAAGTGGCGGAGCAAGGCCACGGAGGGGGAAATGCCCACCATGTATTCATAGACGAAGGTGAAAACAGCGAGGAGGACGATGGATTGGGGATCGAGGTGCAGCACGCTGATATGGTAATGCGAGAGCACCGCATTGAAGAAATCAAAGAAGGGACGAATCAGGCCTACCCAGAGGGCGTGAATGTGGAGGGGGACCTCGGTGGCCGTCCTGTCAATTTCGGGCGGGAAGCGGGCCAAGCCACCGTCGCCCCCCACTCATTGGAATTGGCGGCAAGCGTCGGGCACACCTTGTCCATCATCTCTCGGTTGAGTACCACCGACCGCTCGGTGGCGGGCCCGAAGGCCGGTAGCGTGGCGGTGGAGGTACGAGACTCCTTCTCTCCCTCCTTCTTTCGGCTAGATACCATGGTGGCAGAAGGAATTGGTGTCAGATCGAGATAGAAGGAGGAATCGAGAAGACAAAGGAGCTACTGGGCATGCTGCCGGTGAAGGAGATGGAGTTTGCTAGTCTCCAATGTATCTATAATTGATAAAGTATTCGTGCTAGTATATTATCCATCTTAGATGGTTTATATACATTTATATGCTATTTTATATGATTTTTTCGACTAACCTATTAACCTAGAGCCCAGTGCCAGTTTCTGTTTTTCCTTGTTTATGAGTTTTACAGAAAAAGAATACCAAACGGAGTCCAATTGACGTGCCAATTTTTGATGATTTTTTATGGACCAAAAGAAGCCCCCAAAGTAAAATATTTGGACCAGAAGAGTCCCGGGCTGTCCACGAGGGTGGGGGCATGCCCTACCCCCCGGGCTCGCCCTCCTATCTCGTGGACGACTCGGAGACCCCCTGGATGTGAGACCGACGCCAAAAATTCCTATAAATACAGAAACCTCCAGAAAATAACCTAGATCGTAAGTTCCGCTAAGCCTCTGTAACCACGAGAAATCAATCTAGGCCCTCTCTAGCACCCTACCGGAGGGGGCCATCATCACCGGAGGCCATGGAGGAGAATCTCGGAGCGGCCATCGTCGCCATGATGGCAAAGGACCAGAGGGAGAACCTCTCCCCATGTAGGGGGGAAGTCATGGAGGAGGAAGTACAAGGGGGAGAACCTCTCCTCCTCTCTCTCGGTGGCGCTGGAGTCCCATCAGGAGGGGAATCATAGCCGCGGTGATCATCTTCATCAACATCACCATCATCATCACCATCCTCATCTCTTTTACGCGGTCCACTCTCCCGCACCCCGCTGTAATCCCTACTTGAACATGGTGCTTTCTGCCACATATTATGATCCAATGATGTGTTGCCATCCTATGATGTTTTGATTAGATATCCTTTGTCTTTGGGTTGATTGATGATCTAGATTGGTACGAGTTGTATGTTTTATTTTGGTGCTGTCCTATGGTGCCCTCCGTGTCGCGCAAGCATGAGGAATTCCCACTGTAGGGTGTTGCAATACGTTCATGATTCACTTATAGTGGGTTGCTTGACTGACAGAAGCATAAACCCAAGTAAGGTGGTTGTTGCGTATGGGATAAAGGGGACTTGATGCTTTAATGCAATGGTTGAGTTTTTGTAATGCCCCGGATGTAATACTTTCCCTTTTGGGTATATAATATATCTCCGGCTTCATCTATTTCCATTCCGGGTTCTTTGTCTTTCGGGTTTTCGTCGTTTTGTTGTGTGAGTGTGTGGCATTCATTCATATCATGTAGACATGTGCATTGCATTGCATTTGTGTTGTCGGTTGCATCCGGTTCCGCGTGTTTCTTCCCGTTGTCCGTTTCGCGTTCCGGAGCTCCCTCACGTGTCCGTGACGTCTCGTAGGCCTACTTTGTTGTTCGGGCGTGTAACGTTACCGGTGTGCCGCGAGGTTGTTGTCTGTGTTGTTGTTTTGTTGTGTGCGATACCCGGATGATCAGTAGTGGAGACTCTTACTAGGATTCGATCTGCCTGTGGTTTATTTATCCGAGTTTGGTACTTTGACATTTGGCTTTTGCCCTTAGAGGGTTGTGATGTTCTTAATGTATGATGATTGAGACTTGTACTGTAATTCTGTGACGTGGCGAGTGTAAGCCAACTATTTTCTGTTTACTATCCCCTCTTTTACATGAGTTGTGCAAAGATTACCAAACTTGAGATCATTCTAGGATGGATTTATGCCTTTAAGTCGTGCCTCGACAGGTAGGAGGTATAACTCCATCCTAGGCATTACAGTTTTACCTTAATGATCTTTAGTAGTTGCGGATGCTTGCTAGAGTTCCAATCATAAGTGCATATGATCCAAGAAGAGAAAGTATGTTAGCTTATACCTCTCCCTCATATGAAATTGCAATGACGACTACCGGTCTTGTTAACAATTCCCTAGGACAATTCCGCACACCGATCCATCATTTTTCCACACTCACTATTTATAATATTTTGTAATATATTCTAACTTTATGATAACATCACCTACTTTTGTATTTTAGCTCTCCGATATCATGCAAAGTTATCCTCTTCATACCCACAACGTAGTTTTATTTCCCATTTCTAGTTGGAAGCAAACGTTCGGTGTACGTAGAGTCGTATCAGTGGCAGACAGGACTTGAAAGAATATTGATCTTACCTTTAGATCCTTGTGGTTTCGACACTCCATACTTATCATGTCACGCCCAAGATGCGATTCTATCCCGATCATGTGACACACTCGTGATTGGGGCACAACCGCATTTCGGGCGCTTAGCAAGATGGATATCATTACATCGTACCATTACATAAATACATGGGGATACATACAATTCATACACGTCACATGAATACAACATCATCAATACAAGACATCCGACTACGGGTGCAAACATGAAAAGAACAACGACATCCATCCTGCTATCCCAGGCTGCCGACCAGGAACCTAACCCAAGACTGACGAGCAAGAAGAATTCCAACACAACATAACATCGCTCTCGCGTCAAGTCATCGGAAACCTGCACCTGCAACTGTTGTTGTAGTATCTGTGAGGCATGAGGAATCAGCAATCCCATAACCATGGGTATCAAGACTAGCAAAGATTTATTGGGTATGGAAAGGATAGTGGTGAGGTTGCAGCAGCGGCTAGGAAAAAGTATGGTGGCAAACTTACGAGTACAAGAAGAAGATGAGCCTCTACGCAAATGGTCGCAAACTAGTAATGATCGCTAAAGATTCTGAACTACCTACGAGTGAAACATAACCCCACCATGTTCTCTTCTCAAAATGAAAAAAGACGGTCACGGTTACTCACGCGGTTGTGTATTTTATTTCGTATCCTCTGTCAAGTTTTCTACAACCGGACATTAAAAAATTCTCATATGCCACATAACCGCGGGCACGGCTTTCGAAAGATCAAAACCCTGCAGGGGTGTTCCAACTTAGCCCATCACAAGCTCATGATCTGCGAAGTCGCAACTCCATGTTGGGAAGACCCGAGTATTCTCGGAATCCCGTGCTCAAGATATTGTGACAAAGGTAAAACTAATCCAGCAAGACCTCCCGGCATGCCGACACCTCAGGCCACGACCGGATGGGACAACCTACAGGTAAATACCATAAACCTCGGGTTTCCCCAAGGCGGCCCTGCAGTCTGCCCAGTTGGACCAACACTCATGAGGAGCACTGGCCCGGGGGTTGGTTAAGAGTCCTCGGTTGCTAGCCGGTCCCTATGCAAGTTTTAGTTTAGGCAAATGTAGTACCAAAGTTGGGTCTTGCTGGAAAAGCTTTAAGCAGTGCAAATTGTCAAGGGGGGCCCATAAACCCCAACCGTGTTAGCAACCCAAAATCAAGGAACATAATGTTAGTTTATCGGTTCTTAAGGCGGCATGAGTGGAACAAAACACCGAGCAAAAGTCCAAGTCTTCCACCCATTGCCAAGTATATATGTGCATTAATTAAATTAATAGATATTGTGATATTCCAACAACGTCCAGCTCCAACATGGAGCAATCTTCATCTTCACCTGCAACTAACAATGCTATAAGAGGGTCTGAGCGAGCGGTAACATAGCCAAACAACGATTTGCTGGGATGGTGTCAAGGTTAGAGGTTTCATGGCAACAAGGAGAGGCTGACAACAAAAGATAGGTAGCGTGACATATAGCGATAGCATCAAGACAACTAGCATAACAATGATAGTAAAGGTATCCAAGGAGACGGCCATCTTGCCTGAGATCCCGCAAGGAAGAAGAATGAGTCCATGAAGAAGAAGAAGAAGATGCCACGAAGACGAACCAAGTGTATACGAACGAATCCTCACGATCGCAACGAAACAAGCACTAACGAGAAGAAGCAAGCAACACGGTAAACACACCACACAAGAACACGACATAATGCTCAACCAAGTATGATGCAAGACAAGTCTATATGATGCGAAACATGGCAAGGGATGATGCAAACAAGAACATCACACAAGCAAGATTAAATGAGGCCGGAAAACAACATATAACAATTCAGGTAAGTCCTCGTATGCAATTTTCGAATTTGGTCCAGATATGAACAAACCTTATGTTAAATTTGTTAAAAAGCAAGTTAACATGCACCATGATGATCTACTTGAAATTCTAGTCAAGTTTCATATAAAGTTTATTTAATTCGGAGCTACGGTCTAGAATATATGAGCAAAACAAGTAAAACATGTCATCGATGCAAAACGCATCCAAACATCAAGCAAACACACTCCAAACAGGTATACAACATGTTATTATGCATCTACATGCGAAATCACATAAGTTTCATATAGGACACGCTCAAAACGGACCAACGGTTCATCACATACACACGAAACAAGATATAACAACACTCAGCCCAAAACAGCAAGTAGGCATATAGTTGACATCAAAACAACATGATACAATAACACTTCATGGCAACAAAGGGCATGGCAAGCATGGACATGTCAAGCACTACAAGCATGACCAATGAGCTACTACAAAACACCACTAGAACATGCTCAAAACATCATGGCAATATTGCAAAAGATAATAGTTTCACAGACTTAGTGAAATAAACTAAACATGGCAGCAGCAACGACAAGTAGGCATGTTTGCAAGCTTGTGCAACCCATCTCAAAGAATCTCATGGCATGTGAGTATAACCAACAGCAAGAAGACATGTTTGTTGAGATACTCATGGCAAGAACATGGTCATAGGATGCATAGAACACTAGCTATTCACATGGCAAAACTGAACTTGCTGATAACGGGCTAATAGAAACATTTTATAGCAACTTAAGAGCATGAAAACAACAAGCTACAGCAGGTCATATATGCAAACAAGGGCATGGATGGATAGAGCATAACATGGAAAACAAGACATGATCATCGGACAACCCAAAACATTCATGGATTTGAGTGGGGCATCAAGCAAACATGGCATCAGGATATAACAGTTCCAGACTTAGCAGTTTTCAACAAATCATAGAAATCAGCAACAGCGAGTAGGCTCCTTTAGAAGCTTGTTGCAAACACCAGTAGGACTATCATGAAAAATGGATTACACCACATCAAAGATGACATGATTGTGCTTCTAAAACATATTGACATGTTGCTCAAGCGAAAATCACACATAATGATATGACAAAGACAAATCAGTATCTCATTACAAGTTTCAGCACTTAACAGCCACATGCACTTTTGCGACAGAGCTAAACATGGCAATATGGCACCTAACATGAATGCAACAGCAACCATCATGTAGAGCACTTCACAATGAACATTTTGACAAATCATACACTCCATTTGGACCAACATGCACAAAGTTACAACCTCACGAACATGCTAACATATTGTTGAGAGACAACAAGGACTTGACACTAACATCACATAGCAGTTTTGCAACGAAGATTAAGACATGAATATGAATAGTAACATGCATGCAAATGCAACTATAATGTAAAGCACATCACCACGAACATTTATATATCATATGCCCCAAACAGATAAACATGCACATAGATATCACGTGGCAAACATGCACACATATTAATAGTTTTCAGGGAGTTAGTCGTTTTCACAGGGGAAAAGTGAGCGTTTGATAGCAGAATGTCGCACGGGCGAGGAATAGGCGGGCGGAGATCACCATGGGCTCGGCCCAGTTGGACGGGGAGGCAGTAGGCCGGCTGCTGCAGGAGTGATGTGGGCCGGCCTCGGCTGGGCTGTAGGGCGGAGCAGGCCGGCTGGGCCTCGTGGAGCCCACGAGGCCGGCGACATGGGGAGCCGGCGCTGTGGCGTCGTCCTCCTCGTGCTCCATGGCCAGGAGGACATGTCGGCAGCGGGAGCTACAGGGGAGCCTGGCGGAGGCCGAGGGGACGGGGCCCGGCCGGATCCGAGCCGCTCTAGCCCCGGGGCGTCCATTCCCAGTGGTGGCGAGACCCATCGGCGACGGACGAAGCAGCAAGGGCGGCGGCGAGCTACAGGAGGCGGGGCAGAGCGATGGCAGGGCAGAGCGCGGGCGTGAGGAGGCAGGGTCGACGCGAAGGTGGCAGAGGCTGGCTGGCAGCATCGCGGGAGGATGGACGGCGACGGGCGGTGCTCGAGGAACGGCCGGCCAGCGGCGAGCCTTCCCGATCCGCTCGGGATCGAGATGCAGAGGAGTGGGAGGAGCGGGGCGCCTGCGGGCTGCGGCGGCGGGGACTCGGCCAGGTTTGGCCCGGCATGGGCTGCGCATGGGCCTGGAGGGTCGCGGGGGTCGGAGGAGCTGGGAGGCGACGTGGCGCCGTCCCGTTGGCTGCGGTGGCGGGTCCGATGATGTGGCGGCGACGCTGGTGGTTCTGGAGGCGACAAGTGGCGGCGGGGAGTTGGCCAGCACAGAAAACGATGAAGATTACGGTGGCTAATGTTTAGGGAATGCTAGGGGCTAGGTTTAGGCCATTTTTGGAAGGAGAGGGCGTCCATATATAGTAGGGGGGCCTAGGGTTTAGGTCTAGGGGTGTTTTTGGAGCATCTGATCGCGCTCAGATGGCTCCGGTCGCGAGGGGGGTTTAGGTTGGGCCTAGTGGGCTATGTAGGATGGCTTGGGCCAAGGTGAGAGAAGATAAGTGCAGCCTGGCACAGAGTTCCGGAGATCGAAACGTCCGATGAATAAACCGGAAACGGTGCCGCTCTACGTTTAACGGTTGGGCTATCAAACGGACTCCGAATGCGATGAAATTTGGCAGGTTGTCTGTCTACACTATAATAAGACCACACGCCAAGTTTCAACCCATTCCGAGAACATTTTCCGACCACTTATAAAATAAATATCCGGAGGTGCCGCGGGCGCGTGCAAGTGTGTGTGGGCTCAGAACGGACATAGGAAAGGACTGGCGGACTCAGACGGATGCAAGTTTTGAAAACATGCTGATGACAATGCACATGATGACATGGCAAAATGCAACACGCAAGCAGATGGCATGGCAATGACGACGAATAACTGGCTGACACCTGGCGCATCGGTCTCGGGGCGTCACAACACTCCCCTCCTAACAAGAGATCTCGTCCTAAGATCTTACGAACGAGACGAAAGAGAAAAAAGGAAGAACAAGGTGAAACCAAAGAATGTTGAGAGGTTGAGCCACTTGAAAGGAAGAACACAACGAAGAACAACGAAGTTGGAAGCACTTCGTTAGACAAGAGGAACAAGGGATCGTCAAGAACCAAAATGTTGAAGGATATGAAGCAAGAGTTGAAGGGACAAGAATGAATTGGAAACAACTCATGTTAATAAGAGATAGAAAGGAATTCGAATGAATGAATTTAGGCAACACTCCGGCTGAAAATGGAAGTAATAGAACATAACCTCGAGAAGATGGAACGATTCATGACGAGATGAACAAGAAATACGTCCGGAAGAATTGAAATACTGGAATTAAAAGAACGGAGAAGAAGATGACAACTTTGAGCACGAGTACCACGAACGATAATTTATAAGAGAAAGACTTGAACGGAGTTGTTGAGATGATCAACAACAAAAGAATAAGCTTGTTGTGGGCTTATTTAAACATCTCAAGACTTGAGGTGAATTATGCCGCAACCAAAATATTGAATAGATGAGATGAAGAATGAAATGCAAAACTCCACTGAAAAGAATATGGAAAATTATTTGCATCTTGAGGCACAAAAGAATAATGCTTACACTTGATCCAAAAGAATTTGATGAACACTTGAAGAATGAATTAAATCATGAAGAACCACCATGAAGAACTCCGGTAAGAAAAAGGATGATGAGATTTCAAATAAGGGATGAAAAGAATAAGATTAAAGCCTTGCGATGATTTAGACGGGGTTCCGACGAGAAGGCTAAGAAACTATGAACTCCAGAAAGAAAAGATGAAACCACTCGGGATTAGGATTTATTCATCAAGAATAAACTCCGAAGGAAGGGATTAATCAACTTCACAAAGAAGAATTAGAATTATGTTATGCTTGTCCTTCATCAATTAAATTGATGAGAAGCAATGGATTTGCATACTACTTATTCGCTTTGAAATTGATTAAAGAGGGATAAAGCGCAAAACTCGAGAAAGTCGTCATGAACCACTGGTAGGATTGGAAAAAACGAACAATTGATATGATAACACCGAAAAAGAACTCTTGAGCGAACCACCGTAAGAATTGAAGCCGAGTGAAGAAAAAGGAACGAACCACCGGGAAGAATTAAAATCGAGTGATGACAGAGGACAAACCACCGTGAAGAATTGAAATTGAGTGAATACAAGAGAATGAATCGCCGGGAAGGATAAGCACTTGAGGAAATTTAGATGCAAGAGAATGAAGAGATCGCAAACGGTTTAAAGAATGCTTGAACGAAGCATCGGAAGAATGTGAGACGAACGAAGAGGCATCAATGAAGAATATTTGGAGGACGAAGTTGAAAACTGAGAACGAAGTAATCTTCTGAAATGATGGCCTTCGGAGGATCACAAAGGAAAGAATTCATGAAATACTCCGAAGAATGAAAAGAAAAAAGGTTGAACCAACATTGAAAAGAATTTGCAAATGATCTTGGAGAAGGCACATGATTGCTGAAATCCATACTTACATCACACTTGAAAAGAATTTCGGAATACTCCGTGAAATTAGAAGAGTCAGGTAAGATCCTTGGAAAAGCCTCTGGGTTATGAGCCCATCGAAGAGAAAACACCATTGAAAAGGATTATGCGAATGAGAAATGATGCACCGCAATGTTTGAAAGACTTGAATGAGGTGACAACCTCGAATAAATTAGAACACAAACAAATCTCCTGGAATGTCTTTGGAACACCGGAACAAGTAAATGGCGAGAGGCGAACGAGAGAAGGGGAAAACACTTGAGCAATGGAAAAGAATAAGATCAACACCAAAAACTTGAATTGAACCCATCGGGGAAGAGAAAAGGTATGAGGAATGTCAACCGACACGAGAATTCATCAGAGAAGAGAAGAAGGATGATGAACTGGACGAGAATTCACCAGTTGAAATAATCGAGGAAATAATGCAAAGGATTCACACGAGTAGGATGGATACTCGATTACGGGCTCCGGCTCTGAGAAGAAAAAGGGTGGGCGGGTGGGAAAAAAGGAGACCACATCGGATGGGGAAAACAACACCGGTTGAAAGAACTAAGGATTGATCTTGCAAAAGACAAAGAGGATCGAATCAACTTGACGAGAAATGCACCAGATGAAAAGAGCTGACATCGGAATGAACGAAAACTAACCGCGTGATCCTAAAAAAAAATTGAAGGGGAAGAGGAGTAATTCAAAACACCTACATCAAGATTCCTCACAAGAGCGACGAAGGGACTAAGTAGTAAAAAGAATTCCTACTCTCCGATATAACTAGACTCCAAAATAGTTTTCCTGTAGACTCGACAATGGCCAAGCTACGATCAATCAAGGGGGCTCCTATGGTCGGTCGAGGCTCCGATACCAACTTATCACGCCCAAGATGTGATTCTATCCCGATCACGTGACACACTCGAGATTGGGGAACAACCGTATTTCGGGCGCTTAGCAAGATGGATATCATTACATCGTACCATTACATAAATACACAGGGATAAATACAATTCATGCACGTCACATGAATACAACATCATCAGTACAAGACATCCGACTACGGATGCAAACATTAAAAGCACAACGACATCCATCCTGCTATCCCAGGCTACCGACCAACCTAACCCAAGACTGATGAGGAAGAAGAACTCCAACACAACATAACATCGCTCTCGCGTCAAGTCATCGAAAACCTGCACCTGCAACTGTTGTTGTAGTATCTGTGAGCCACGAGGACTCAGCAATCCCATAACCATGGGTATCTAGACTAGCAAAGGTTTATTGGGTATGGAAAGGATAGTGGTGAGGTTGCAGCAGTAGCTAGGCAAAAGTATGGTGGCTAACTTACGAGTACAAGAAGAAGATGAGCCCCTACGCAAACGGTCGCAAACTAGTAATGATCGCTAAAGATCCTGAACTACCTACGAGTCAAACATAACCCCACTGTGTTCTCTTCTCAAAATGAAAAGAGACGGCCACGGTTACTCACGCGGTTGTGTATTTTATTTCAGATCCTCTGTCAATTTTTCTACAACCGGATATTAACAAATTCCCATCTGCCACATAACCGCGGGCACGGCTTTCAAAAGATCAAAACTCTGCAGGGGTGTCCCAACTTAGCCCATCACAAGTTCACGATCTGCGGAGTCGCAACTCCTTGTTGGGAAGACCCGGGTATTCTCGGAATCCCGTGCTGAAGATATTTCGACAAAGGTAAAACTAATGCAGCAAGACCTCCCGGCGTGCCGACACCCTGATAGTAGTCACGCGTATCTCATCTCAGGCTATGACCGGATGGGACAGCCTACAGGTAAATACCAGATACCCCAGGTTTCCCCAAGGCGGCCCTGCAGTCTGCCCAGTTGGACCAACACTCATGACGAGCACTGCCCGGGGGTTGATTAAGAGTCCTCTGGTGCTAGCCGGTCCCAATGCAAGTTTTAGTTATTAGGAAAATGTAGTACTAAAGTTGGGTCTTGCTGGAAAAGCTTTAAGCAGTGTGAATTATCAAGGGGGGGGCATAAACCCCAACCGTATTAGGAACACAAAATCAAGGAACATAACGCTGGTTAATCGGTTCTTAAGGCAGCATGAGTGGAAGAAAACACCGAGCAAAAGGCCAAGCCTTCCACCCGTTGCCAAGTATATATGTGCATTAATTAAATTAATAGATATTGTGATATTCCAACAACGTCCAGCTCCAACATGGAGTAATCTTCATCTTCACCTGCAACTAACAACGCTATAAGAGGGGCTGAGCAAGCGGTAACATAGCCAAACAACGGTTTGCTGGGATGGTGTCAAGGTTAGGGGTTTCATGGCAACAAGGAGATGCTGACAACAAAAGATAGGTAGCGCGACATATAGCGATAGCATCAAGACAACTCGCATAGCAATGACAGTAAATGTATCCAAGGAGACGGTCATCTTGCATGAGATCCCGCAAGGAAAGAAGAATGAGTCTATGAAGAAGACGAAGAAGAAACCACGAAGACGAACCAAGTGTAGACGAACGAATCCTCATGATCACAACGAAACAAGCACTAACGAGAAGAAGCAAGCAACACGGTAAAAACACCACACAAGAACACGAAATAATGCTCAACTAAGTAAGATGCAAGACAAGTCTATATGATGCAGAACATGGCAAGGGATGATGCAAACAAGAACATCACACAAGCAAGTTTAAATGAGGCCGAAAAACAACATATAACAATTCCAGTAAGTCCTCAGATGCAATTTTCGAATTTGGTCCAGATCTGAACAAATCTTATGTTAAAGTTGTTAAACATCAAGTTAACACGCACCACGATAATCTACTCAAAATTCTAGTCAGGTTTCATATGAAGTTTATTTAATTCGGAGTTATTGTCTAGAAGATATGAGCAAAACAAGTAAAATATGTCATCGATGCAAAACGCATCCAAACATCAAGAAAACACACTCCGAGGAGGTATACAACATGTTATTATGCATCTACATGCAAAAACACACAAGTTTCATATAGGACGCGCTCAAAACGGAGCAACGGTTCATCACATACACACGAAACAAGATATAACAACAATCAACCCAAAACAGCAAGTAGGCATATAGTTGACATCAACACAACATGATACAATAACACATCATGGCAACAAAGGGCATGGCAAGCATGTACATGTCAAGCACTACAAGCATGACCAATGAGCTACTACAAAACACCACTAGAACATGCTCAAAACATCATAGCAATATTGCAAAAGATAACAGTTTAACAGACTTGGTGAAATAAACTAAACATGGCAGCAACAACGACAAGTGGGCATGTTTGCAAGCTTGTGCAACTCATCTCAAAGCATCTCATGGCATGTGAGTATAACCAACAGCAAGAAGACATATTTGTGGAGCTACTCATGGCAAGAACATGGTCATAGGATGCAGAACACTAGCCATTCACATGGCAAAACTGAACTTGCTAATAACGGGCTGATAGAAACATTTTATAGCAACTTGACAGCATGAAAACAACAAGCTACAGCAGGTCATATATGCAAACATGGGCATGGATGGATAGAGCATAACATGGAAAACAAGACATGATCATTGGACAACCCAAAACATTCATGGATTTGAGTGGGGCATCAAGAAAACATGGCATCAGGATATAACAGTTTCAGACTTAGCAGTTTTCAACAAGTCATAGAAATCGGCAACAGCGAGTAGGCTACTTTAGAAGCTTGTTGCAAACACCACTAGGACTATCATGAAAAATGGATTACACCACATCAAAGATGACATGATTGTGCTTCTAAAACATATTAACATGTTGCTCAAACAAAAATCACACATAAAGATACGAAAAAGACAAATCAGCATCTCATAACAAGTTTCAGCACTTAACAACCACATACACTTTTGCAACAGAGATAAACATGGCAATATGGCACCTAACATGAATGCAACAACAACCATCATGTAGAGCACTTCAAAATGAACATTTTGACATATCATACACTCCATTTGGACCAACATGCACAAAGTTACAACCTCACGAACATGCTAACATATTGTTGACCGACAACAAGGACTTGATACTAACATCACATAACAGTTTTGCAACAAAGATTAATACATGAATATGAACAGTAACATGCATGCAAATGCAACTAACATTTAGAGCACATCACCACGAACATTTTGATATATCATATGTCCCAAATGGATAAACATGCACATAGATATCACAAGGCAAACATGCACACATATTAATAGTTTTCAGGGACTTAGTCGTTTTTCACAGGGGAAAAGTGAGCGTTGGATAGCAGAATGTCGCATGGGCGAGGAATAGGCGGGCTGAGCTCACCATGGGCTCGGCCCAGTTGGACGGGGAGGCAGCATGCCGGCTGCTGGAGGAGTGATGTGGGCCGGCCTCGGCTGGGCCATAGGGCGGAGCAGGATGGCTGGGCCTTGCGGAGCCCACAAGGCCAGTGACGTGGGGAGTCGGCGCTGCGGTGTCGTCCTCCTCGTGCTCCATGGCCAGGAGGCCATGGCGGCGGCGGGAGCTACATGGGAGCCTGGCGGAGGCCGAGGGGACGGGGCCCGACCGGATCCGGGCGGATGTGGCCCTGGGGCGTCCATTCCCGACGGTGGCGAGACCCACCGGCGACGGGCGAAGCAGCAAGGGCGGTGGCGAGCTACAAGAGGCGGGGCAGAGCAACGGGTAGGGCAGAGTGCAAGCGTGAGGAGGCGGGGTCGACACGGAGGTTGCGGAGGCTGACTGGCAGCGTCGCGGGAGGATGGACGACGACGGGCGGTGCTCGAGGAACCGCCGGCCGGCGGTGAGCCTTCCCGATCCGCTCGGGATCGAGATGCAGAGGAGTGGGAGGAGCGGGGCGCCTGCGGGCTGCGGCGGCAGGGACTCGGCTCGGTTCGGCCTAGCGTGGGCAGCGCGTGGGCCTGGAGGGCCGCGGCGGTGGGAGGAGTTGGGAGGTGACGTGGCGCCATCCCTTTGGCTGCGGCAGCGGGGCCGATGACGTGGCGGCGACGCTGGTGGTTCTGGAGGCGACAAGTGGCGGCGGGGGAGTTGGCCGGCGCGGAAAACAATGAAGATTCCAACGGCTGAGGGTTAGGGAATGTTAGGGGCTAGGTTTAGGCCATTTTAGGAAGGAGAGGGCGTCCATATATAGTAGGGGGGCTAGGGTTTAGGTCTAGGGGGTGTTTTGGAGCATCCGATCGCGATCCGATGGCTCCGGTCACGAGGGGGGTTTAGGTTGGGCCTAGTGGGCTCTGTAGGATGGCTTGTGCCAAGGGGAGAGAAGAGAAGTGCAGCCCGGCACAATGTTCCGGAGATCGAAACGTTCGACGAATAAACTGGCAACGGTGTCACTCTATGTTTAACGGTTGGGCTATCAAACGGACTCCGAATGCGATGAAATTTGGTAGGCGGTCTATCTACACTATTATAAGACCACACGCCAAGTTTCAGCCCATTCCGAGAACATTTTCCAGACAATTATAAAATAAATATCCGGAGGTGCCGCGGGCAAGTGCAAGGGTGTCTGGGCTCAGAACGGACAATGGAAAGGACGGGCGGACTCGGACGGATGCAAGTTTTGAAAACATGCTGATGACAATGCACATGATGACATGGCAAAATGCAACACGCAAGCAGATGACATGGCAACGACGATGAATAACTAGCTGACACCTGGCGCATCGGTCTCGGGGCATCACATATAACTTCCACCATTGAGAAGTGCTACGATGATTCCCTGCACTTGGGGACCATCAAGCTCTTTTCTGGCGCCGTTGCCGGGGAGCAATAGTGTGGGGTTGATATTCTAGTGTGTGCTTGTTTGCTTTCTTCACTAAGTAGATTTTGTTTTTCCTTTGTGTTTTTGTTTAGTTGTGGGTGAAACATACAAAAAAACTTTAAAGAATGAAAATACAAAAAAATTACTTGCCTCTTATGCCTAATTTTTTTCAAAAATAGAAGTGATTGGAAAGTTATGCATTGAAGAAGTGAGGGTCGACCTTGAGAACTTGTGTTCATGCTCACGGAAACAATGTATAATTTTTTCAGAAGTTTCTCTGTAAATAATTACTCCCTTTTATACATCCAGTGTATTATAAAAATAATGTGCCAAGCTTTGGTTTTAGGATGATTAGATTGTTTGTTTTCTATGTGCAGAACAAAAAACAGAAACTTTGGCTGTAGCGCGTGTTTTTACATTTTTTACTGGAAGGTTAAATGGGTCTGAAACCTTTTGCAAATTACTTCTGTACAAATTGTTCAAATTTTTATATTTTTTTAGAATTTTTTAGAGTTGCAGAAGTTTACTAAACTTCCATATTACTACAGACTGTCCTGTTTTTGACAGATTCTGTTTTCTATGTGTTGATCGCTTATTTTGATGAATCTATGGGTAGTATTGGGGGTATGAACCATGGTGAAGTTGGAATACAGTAGATAAAGTGCTAATATGAAATTGGAATAAGTTTTCAACAGTACCTAAAGGTAGCTATTTGCTTTATTATACTAACGGATCTCACAAAGTTTTTGTTAAAGTTTTTTGTGGATGAAGTGTTCAAAGATCGAGGAGCTAGCAATATGAGAAGAATAAAGAGAGGCAACAGTTCAAGCTTGGGGATGCCCAAGGCACCCCAAGTAAATATTTCAAGGATACTCATGCATCTAAGCTTGGGGATGCCCCGATTGGCATCCCATTTTTCTTCTTCAACAATTATCGGTATACCTCGGGTTTTGTTTTGTTCACATGATTTGTGTCCCTTGTGTTTTTCTTTCTTTTTCTTTAAGAACCATGCTAGTATGAGATAGCCCTTACTTGATTTATAGAATTCTTCATGTGCTTCACTTATATCTCGTGGAGTATGAATAATACTATCATCTAAAGTGGATTTGGAAGAGTGTCAACTTTAGTTAGTAATGATTCCACTATTTCGAGTTTGCTCCCACAATTCCGAATGTGAAGAATTTCGCTTATATGTAGAGTAGTAAAATTTTATGCTTGTAGATCATGAAAAGAATGCTTTATGTGATGGTTATATTGGGGAAACCATTCATCATGCTACCGATTTTTTTATGAGGGAGGAATACATGCTTGTAGAAGTTGCAATAATATCAAGTTTCCTCTCTCACTACTGGAATCAGGGATTTTGCCGTCTCTCAGTTCTTTGCCGTCAGCTACCAAATAAAAGACGACAAAGCACTAGCTGATGGCAAATAGTATCTTTGCCATCAACAAGTACTTTGCCGTCTGCTAGCAGACGACAAAGATTCTTTGCCATCCGCCAGCAGACGTCGAGGTGGTGGTGGGCTCCACTGGATGCCAATACACTACAACGGTCCACCCCACCTCTTTGTCGTCTACTAGCATACGGCAAAGAAAACGCTACCTAACTGTACCTAACGTTAACGGCACCGGCTACCTCTCTTCCACTCGATCCCACCCCTCTCCCACGCCTACCCCAAGCGCCACCGCCGCTGCCCTCTC
>LR738709.1:233435739-233488939 GCA_902687465.1 Secale cereale | reverse complement strand
GGCACGCCGCAACGCCGCCCCAACAACTGTCGCCCGACAGCCTCACTGCTGCCCCTTTAGCCCCTCCGGACCGGCACCCCGCGGCCCCGCATCCCCACTGGCCCGGCGGCCTGGTGCCCCGACGAGCATGGCCACTCCTCGAGCGGCCCCTCCTCCTCCTCCGGCCCGGCGCCCAGCCGCCCCAGGGCCCCGCGGCCTCGCGGCCTCGCCGGCCCGGCGCCTCGCCGCCCCGACGACCAGGCCCCCTCCTCCACCGGTGAGCTCTCTCTCTTCTCCTCGTTTTTTAGTTTTTTTCTTCTGCTTTTTAGATATACTATAGGTTTTTTTTCCTTTTATTTTAGGATTAGGTTTAGATTTAGACTAGTTTAGGTTTAGTTTATGTCAAGAAGAAATAAGAAATATGAAAACAAATAAGAAGAAGAGGAAGAAGAGGAAGAAGAAGAAGAAGAAGAAGAGGAAGTGAAGAAAAGAAGAAGATGAGGAGGAGAAGAAGAAAAAGAAGAAGATGGGGGGTGATGCTGATGTTGGATTTTTTTACAAGTTGATGTGGAGTTATTGTGTTTGTTTGTTAACACTGATCTCAGTGTTTTGCTCCTGAGTGTAGTGTATTATTATTTGGCGCTTTTAGGATCCTATCATTTTTATGGTTTTAGATGGTAGGGTTATTTCTTATAATTTGTTGTTTTATGTTAAGTTGTGTACTGGTGGTCCAAAAACCCACTAATTTGGAAACATTGTTGAGCCCTTTCTTTGATTGGATATAAATGGTGATGCTTCGTGTTAATTATCTGAAGTGTTATCTTGTGGTCCAAAAACCCACTAATTTGGAAACATTGATTGGATATAAATACTATGTTTTTCAACATTTTTAGTTTTCTTTCATGTCTAAAGATCCCTAGTTTTGAAGGGTGCCAATTGCCATTGCCAACTAACCTACAAAATTAATTAAGTGATGTTGATGTTGTTGAATGTCAGAGATGGGGGGAGGCCGCCACCGCAGGCTACACTCTGCCACAGTGGAGTACGAGTTGGACGGTTTCGAGTTCTTCATGATCATACTTGAGAATTCCTCCAAGAGGCAGGTATATGCTACTTCAAGAGCTTGTGTTGTATTCCCTCGAAGAGGAAAGGGAGATGCAGCACAGTAGCGTAAGTATTTCCCTCAGTTTTTGAGAACCAAGGTATCTATCCAGTAGGAGACCACACGCGAGTCCCTTGCACCAACACAAATAAATAAGAACTTCGCAGTCAACACGATAAGGGGTTGTCAATCCCTTTACGGTCACTTACGAAAGTGGGATCTGATAGAGATGATAGTTTATATTTTTGGTATTTTTGTTTATAAGAACAGAAAGTAAAAGCGGAAAAAGTAAAGTAGATGTAGATTCATATGTTGAGAATAGACCCGGGGACCATAGTGTTCTCTAGTGGCTTCTCTCATGATAGCGATATTCTACGACAGGTAAACAAATTACTGTCGAGCAATTGATAGAAAAGCGAATAATTATGAGACCATCTAGGCATGATCATTGTATATAGGCATCACGTCCGAGACAAGTAGACCGACTCCTGCCTGCATCTACTACTATTACTCCACACATCAACCGCTATCCAGCATGCATCTAGTGTATTGAGTTCATAAGAACAGAGTAACGCCTTAAGCAAGATGACATGATGTAGAGGGATAAACTCAAGAAATATGATATAAACTCCATCTTTTTATCCTCGATGGCAACAATACAATACGTGCCTTGCTGCCCCTACCGTCACTGGGAAAGGACACCACAAGATTGAACCCAAAGCCAAGCACTTCTCCCATTGCAAGAACTATAGATCTAGTAGGCCAAACCAAACCAATAATTCGAAGAGACTTGCAAGGATATTATGAGCACACATAAAGAGTTCAGAAAAGAACCAAATATTTCTCATAGATAATCTTGATCGTAAACTCACAATTCATCGGATCCCGACAAACACACCGCAAAAAGAGATTACATCAAATAGATCTCCTCGAAGACCAAGGAGAACTTTGTATTGAGATCCAGAGAGAGAGAGAAGAAGCCATCTAGATACTAGCTATGGACCTGAAGGTCTGCGGTAAACTACTCACAACTCATGGTGAGGGCGATG
The DNA here is from genome assembly GCA_902687465.1 of Secale cereale. Taxonomy (NCBI): domain Eukaryota; kingdom Viridiplantae; phylum Streptophyta; class Magnoliopsida; order Poales; family Poaceae; genus Secale; species Secale cereale. Next base: position 233,486,809 of record LR738709.1, on the reverse strand, counting down.
ATGATGATGTAGAAGCACTCCATGATGGATCCGCCCTCCGGCGGAGCTCCGGAACAGGCTCCAAGATGGGATCTCACGGGAACAGAAGGTTACGGCGGTGGAACTAGGGTTTTTTCTCCTCTTCTGATGGTTTCGGGGTACGTAGGTTTATATAGGAGGAAGGAGGACACCAGGAGCCTCACGAGGGACCCATGAGGCAGGGGGCGCCACCTGGGTAGGGGGCGCGTCCCCCACCCTCGTGGGCACCTCGTGGCCCCTACTCCGTGGTTCTCAAGTCTCCCGTGCGTGATTTTCTCCAAAAATATCTCTCCCAAAGGTTTCATTCCGTTTGGACTTCGTTTGATATTCCTTTTCTGTAAAACCCTGAAACAAGTAAAAAAAATAGTAATCTAGACTAGGCCTTTGGGTTAGTAGGTTAGTCCCAAAAATGATATAAAAGTGTATGACAAAGCCCATTAAACATCCAAAACATCATAAATAATAGCATGGAACAATCAAAAATTATAGATACGCTCGAGACGTATCAAGCATCCCCAAGCTTAATTCCTGCTCATCCTCGAGTAGGTAAATGATAAAAACAGAATTTTTGATGTGGAATGCTAACCAACATATTTTTTCAATGTCATTATCTTAACTGCGGCATGAATGTTCAGATCTGAAAGATTCAAGATAAGAGTCTATATTGATATAAGAAATAATAATACTTCAAGCATACTAACAAAGCAATCATGTCTTCTCAAAATACTATGGCTAAAGAAAGTTATCCCTACAAAATCATATAGTATGGCTATGCTCCCTCTTCATCACACAAAATATTCATATAATGCACAACCCCGATTTCAGCCAAGCACTTGTTTTCATACTCTATTCTTTCAAACCTTTCAACTTTCACGCAATACATGAGCGTGAGCCATGGACATAGCACTATGGGTGGAATAGAGAGGTGGTTGTGGAGAAGACAAAAAGGAGGGAGATAGTCTCACATCAACTAGGCGTATCAACGGGCTATGGAGATGCCCATCAATAGATATCAATGTGAGTGAGTAGGGATTGGCATGCAACACATGCACCAGAGCTAAATATGTATGAAAGCTCAACAAAAGAAACTAGTGGGTGTGCATCAAACATGCTTGCTGACGAAGACCTAGGGCATTTGAGGAAGCCCATCGTTGGAATATACTCCCTCCGTCCCAAAATAAGTGACTCAAAAATGACTCAACTTTGTACAAACTTTAGTACAAATTCGATTCACTTTTGAGTCACTTATTTTGGGACGGAGGAAGTACAAGCCAAGTTTTATAACGAAAATTCCCACTAGTATATAAAGTGACTAACCATGAGACTCTCTACAATGAATAATATGGTGCTACTTTGAACCACAAGTGTGGAAAAAAAGATAGTAGCAATTATCCCTTTTCCTTTTCTTTTCCTTTTTTCCCTTTTTTTGGGCCTTTCTTTTTTTCTTTGGCCTTTCTTTTTTTCTCTTTTCTTTTTTTTTGTGGAGGGGCTTTATTGATTTAGCCTTTCCTCCCATGGTACAATGCTCTAATAATGATGATCATCACACTTTTATTACAACTCAATACTACAACAAAGTATGACTCTATATGAATGCCTCCGGCGGTGTACCGGGATGTGCAATGAAACAAGAGTGACATGTATGAAAAGTTATGCATGGTGGCCTTGCCACAAATACGATGTCAACTACATGATCATGCATGGCAATATGACAATATGATGCGTGCCATATGAACAGAACGGTGGAAAGTTGCATGGCAATATATCTCAGAATGGCTATGGAAATGTCGTGATAGGTAGGTATGGTGGCTGTTTTGAGGAAGTATATATAGTGGGTGTACAGTACCGGCGAAAGTTTCACAATACAAGAGAGGCTAGAAATGGTGGAAGGGTGAGAGTGCGTATGATCCATGGACTCAAGATTAGTCATAAGAACTCATATACTTATTGCAAAAATCTACGAGTCATCAAAACAAAGCAATCAACGCATGCTCCTAGGGGGGAGGTTGGTAGGAGTTAACCATCGCGCGCCCCCGACCTCCACACAAAGGTTGGCACTTCACAAATACCTCATGGTCTAACTTCATCACATAGCGGTTCACCATACGTGCATGCTACGGGAATCACTAACTTTAACACAAGCATTTCTCAATTTCATAATAAATCCTCTAGCATGACTCTAATATCACTATCCTCATATATCAAAACATTTATCAAGCATCCAACATCTCATCATATTCAATGCACTTAGTGTGAATGTTTTTACTACATTGATATTGGATGTCTATCATGTGAAGACTAGTTTTATAGCCTAAACACATTACCATGCTGTTTTAATAGACTCTCAAAAGTATCTAAGTGAAGCATGAGAGTTCAACAATTTCTACAAAATATAATCACCACCGTGCTCTAAAAGATATAAGTGAAGCACTACAGCCAAAACTATTCAACTCCAAAGATATAAGTGAAGCACATAGAGCGTTCTATCAATTCCTAGGCCATATTTAACTCTCTCAAATAGGTGTGTCCAGCAAGGATAATTGTGGCAAACTAACAAGCAAATACTCAAATTATACAAGACGCACCAAGCAAAACACATATCATGTGGTGAATAAAAATATAGCTCCAAGTATAGTTACCGATGGATGAAGACGGAAGAGGGGATACCTTCCCGGGGCATCCCCAAGCTTAGGCTTTTGATTGACCTTGAATTTTACTTGGGGTACCTTGGGAATCCCCAAGCTTAGGCCCTTGCTACTCTTTGTTCCATAGTCCATCAAAGCAATACTCAAAACTTGAAAGCTTCACAACACAAAACTTACACAAAAATCTCGTTAGCTCCGTTAGTATAAGAAAGCAAACCACTACTCAAAGGTACTGCAATGAATTCATTATTTGTTTATATTGGTCTTAAACCTACTGTATTCCAACTTCTCTATGGTTCATACTTCCCAATATTACTCATAGATACATTGGAATAAGCAAACAACACACAAAAACAGAATCTGTCTAAAACAGAACAGTCTATAGTAATCTGCAGGTTTCGCATACTTTTTTAACTCCAAAAAATTCAAACTAAATTGGTGAACGTGAGGAATTTGTCTATTAATCATCTGCAAAAAGAATCAACTAAATATCACGCTCTATTAAAATCTGATGACCCTTCTAGCGAGCACTAACGATTCTGTTTTTCACAGCAAGATCACATAAACTTCACACACGTCTTCCCAAAGGTTCTACTTGGCACAAACACTAAACAAAATAAAAAACCACATCTAAACAGAAGCTATATGCAATATTTATTCCTAAACAGAAGCAAAAACAAAAAATATAGAATTGGGTTGCCTCCCAACAAGCTCTTTCTTTATAGCCATTAAGATAGGCTTGAGAATTCAATGATGCTCACATGATAGATAAGAATTGAAGCACAAAGAGAGCATCATATAGCATGTGAAAATCACATCTAAGTATAACATACTTCCTATGCATAGGCATTTTATAGGAAAACAAATTAGCAAGACAAGCAAGATCTAGCATATGCAAGGAAGAGGAAAGAAACAAGATCAATCTCAACATAACGAGAGGTAATTTAGTAACATGAAGATTTCTACAACTATATTTTCCTCGCTCATAATAATTGCATGTAGGATCATAAGCAAACTCAACAATATAGCTATCACATAACATATTCTCAACACGATCCACATGCATGTGAAGTTGACACTCTTCCAACATAGTGGGATCAACATTAACTAAAGTCATGACCTTTCCAAACCCACTTTTATCAAAAAATTCATAAGATTGATCAATATCTAAATTAGTGGGATCAAAAGTTGGCACTCTTTCAAATCCACTTTCAATATTATGGCAAACATTATTATCAATCTCATATTCATGATGGGGTTTAAATAAATTTTCAAGATCATAAGAATCATCACCCCAATCATGATCATAGCAACAAGTGGTGGACATAACAATACTAGCATCCCCAAGCTTAGGGTTTTGCATGTCATTAACACAATTGACATTAATAGAATTTACAATAACATCATTGCAATCATGCTTTTTATTTAACAAGCTATCATGAATCACTTTTTCTTTTAACAATTCCTCACAATTTTCAGATTCATAAATTTCAAGCAAAACCCCATAAAGATAATCTAGTGCACACAACTCACTAGCAATTGGTTCAACATAATTGGATCTCTTAAAAAGATTAGCAAGTGGATGAGGATACATAATCTAGCAAGCGAACATGCAAGCTAATAGAGGGCACATAGTAACACAAGCAAACAGAAAGGAGAACGGTAAACACACGGCAAAAGAAGGGCAAATAAAACGGCAAGGGTGAAGTGGGGGAGAGGAAAAAATGTAATGTGAAGGATAAGGGTTTGTGATAGGTACTTGGTGTATGAATTTTGCGTAAGCCTCCCCGGCAACGGCGCCAGAAATTCTTCTTGCTACTTCTCGAGCTTGCGTTGTATTCCCTCGAAGAGGAAAGAGAGATGCAGCACAGTAGCGTAAGTATTTCCCTCAGTTTTTGAGAACAAAGGTATCAATCCAGTAGGAGACCACGCGCGAGTCCCTCGCACCTGCACAAACAAATAAGAACTTCGCAGCCAACGCGATAAGGGGTTGTCAATTCCTTTACGGTCACTTACGAAAGTGAGATCTGATACAGATGATAGTTTATATTTTTGGTATTTTTGTTTATAAGAACAGAAAGTAAAAGCGGAAAAAGTGAAGTAGATGTAGATTGATATGTTGAGAATAGACGCAGGGGGCATAGTGTTCTCTAGTGGCTTCACTCATGATAGCGATATTCTACAACGGGTAAACAAATTACTGTCGAGCAATTGATAGAAAACCGAATAATTATGAGACTATCTAGGCATGATCATTGTATATAGGCATCACGGCCGAGATAAGTAGACCGACTCCTACCTGCATCTACTACTATTACTCCACACATCGACCGCTATCCAGCATGCATCTAGTGTATTGAGTTCATAAGAACAGAGTAACACCTTAAGCAAGATGACATGATGTAGAGGGATAAACTCAAGCAATATGATATAAACCCCATCTTTTTATCCTCGATGGCAACAATACAATACGTGCCTTGCTACCCCTACTGTCATTGGGAAATGACACCGCAAGATTGAACCCAAAGCCAAGCACTTCTCCTATTGCAAGAACTATAGATCTAGTAGGCCAAACCAAACCAATAATTCTAAGAGACTTGCAAGGATATTATGAGCACACATAAAGAGTTCAGAAAAGAACCAAATATTTCTCATAGATAATCTTGATCATAAATTCACAATTCATCGGATCTCGACAAACACACCGCAAAAAGAGATTACATCAAATAGATCTCCTCGAAGACCGAGGAGAACTTTGTATTGAGATCCAGAGAGAGAAGAAGCCATCTAGATACTAGCTATGGACCCGAAGGTCTGTGGTAAACTACTTACAACTCATGGTGAGGGCGATGATGATGATGTAGAAGCACTCCGTGATGGATCCCCCCTTCGGCGGAGCTCCGGAACAAGCTCCAAGATGGGATCTCACGGGAACAGAAGGTTACGGCGGTGGAACTAGGGTTTCTTCTCCTCTTCTGATGGTTTCGGGGTACATAGGTTTATATAGGAGGAAGGAGGACGCCGGGGGCCTCACGAGGGACCCACGAGGCAGGGGGCACGCCCTGGGCAGGGGGGCGCATCCCCACCCTCATGGGCACCTCGTGGCCCCTACTCCGTGGTTCTCAAGTCTCCCGTGCGTGATTTTCTCCAAAAATATCTCTCCCGAAGGTTTCATTCTGTTTGGACTCCGTTTCATATTCCTTTTCTACAAAACCCTGAAACAGGCAAAAAATAGCAATCTGGACTGGGCCTTTGGGTTAGTACATTAGTCCCAAAAATGATATAAAAGTGTATGACAAAGCCCATTAAACATCCAAAAAATCATTAATAATAGCATGGAACAATCAAAAATTATAGATACGTCGGAGACGTATCAGTATATAAAAGGAGAGACCTACCCTTCACCCATCTCTTTATCATAACTCTGATGTTTGCTACATAACTCCTTGACCCACGTTGCAGAGGCTACCTGACACTTTCATGGAGATGCTGGATGGCCATCGACCAAAGAATGTGACGCTGCGACTGGCCGGCAGTGGGCTTCACAGGCATTGGGATGTGGAGGTGGTACAAGGACGACGATAATGCCAGTACGCTCTGCCTCTTCGTCCTCTCCATTTGGCTTTGTCTCACACTGGTTGTTAGAAAAACTTTGTTGCATTTGGTCAGGCAATCGAAGCAGCGGCAACGACTCTGGCTACAGCATTAGCAGCAGCGAGTCTGGCTACAGCGAAAGCACTAGCGAGGATGATCCGGAATGGAGTGGGGAAGAAGAGGAGCGGAGTGGGGATGAGGAGGTGCTGACTGACGATGGCCAAGAGATGGTGGTGGCTGACGATGGGCAAGAGATGGTGGTGGCTGACGATGGGCAAGCGATGGTGGTGGCTGACGATGGGCAATAGATGGTGGTGGCTGAGGATGACCTAGCGATGGTGCTGCCTGAAGATGGCCTCGCGATGGTGGTGGTGCCTGACAATGACCTCACGATGGTGGTGGCGCCAGCGATCCCACAGCCGGGCGACATGACCATGCCAATTGTGGTAGAAGACTACATGTAATGCCCCGGATGTAATACTTTCCCTTTCGGGCTTATAATAAATCTCCGGCTTCATCTATTTCCATTTCGGGTTCTTTGTCTTTCGGGCTTTCGTCGTTTTGTTGTGTGAGTGTGTGGCATTCATTCATATCATGTAGACATGTGCATTGCATTCTGTTTGTGTTGTGGGTTGCTTCCGGTTCGTGGCGTTTCTTCCCGTTGTCCGTTTCGTCTTCCGGAGCTCCCTCACGTGTCCGTGACGTCCCGTAGGCCTTCTTTGTTGTTCGGGCGTTTTTCGTTACCGGTGTGCCGCGAGGTTGTGTTGTGTGTTGTTGTTTTGTTGTGTGCAACCTGCCTCTCAAATCTCGTCTCGTTTGGACTCCGTTGACTTTTCCCTCCGTTGTCCGTGTGGGTCCGAAGTGCCCTTACTTCGTGTCCCGGAAATACCCCTGTGGTATTCTTTTATCTCCGTCTGGCCCTTTTTAAATCATCCCCGCGATCGGACCGTTGGATCCAGATCGGAGGGCTCCTAAACAACCCCTATCTCCAAACCCTAGTCTGACTGCTATATATAGACCCTCTAGTCTATTTGGACATTCCTTCTTCTTCCTCCCCTCTCCTTTCTTTTTTTTTTCCTTTTTATCTCAGATCCAGCACTGTTCCACCGGATCCCGAGGGGATCCAGTTTCTTTTCCTTCGAAGAAGCAGTCGCCAGGTCTCGATCTCGACCTCCGAGGTCAACGCCTCGAGTCGCGCCGCCGGTTCCTTCGTCGCGCTCCACTCGGGCCTCGACCGCACCGCGTCGACCGATCGGCCAGATCGGGGCCTGGACCACTTGGCCGGCTCCAGGCGCTCGCGCCGCGCGCCGGGCTCCTTCCAGGCCGCCTTCGCCCCGCGGCCCAGGAGGGACCACTTCACCGGGCCTCCTCGCCGACCCGGGCCTGCCTCACCGCCTCGCCGGGCCACGGGCCCGTCCCGTCGCCGCCACCTCCTCCGCCCAGCGGCACCGCACCGCACCGCGCTGGGCCTCCCGCTCGCCGGCCCACTCCCGCGGGCCTCCGCCGCAAGCCGCCGCTCCGCGCCGGGAGCTGGGCCGCCGCACCGACCGGGCCGTCGCTCCTGCTAGGCCACCCAGCCCGGGCCGCCGCGCGCCAGCCGTGGGCCTCCCGCGCCGCCGCGCCGGCTGGGCCGGCCGGGTCCCACCGCGTCGGGCCGCCTCCGCCGCACTGTTCATCTGGGTTCCGCATCTACTGTTCATCTCAGATCTGAGGTTGACCTAGATCCACTAAATCCCCTGTTTTTTCCTGTTCTGATATGCAATCTTTGACCTGCCATAACTTTTTACCTGTTGCTCCGTTTTGAGCGTGTGAGATGTCCAGATGTTCGTGGAGATGCCCTCTACGTTTTACCTGTTGTTGTCATGCATGTTAGAGATCATCTAGGGCCTTGTTTTGCTGTTGCAAGAGTGTATGATGATATAAACTGCTGTTGTATGATATTTTTGTGCCACCTTTGACTTGTCATATCTTTTAGCTCGTTTGTCCAAACGAGGCAAATGACATGTCCACGTGTTCGTCTTGACACGAACTACGTGTTGTGTGTGATAGGTTGCATGGTAGATGTATTGTTTCCTTGTTATCATCGTTGCAAGATGCCATGTTCAAATGTTGTGTTTTTACTTGTTATGAAATGCCATCTTGTTGAGCTCGTTGTAATCGGTGTGTTCATCACAACGAAGCATGCTTGTGTGTTTCGGGATCACCTTCATATGTATTTTGATGAGGTGCTTACCCTTTGCCATGTTTAGTTTCGAGGTGTCTTAAACATGCTCTTTTTGTTGCTATGATGATGTTGCTGTTTTGGGACTTAGTGAAATTTCACTAAGTCTGAAATCTGTAACGTTCCGATGCCATGTTCGTGTGATGTTGTAGGACAAAGCATGATAGTTTTGGGGTGGATTTTGATTGTTCCATGAAGTATATATTGTTGTCTTTCCATCCATGTCCTCACATGTCCATTTGGGGTGCTGTAGCATGTTTATCTTTTGCTCCAAACTTTCAATAAAATTCTGCTGCCAGAATTTTATTTCAAAGTTCAATATGTCCAAGGTCATTGCTAATGATCCGTGACTCCGTTTGGGGTGCACTTTGGACCTAGTTGCTGTACATTATATCTAGTTTGTGTTCAAGTCCTTTGCCATGCCTTTTGGGTGCTGTAGATTAATTATTTTGTGCTCCCAAGATGCTATGTTGCTGTAATTTGCAGTTTTCGCTCAAATCTTGTTTCGGGCATAACTTTTAGCCCGTAACTCCGATTTCAGCGAACCTTATATCAAACTTGGGTGATTTTCTGTGTAGATTAATAATATCAGGTTGTTATCTTGATTTGAGGTGTTTTGCTTGAGTGATGTTTTCCGTGCTCCATGTGCTTCACTAGTGCATCCATCATGCATACATGTTTTTCGAGTGCGCATTGCATCGTGTTGATTGGTGCTTGGTGTGTTTGTCTTGTTTAGACCCGGAAGTTGAGCACGAGTTTTCCAACGAGGTTGAGCACGAGGTTTCCAACGAGTTTGAGCAAGAGGACCCTTCTTTTGATCCGAACGTCTTCTCTTCAGGCAAGATGACCGAACCCCGATAACATTACTATCGTTGTCTATTGCTAGTAGTCTCGATCTATAGTTTTGCCTCGATGCCCATGTTCTTCTTGTCAGCCTCCTACTTGTAACCAATTGCCATGTTTAACCACCCTACCTATGCAAACCGTTGCTTGGCTAAGTACGCTTCGCTCAGCCCTTCTTATAGCGTTGCTAGTTGCAGGTGAAGTGAAGATGCTTGCTCTATGTTGAAGTTTGGTTGGGTTATATCACACTATATAAATGCTTTAATTGAAATCACATATATATTGGCAAGGGTGGAAGGCTAAGCCTTTTGCTTGGTGTTTTGTTCCACTCATGCCGTTAGGATCCGTATAAGCCGGTTTTATGTTCCTTGATTATGCGTTCCTAACACGGTTGGGGTGTATGGGACCCCCTCGATAAACCGCTATGTGCTAAGTCTTTTCCAGCAAATCCCAACATTGGTACTATTTGCCTAATAACAAACTAAACATGCATAAGGGAGTAATTAACCCTCTTTCTTAATCAACAACCCCGGGCCAGTGCTCCACATGAGTGTTGGTCCGAAACGGGGGTTCTGCGGGGCCACCTCAAGGAAACTCGAGGTTTGGTAAAAACCTGTAGAATCGCCCATCCGGTCGTGTCCTGAGACCTAGATACGCGCGGCTACGATCAGGGTGACGACACGCCGGGAGGATTTGCTGGATTAGCCTTACCTTAGTTCGGTTTAACGTGAGCACGGGATTCCGAGGATACTCGGTTCTTCCCACTTTGGAGTTGCGACTCCGCGGATCGTGGGCTTGTAATGGGTCAAGTTGGAACACCCCTGCAGGGTTTGAACTTTCGAAAGCCGTGCCCGCGGTTATGTGGCAGATGGGAGCTTGTTAATTCCGGTTGTAGATAACTTGACACAATGATGCTAATACACTACCAGCGTGTGTTCCGTGATTGTCAATTTCCGAATCGGGATTCGGGAGTTGAACACGGAGGGGTTATGTTTGTGAGCTTGTAGCTAGGATCACTTAGTGATCACTTCTCGCGTTGCCTTCTCTTCTCGCTCTCACTTGCGTAAGCTAGATGCTAGTTGCTGCTGCAGACTCTTTGTTGATCCTTCACCTCATTTCTTTCTTCAGCCTTTTCCCTCACCTAAAGGCTTTGATAGTTCTGTTACCCGGGAACGGGATTGCTGAGTCCTCTGTGGCTCACAGTTACTTCACACACCAGATGCAGGTCCAGCAGTGAGCTATCCAGGTGATGGCACCGAGCTGGATTGGGAGTACGACGAGGAGCGTAGTCGTTACTACGTGCGCTACCCGGACGATCAGTAGTGGAGACTCTTACTAGGATTCGATCCGTCTGTGGTTGTTTATTTATCTGAGTTTGGTACTTTGACATTTGGATTTTGCCCTTAGAGGGTTGTAGTGATCTTATTGTATGATGTTTGAGACTTGTAATGTTATTCTGTGACGTGGCGATTGTAAGCCAACTATTTTAAGTTTACCATCCCTCTTTTACATGAGTTGTGCAAAGATTACCAAACTTGAGATCATTCTAGGATGGGTTTATGCCTTTAAGTCGGGCCTCGACCCGTAGGAGGTATAACTCCATCCTGGGCATTACACTACATCCCACTACCTCGCCGCTCTAGGCGCATCAGGATGATGAAGGAGAAGGAGAAGATGGAGGAGTGAATTATGTCAGGTATGTCAGATCTCCAAAATGATCTATACTTAGCTTTGTTTCCTTCGAAATGACCTAAGTTAGCTCTAATATGCTAAGTTATCTCTAATATGCTTAGTTACCTAGGTTTGCTTAATAATTACATACACTTGGCTTACTTGTGTAAAAAATGGCATATTTATGTTTAGTTAACTAAAAATGGCATAATTAGTTAAGTTAGCTCCAAAATGGCACATTTAACCTAGGTTAGCTCCAATATGATCCATTTTACCTAGGTTAGCTCCAAAATAACCAAGTTTACCTAGGTTAGCTCCAATATGATCCATTTTAGCTAGGTTAGCTCCAAAATGATCCATATTACCTACGTTAGCTCAAAAATGGCATAATTACTTATGTTAGCACAAAAATGACCTATACTTACCTTATTTTCCTCCAAATTGACATAATAAGCTTAGTTAGCTAAAAAATGGCATAATTACCTATCTAAGCTCTAAAATGACACAAATAAGGAATACGAAGAAAAACAAGGAAGAGGAGAAAAAGAAAATAGAAGAAGAAAAAGAATAAAAAGAAAGAATAAAAGAAGAAGAATGAGAAGGAAATGGGTAAAAACCTCCTTCTTCTAGTCTTCTTCTTCTTCTTCTTATAGTCTTCTTCTTCTTCTTCTAGTCTTCTTCTTCTGCTTCTTCTTCTTCTTCTCCAAAATGACCTAAGTTAGCTCTAAGTTAGCTCTAATATGCTTAGTTACCTAGCTAGGTTAGATCAATAAAGACCTATACTTAGCTTCTTTATATAAAAAATGGCATAATATGTTTAGTGCACTCATAAATTAAATGGCATAATTATCAAGGTTAGCTCCATTTTACCTAAGTATGATTACGTCTTCTTCTAGTCTTCTTCTTCTTCTTCTTCAGTTTCTTCTTCTTCTTCTAACTCTCTTGTTTCCCATTTTGCAGATTTCATTTAATTCACGGAAGCTTGCATGGATGGAGTGCTTCTTTTCCCTTTATGCTTTTATTTTGTATCGATGAACTTGCATGGATGGAACTTTTTATATGGATGAATGGATAACGGTGTTGGCTGAACAATGTGAAACTTTTGTAATATAATATGTATGGATGGAACTATGTGTTGGTTATCTATGTATGTATGATGAAACTTGTGTGTTGGATATGTCTTCGGTGAAATTTCTGTGATGAAACTTGTGTGTTCAAATTGAATGGATTTAAGAAAAAACAGGGGCTATACAGGAGCTTTGCCATCCGCTGGCAGACGTCAAAGAGGTTTGTCGTCAGCTAGCAGACAACAAAGATGCCACGTGGCAGCTACCTGTACAACCTGGGGCTGGCCTATTTGGCTACTTTGCCGTCTGCTGGCTGACAGCAAAGGTGCAATGGTTTTTGTCGTCTGTCAGTGGACGGAAAAGTGCACCGTTAGCCCCCTAACGGAGATAAACTTCCACGTTGCCGTCTAGGTCCTTTGTCGTTAGCCAGCGGACGACAAAGACCATTTCATCTTTGCCGTCCACCAGCGGACGGCAAAGAAGCCTTCGTCGTTGCCTATTCAGCCGGACCTGGTGCCGTCTGCTGACGGACGGCAAAGGCCTTTGCCGTCCGCCATGTATGCCTTTGTCGTCCGCCATTGCGGACGACAAAGTGCCTGATTCCTATAGTGTCTATGTGCTTAAAGTTTTGAAGTTATACTTGTCTTGCCTTCCTATGCTAGTTGATTCTTGTTCCTATAAATTATGTGTTCACAAAATCCCTAGGCACATGAAGTGGGTTAGATTTAAATATGCTAGTCATATTCTTCATGATGCTCTCTTTATGTTCCAATTCTTATCTTTTATGTGAGCATCATTGAAATCATCATGCCTAGCTAAAAGGCATTAAAGAAAAGTGCTTGTTGGGAGACAACCCAATATTTACCCTTACTGTTTTTGTGTGTTTTCATGATTAATCTATTGTAGTAATCATGTTTTATAGCTTTTATTTCAATAGAGTGCCAAGTAAGACCTTTGGGAAGACTTGGGTGAAAGTTAATGTGATCTTGCTGTAAAAAACAGAAACTATGCCCTCACGGGATTAGCTACCATTTTTACAGAAGAGTGCTTATGAGTTGATTATTTTTGAAGAAGATTAATAGACAAATTCCTCACGTCCACCACTTTATTTCATAGTTTTTAGAGTAGCATAAGTATGGTTGTTGTTCAGATCATTACTGACTGTTTTGTTTCTGACAGATTCTGTTTTCACTACATAGTTTGCTTGTTTTCTAGTTTCTATGGCTTATATTTCTCAATATAAGTTGTAGAAATGATATGGTACAGTAGGTAACATTTATGAACCTTGTCTTTTATAGTACCAAAGTGAATGGTTTACTCTTTATCATACTAACCTATCTCACGAAGTTAGGTTAAGTTTTGTGTGGTTGAAGTTTTCAAGCTTGGGGTGAGATATCGATATGAGGAGAATAAGGAGTGGAAAGACCCTAACCTTGGGGATTCCCAAGGCACCCCAAGGTAATATTCAAGGAAGACTCAAGCGCCTAAGCTTGGGGATGCCCCCGAAGGCATCCCCTCTTTCGTCTTCAAAACTATCGGTATACCTTACTCGGAGCTATATTTTTATTCGTCACATGATATGTGTTTTGCATGGAGCCTATTTTCAATTTTACTTGCTGTTTTAATAAAATCATTAGATCTGAAGTATTGAATGAAAAATAATCCTCCCATGGCTAGTTAATTATTTGACTACTTAGTGTCCTTCACTTATATCTTTTCGAAAAGTTTGTCATTTACTCACGTGCTTCATGTACATCATATGAGTAAATTGTTGAATGAATTGAATATCATAAATCTGAATCTATATATGTTTCATATGCTTATACCATGGGGAGTAATGACTTCGCACATAATAAGTATAGGTAGTAAACTTATTGAGAGTTAGCAAACGCAGAATTGTCACTTGAACAATTCATGAAAGAATATTGAAGGAAGAGAGATTTCACATATAAATACACTATCTTGGACAAATTTTGTAATTGTGAGCACTCATTAAAATATGACATGCATAATAAAGGTCTTTATCACAAGTGGCAATATAAAGTGACGTTTATTTGCATTAAGATTTTGTGCATCCAACCATAAAGCGCATGACAACCTCTGCTTCCCTCTGCGAAGGGCCTATCTTTTACATTTATCTTCTACCCTTATACAAGAGTCATGGTTATCATCACCTTTCCTTTTTACACTTTTTCCTTTGGCAAGCACTTTGTGTTGGAGCGATCCGGATATATATATCCACTTGGATCTAGGTTTTCCTAAATTATTATTGTTGACATTACCCTTGAGGTAAAAGGTTGGGAGGCGAAACTATAAGCCCCTATCTTTCTCTGTGTCCGATTAAAACTTTGAACCCATAATTATCACATGAGTGTTACCAATTGTGAAAGATTAAATGATAGTTGACTATGTGGAGTTTGCTGAATCAAAGCTCTTACATAGATGTTTCCCGAAAATAAGATGAATTGTAATTGTTTGATTACTAAGAGCATTGTTTGTTAGTTTTCAAGAAAGTTTATGATCTATACTTTAACATGTGAATAGCTTGTTACTTGATTATGAAAAGTTTTATGAGATGAGCTACTGTTATGACACATAATGATGCTAGAAAAGGTGATTGAAATTATCATTGATAAAACTTGTGCACATGCTAGCATTCACACTTCATAAATTATTTCTTTTATCATTTACCTACTCGAGGACGAGCAGGAATTAAGCTTGGGGATGCTGATACGTCTCCAACGTATGTATAATTTATAAAGTATTCATGCTATTGTATTATCCATCTTAGATGGTTTATATGCATTTATATGGTATTTTATATGATTTTTGGGACTAACCTATTAACCTAGAGTCCAGTGCTAGCTTCTGTTTTTTCCTTGTTTTTGAGTTGTACAGAAAAGGAATACCAAACGGAGTCCAATTGGCGTGCCAATTTTTGATGATTTTTATGGACCAAAAGAAGCCCCCGGAGTAAAAGAGTTGGGCCAGAAGAGTCATGGGTTGTCCACGAGGGTGGGGGCGCACCCTACCCCCCGGGCTCGCCCTCCTATATCGTGGACGACTCGGAGACCCCCTGCACGTGAGACCGACGCCAAAAATTCCTATAAATACAGAAACCTCCAGAACATAACCTAGATCGGAAGTTCCGCCACCGCCAGCCTCTGTAACCACGAGAAATCAATCTACGCCCTCTTTGGCACCCTGCCGGAGGGGCCCATCATCACCGGAGGCCATGGAGGAGGATCCCAAAGGGGCATCGTCGCCATGAAGGCCAAGGACCAGAGGTAGAACCTCTCCCCATGTAGGGGGAGGCCATGGAGGAGGAAGCACAAGGGGGAGAACCTCTCATCCTCTCTCTCGGTGGCGCCGGAGTGCCATAGGGAGGGGAATCATCGCCGCGGTCGTCTTCATCAACATCACCATCTTCATCACAATCCTCATCTCTTTTACGCAGTGCACTCTCCCGCACCCCGCTGTAATCCCTACTTGAACATGGTGCTTTATGCCACATATTATGATCCAATGATGTGTTGCCATCATATGATGTTTTGAGTAGATATCCTTTGTCTTTTTGTTGATTGATGATCTAGATTTGTACGAGTTGTATGTTTTATTTTGGTGCTGTCCTATGGTGCCCTCCGTGTCGCGCAAGCGTGAGGGATTCCCGCTGTAGGGTGTTGCAATACATTCATGATTCGCTTATAGTGGGTTGCTTGAGTGACAGAAGCATAAACCCAAGTAAGGGGGTTGTTGCGTATGGGATAAAGGGGACTTGATGCTTTAATGCTATGGTTGGGTTTTACATTAATGATCTTTAGTAGTTGCGGATGCTTGCTAGAGTTCTAAACATAAGTGCATATGATCCAAGAAGAGAAAGTATGTTAGCTTATGCCTCTCCCTCATATGAAATTGCAATGACGACTACCGGTCTTGTTAACAATTACCTAGGACAATTCCGCACACCAATCCATCATTATTACACGCTCGCTATTTATAATATTTAGTAATATATTCTAAATTTATGATAACAACACCTACTTTTATATTTTAGCTCTCCGATATCATGCAAAGTTATCCTCTTCATACCCACAACGTAGTTTTATTTCTCGTTTCTAGTTGTAAGCAAACGTTCGGTGTACGTAGAGTTGTATCAGTGGCAGATATGACTCGAGAGATTATTGATCTTACCTTTAGCTCCTTGTGGGTTCGACACTCCATACTTATCACTTCCACCATTGGGAATTGCTACGATGATTCCCTGCACATGGGGACCATCAAAGTTGTGTAAGCAACGGTGGCCGTCTAGCCGGGCGGAAATCCAGGCTGCATGGGTTAGTGGAGACGCCCATGTCCCATCAATCACCACACATCAATCAAGGCCGCACGCTTTTGGGGCCCGCGGCGCATCGCACTTGACCCTTGGCTTCGCCGCGAAGCCAAGCCCATGCGCACCTTGGGCCCGAGGGCTATTGTCGGCGGTCTAAGAATGGGGGTACCCAGACTTGCCTGCCTACGGCCCAGAGCATGGCTCGTCCCGCGGCCTGGTATGGCCCAACTTCATCAGCAACCACTCAAGACCCTTGCAAGGGGCCAACCCTCGTGAGGCGGACGACGCAAGACCTCCCCTGGGGCAGCCTCACTAGGTTGGCTCCCGAGGAGCGGAGATATCAAGGCAAGGGGCACCTCACAAGGTTCTCGTGACGTGAGCCATGACGACCAAGGCCAGGCGGGCGCCAGCGGGCGCAGGATGCCAATTACCTCTTTGGTGCTAAAGGGGCAAGCGCAGGCGAGGAGTCTCGAGGCGTCAGGCAAAGGTTTCCATATCGGTGCATAAAGACCAAGACCAGTAGGACGGCAGAGCGAAGGTCACCACGGAGCCCACGGCGGCATCACCACCAGAGTCTTTGGCAGGCGAAGACCACCTTTTGTCAGGATAGCTTGTACTAGATGTCCCCCTTCAAACTTGGTCGTTGTGGGATCCCTTCCCGCTCAATGTTTGGGAAGAGGACCCGGGCCTCTATAAATAGGACTAGCCACCACCATATGGGGCATCTCATCTTGAGCTGACCCAACCTAGGACGATCGGATCATTCAGACCACCATCACACCCACTAGCTCACTTAGCACAAGAACACCTCTCCTCGGGAGGCTGTTCTCCCCATGTACTAGTTCATCCTCAGCCTACAAGGAAATCCACCACACCACACTAGATTAGGGTATTACACCACAATGGTGGCTCGACCCAGTATAAATCCTTGTGTCTCTTGTTCTTCGGGTTCGACGAGCTAGGCCTATGAATCGGTGTGAGAGCGAGCTTGTCACACCCTGATTTTCATGCCACATTTCTTAAGCTAATAATCATGCTAAAAGTGTGGTTTGACAAAAACTTTTGAGTGTTTTTGACTTTGCTTGATTGATTTTCTGTCTGCTGTTTGCTAGTGCTTTAAAAATCAAATAAATCCTCCAACTCTTATACTTCATCTCCTTGATCCAAAACCTTTTCTCAATGCTCATGCCATGTGTATAGAACAGTATAAAATTTTCTTATAAAAATATTTTGGCCAAATAGTATTTACTAAAATTAGTTTTCCAAAAACCCCTGAATTGAGGTTTGCACTACAAGTACCTTATTTAGGGTGTGAAAAATCTTTAAAAAAGTATATTTGAATCCTATTAGGTATAGGACTCCCATAAACTACAAAATTATAATTTTAAAAGTTATTTTTATATTTTCTTTAAAAGCTTTTTCTTAAGGCCAGAAATGGTCTTTAATAGGGAAAAATTATTTAAATATTTCAAAAATATTTGCCAAAATTCAGGGAAACTCATAGGACATATATTGTCCATATATAAGAGTTTCAGCACATGGTCATGTTCAAAATATTGTGCAAATCATTCCAAAACCCTTTCTGGATATTTCAAGCTTTTGAAATATTTACAAAGGAAATATTCTCCAAAAATTCTAGGGAAATTATATCATGTCAAATATGACATATTGGAT
This sequence comes from Secale cereale, assembly GCA_902687465.1. Classification (NCBI taxonomy): domain Eukaryota; kingdom Viridiplantae; phylum Streptophyta; class Magnoliopsida; order Poales; family Poaceae; genus Secale; species Secale cereale. The sequence goes on along the minus strand of LR738709.1, from coordinate 233,468,746 downwards.
GATCTTACAAAGCCTCATGCCTTGAAGATCAAGAAAACATCATCTAATCCCCTCAAAACCATTTCTGTCCATTTTGAAGTTTGAGCAACTTTACATTGCCAAACTTGTCCAAATGCTCTCAAACTTGGTGCACATGCTAAAATGATGTAATTATGCATATATGCCAAATGGCACAAGTTTTGGAGAAGGACAACTTGATCTAAGTGCCCCAAAACCCTTTTTGACCAGATCCAAATTTGAACAACTCTACATTGCCAACTTTTTACTTGGGGCCTCAAATTTTGTGGACATGTTCACAACCCCAAATGATGACACTACACCAAGTGGTGCATCAAGGGGAGATGGTTAGCTTAACTCAAACATGGTGAAACCATTTCTGTTGATTTCTAAGGTTCACCAAAGTTACATTGGCAAGTTTCTTCAAACAAGCTCAAATTTGGTGAAACACCCTATTTCCATATGCAATTTAATCATGTTAAGTGTCAGAGCCAGTGGAGATCATTTGCTTGCCCAAAACATGATCAAACACCTTCTGCCAATTTATCAAAACCATTGTTTTGACCCCTTTCACTATTCCCCTTTACCTCAAATTCTTACCACAGGTAAACCTGATCATCTTCTACCTCCAGTAACTTCCCCATGGCCAGAGCTCAATGATTGAGGGGTGAAAACCCCATTTTTACTCTTCTGGACAGCAGCTTTCTCCTCCTCTTTCACCTCCCTCCTCAGTCCAGTGCCTCTCCATGGCAACCAAGACCACCTCCCTATATTTTACTACTCCCTCTACCCCCTAGACACAATTGGCCACGCCCTGGACGCCAGAGCAATGCCATGGCATGCAATGGCCGTGCTCTGGAGCGCGCTACAGTGCCCTGGCGCACTGTAGCCACCCCCAATCAGGAGCACCCGACCACCTCGGGCCTTCCCCTCGTGTCCGCCGAGGCCACCTCGACGTCCGTGTCATGCAGACCTGTCGGCCCTATCCTCCCTTGCCCTCCTTATCCCTCCGTGAGCTCGCCCGAGCGCGTCCATGGACGTTGCTCACGGTGCACCGCGGCCACGTCTATTTAAGCCACCCCCGACCCTCTCTCTCGTCTTGGTTAGGACCCCCTCTCTCCCGCGAACCTCCTGGACATGCTCTACCACTCCCTCTGGCTCTCCTTGCCTCTCCATCGCCGCCTCGGTCGCCGTCATTCTCCGCATGGCTCCGGTGAACCAGGGCTCCTCCACCTCCCCTTCGACCTCAAGGAGAACTGCCACTGGGCTGCGGAGCTTCCCGTCCCTTCGCCGCCTCTTCCCGTGCCCCGTGGTGCCCATACCACCACCGCCCGACGAGGCCATCCGCCACGGCCGGTGTAGGACGCGCTTCGGCCGTCCCCCGCCGTCCCCGAGGGCTTTCCCTGATGGCTCGCTTCCCGGCGGCCCCTCCGGTGCCCGGATCTTGGCCGGGGGTGGCCTATACCGCCGTGGGCAAGCGCCGACCGACGCGCAGCCGAGGCATTGAGCCCCTCCGTCGTGGGCGCGGGAGGAAGGGGATGACTCTGTGGGTGGGGCCCGCAGGTCAGTGACCCCGTCGGCCAGCCGCGCGGTTTGAGTGGAGACGGGCCAGGCGGGAACCGTGTTCCCCAGGCGAAAGCGCACTTCGGAGATGACGCCTTCGGCGTCACCACCTCTCCCCGCACAGCCGAGCCGCTGGGCCGGCCCACGGTCTATCCGCCGCCCTGTGCGCTGTATAAGGGTAAAACCCTTTTCCTTATCCTTTTTCTTTTACCAGACAGCTTCAAAAAATCACCCAAATATTCAAATAGTGTCCAAACTTGATGATTCAAATTTCTTTTGGCTCCATAAATCATGCTCTATCACATGGTGTGATACGTCCAAAACGTATCTATAATTTCTGCTTGCTCCATGCTTCTTTCGTGTGATATTGCTATGCTTTTGAGACACTTTCATACACTTTTGATCATATTTGGACTAACCTATTAACTCAGTGCACCCCAGTGCCAGTTTCTGTTTTCTGCTGTTTTTTGTATTTCAGGTTTTCCCATTACTTAAATTGCCAGAAAAATTCCGGGAAAAATATATAAAAAATCAGCGCTCCAGAAGCTTCCACGCGCCAGAAGTGGGGCCAGAGGGGAGCCAGGGGCAGCCTAGGCGGCCCCACCCCTGGCCGCCTAGGGGGGGCGCCTGGGCCCCCCTCTCCGCCTCTGGTGACCCCCTTTGCATATATTTATCTCCCGTCGCGGAAACCCTGATTCCAGAACCCTTTTCTCCAGAAGCTATTCCGATCTCCGCCGCCATCGCCACCAAGTTTTGGGGGACCAGAATTCCTGTGTCGGCATCCTGCCGGGACGGGGAAGTGCCCCCGGATTCATCTCCATCGACGTTGCTTCCTCCCTCCATGATGCGGGAGTAGTTCCTCCTCGGGGCTGAGGTTTCTACCAGTAGCTATGTGGTTAATTCTCTCTCCCATGATGTGATCTTCGTTGTGATCATAGGCTATGTTAATCTAGGGTGATCCCATGATATTTCCCCTTCCTCTATGTATTGGATTGATGTACTCACTTGTCTTTATCTAGTATAATCTCCGAGACCAAGGTGACATCAGTCTATTGGACATGGATTAGAAGAATATTTTCATGAGTGATTTCCTCTTTTGTGTGTTGATTGAAGATTGAGAGTCTCTTGGTGCTTGTCTTTGACTATCCTTGAGAGATGTTGTGGTGATTGTGGTACTCTCTTTGGATGGCCGCGGTGACATTGGGAAATCCATAGATTGAGAACTACGAACTTTGAGGTGTGCTTTTGTAGCCCTACATAATTCTCGTCCTCTCTTGACCACAAAGGAATGACCTCCGAGTGCGTCCCCCTTGCATGTTTTATGGGAAATATCATGTGATTCGATTATGTTAATGTTGTTGGGAGTTGCCACTAGTGAAAGTATGATCCCTAGGCCTTGTTTCCACCATTGCAATACCAATTGTGCTCACGTTTACCACTTGTTTGCTTGCTGCACTTTTTATTACAGATTTATATTACTTTGCTTTGCCACTCCTATCATCCATATTTTACCATCTCTTCGCCGAACTAGTGCACCTATACATCTGACAAGTGTATTTGGTGTGTTGGGGACACAAGAGACTTCTTGTTTCTTAATTGCAGGGTTGCTTGAAAGGGGTACGTTCAACCTCCACTTCCCTGAGTTCGATAAACCTTGGGTTACTCACTTAAGGGAAATTTGCTGTTGTCCTACAAACCTCTGCTCTTGGAGGCCCAACACTGTCTACAGGAATAGAAGCGTGTAGTAGACATCAAGCTATTTCTGGCGCCGTTGCTGAGGAAGTGAGGTAAGTGAAGGTACCTTCTCTAGATCTTGCAATTAAATCTTTTTGTTTCTTGTTTTTATTTCACTAGTTTTGCTTAATGGAAAACAACAAAAATATGAGAGAGCTTTATAAGCTCTACCTTGCTTTGGGACATGATGTGTTTGAAGAGAAAATTAAAAAACCTATGGAACTTTATTATTTGCATAACAATCATGATGGTGGTGATGTTATTAGTATGCTTTCTTTTAATATCAATATTGCTAATGACATGGAAAGCTCTAAGCTTGGGGATGACACGTTTGATGAACATGATATTTTTAGTCCCCCAACTTTTGAAGAGAAAATTTACTTTGATGATACTTTGCTTCCTATATATGATGATTACAATGATAAATGTGAGATTTTTAGTCCACCTACTATTGAGGATAAAATTTATTATGATTATGATATGCCTCCTAAATATGATGATTACCATGATGGTTATGATTGCTTTACTCTCACTATTCCTAATAAGAAAGATTTTGCTTATATGAAGAGTAATGATACTTTTATGCTTTTGGATCATGGAAATAATGCCTTATGTGATAGTTATATTGTTGAGTTCATCCATGATGCCACTGAAATTTATAATGAGAGAGGGAGACATGGTTCTAAATATCTTAATAATAAGAAGTTTCCTCTCTTTATGGTGAATATTTTGAAGTTATGCTTGTTTTGCCTTCCTATGCTAGTTGCTTTATGCTTCAATAATTTATTTTCTTACAAGATTCCCATGCATAGGAAGCATGTTAGGCTTAAATTTGTTTGGTATTTGCTTCTTGATGCTCTCTTTTGTTCTTCAACTCTTATTCCTACGAGAGCATCATTAAAGTCTTAAGCCTATCTTTATGGCTATAAAGAAAGAGCTCTAGGGAGACAACCCTTGTTATCTTTGCTTTCAGTTTGTTCTTTCAGTTTTTAGTGGTCTTGATGTTTGTTACTACTGTAGCAACATCATTGTATCTTTACTTTTCAGCTTTGTTCCAAGTTTAGCCTCTGATTGCAAGAAAGTGCAAAATTTGTGACGTGCTGTCCAGAAAACAGATTCTGTCCTTGGACAGAATAATTCGTATAAAATCACCAGATCATCTTTTTGATCTGAATTTTTTTGACAGCGTGCTCTATACAATTGGCTTTTGAGCGTCTGTTCTGAGTTTTTTGATTTGAGTTGTAGAAGGGCCCCGAAAAAATTATTTACTACCTGTTGGTCTGTTTTTCACAGATTCTGTCCCGTTTTGCCTTTTCTTCGTTTTGCAAACCTTGAGCTTGCTTTTTCTTTGCAAAAACCTTTTGGCAATCTTGAGAAACAGTAGCTCTTCAAGATTATCTTTATTTCTAGTAGGGAAAATTTATTTTATTGTGGGTATTAACCTCACTAATCAGATTATGATGAGTTATGTATGAAGGGAGTTTTCAAGTGTGCGAGGGAAGATGATAAAAGAAGATTCAGGAGTGTCAAACGCTCAAGCTTGGGGATGCCCCCGTGCACCCCCAAAAAATATTCAAGAAGACTCAAGCGTCTAAGCTTGGGGATGCCCCCATGCATCCCCTTCTCCATCAACAATTATCAGTTCGTCTTTCGTTCCACTATATTTTAATCACTTCATGCGTTATGTGCTATGCTTGGAGCGTCTTGCTCTTAGTTTCCTTTTTAGTTTTCTTTAGCTTTGCTTGCTGTTCATAATAAGTTAGATCCTAGCCTTCATTGTTTGGGATAGAAATACGCTCCACTCCACTGTAGAACACAACATAGGCTTGCATGCGTATCTTCTTGTGTGTGTTCTTTATCTTTTCATAGCTGCTGTCATGCTTAGCTCTTAGTTTTCATGCTTATCTTTTTAAGAGCTTTTGTTTAGGTTGTTGCTTCTGGAACTCTCTTGAGTTATCATGCTTATCTTGTTAAGAGAGTTGGCTTCTGTGGCACTGGTTGATATGTCTATGATAAAAATGCTATGTGCATAATGGTGCTTAGTAGTTCATGTTTTCTTATGGTTAGTCTCAAATAGCTGGGGGTTCTTAATGTGTTATTGAAGTACCAGCATGATTTGTTTGCCTATGATGTGGTATGGTTTAGTGATATCTTCCTCCAGTAATTTATTTTGATTGACTTGGCATATGCTCACGCACATTTAAGACTATAAAGAAAGTCTATCAAGCCTTGATGATCTTTAATTTCTAAGTAGTGATATAACTTCCATGCCCGATTCAATGTTGCTTTGTCGCTCTGCATGATTATGGCCGTCATTGCTCTCTTAGTTGGTCGCTCCAAGTCTTTTGCTAGCCTTCACCTGTACTAAGCGGACTGACTGCTTGTGCATCCAAAATCCTTGAAACCAGTTATGCCATATGAGTCCACCATACCTTCCCATATATGGTATTTACTTGCCATTCCTAACGAAGACTTTCTTGTACCATCTCAAAATTATTCAAAAGCATTTCTCTTTTGTGCCTCTGTTTTAGCTCATGAGGAAGTAGTAGTTAATTCATGATCTTTTTAAGTCGGACAAGTTTTACCCCGGGATTGCATGTCTAATCTGCAAACCCCTAATACGAGGAGGAACTGGCATGAGTGCGCCCGGCTCATAAAAGATAATACAACAAACAAACCCTCCTTCACGCTTTGTTCATGAGAAATCAGAAAACTTTTGGCAGTGATAAACAAAGGAGATTAAGGGGATGTGATCGTCCCCGTGCGGGAGCCGTTCCTCGAAACTTGTCCAGTCCGAGAAGTGATTGGGTTGTCTACTAACATTCGTTGACGAAATATGCACCTCCCAAAAGCTTTTTATCTCTGTTTTTAAAACCACGAGCTCTGGTACTTGTTTAGTCTTTGTTTCCAGCCACGGGTTTTCAACCTTGCCATCAAAATCTACGGTTCGAGAGTATCCACCTTCTTTCTTCAAAGCACCAACTATTGAGAGCATGATTGTCATTCTGACTGTAATGTGCATTGTCCCAAAGTACCATTGTCTTCTGCATGATTGTGATATCGCTTATTCTAAAATCATTGTATATAGTCGTCACTTAAACTCCGGAGGTGCTCCTGCATTTATGTTTTGCTTCACTAAAGGGGGAAAGCGAGGTATCACTTTGTCATGTTTGCACACCATGCTCACTACAAATCTATTGGGTGTTTCAGTATCATATTGTAAACTTTCAGTTCTTTGTGATATTCTCATGAGGCAACTTAATTACTAAAGATTCATTATCTCAATAAGCATTTGTCATGTGATTGTGAAAGACTCTTTGGTAGCATGTCACCACAGAAATTATGCTTGTTATCATTTACCTACTCGAGGACGAGCAGGAATTAAGCTTGGGGATGTTGATACGTCCAAAACGTATCTATAATTTCTGCTTGCTCCATGCTTCTTTTGTGTGATATTGCTATGCTTTTGATACACTTTCATACACTTTTGATCATATTTGACTAACCTATTAACTCAGTGCACCCCAGTGCCAGTTTCTGTTTTCTGCTGTTTTTGTATTTCAGGTTTTCCCATTAATTAAATTGCCAGAAAAATTCCGGGAAAAATATATAAAAAATCAGCGCTCCAGAAGCTTCCACGCGCCAGAAGTGGGGCCAGAGGGGAGCCAGGGGCAGCCCAGGCGGCCACCCCAGGCGGCCCCACCCCTGGCCGCCTAGGGGGGGGCGCTTGGGCCCCCCTCTCCGCCTCTGGTGACCCCCTTCGCATATAGTTATCTCTCGTCGCGGAAAACCTGATTCCAGAACCCTTTTCTCCAGAAGCTATTCCGATCTTCGCCGCCATCGCCACCAAGTTTCGGGGGACCAGAATTCCTATGCTGGCATCCTGCTGGGACGGGGAAGTGCCCCCGGATTCATCTCCATCGACGTTGCTTCCTCCCTCCATGATGCGGGAGTAGTTCCTCCTCGGGGCTGAGGTTTCTACCAGTAGCTATGTGGTCAATTCTCTCTCCCATGATGTGATCTTCGTTGTGATCATAGGCTATGTTAATCTAGGGTGATCCCATGATATTGCCCCTTCCTCTATGTATTGGATTGATGTACTCACTTGTTTTTATCTAGTATAATCTCCGAGACCAAGGTGACAGCGGTCTATTGGACATGGATTAGAAGAATATTTTCATGAGTGATTTCCTCTTTTGTGTGTTGATTGAAGAATGAGAGTCTCTTGGTGCTTGTCTTTGACTATCCTTGAGATATGTTGTGGTGATTGTGGTACTCTCTTTGGATGGCCGCGGTGACATTGGGAAATCCATAGATTGAGAACTACGAACTTTGAGGTGCTTTTGTAGCCCTACATAATTCTCGTCCTCTCTTGACCACAAAGGAATGACCTCCGAGTGCGTCCCCCTTGCATGTTTTATGGGAAATATCATGTGATTCGATTATGTTAATGTTGTTGGGAGTTGCCACTAGTGAAAGTATGATCCCTAGGCCTTGTTTCCACCATTGCAATACCAATTGTGCTCACGTTTACCACTTGTTTGCTTGCTGTACTTTTTATTACAGATTTATATTACTTTGCTTTGCCACTCCTATCATCCATATTTTACCATCTCTTCGCCGAACTAGTGCACCTATACATCTGACAAGTGTATTTGGTGTGTTGGGGACACAAGAGACTTCTTGTTTCTTAATTGCAGGGTTGCTTCAAAGGGGTACGTTCAACCTCCACTTCCCTGAGTTCGATAAACCTTGGGTTACTCACTTAAGGGAAATTTGCTGCTGTCCTACAAACCTCTGCTCTTGGAGGCCCAACACTGTCTACAGGAATAGAAGCGTGTAGTAGACATCATGGTGCAACATGCACATTTTTCCGGAGACTTTTTCTTCACAAATAATTATCTAATGTCATTATTCATTTTCTGTGATGAACTTTAGAAAATCACAGAGAGCTCAAATTTGATCCAAATGCAGTGGTTCAAATTCCTAGGTGCTTGTCATATCCAAACTTAGTTTTGGAACATTTTTATTAATACTTTCTGTACCCCACCAAATAATGAGCCATTTCTTCATATTTATCAACTTTGCGAGCTAGGACGCTTCCCAGTCAGAATGCCTGTAGGGTTAAGGCAGATGGCATGGGTCCAAGTTGTCATTGAAGATTTCCGCTGCGATGATATACTCAAGGCTTGACCATAATGGTCCTATTTGTGTAATACGGTATGTATGGATGTAAGACTCTTGTTATTCAGCTTCTATGTGTTCAGTGAGCATTGATCTCTGGGATCACTGTACACGTGCATTCGGTGATCACGACTTATGAGTCGGGGTCCCCACAGAGCTGGTATCACAGCCATCCCTACTGTAGGAAGCCTTAGTTAGCATGGTCATTAGTTAGGGTAAAACTATTTCCAAAACTATTACTAGTTTTCAAAAACTATCTATACTTCTCTTCCCTTCTGAGTTTTTCAAAAACTAGGCAATACTTGATCTCCTCCCCTTCAAAACTTTGGTTGCTAGAACCCTTATGCCCCTGACCACTGGATTTTGTGTATTCCTTGTGGAGTACACCTTGCCAAACACTCACCCACCTATTCCAAACACAAGGTTGGCGACACCAGACAAGGCGATACCAACAGAAGATACATCCTCGAGGAATGAAGACATGAAGACCCATAAGATGGTGACATCCATGGCACTGCCCCAGGATGGTGCAACCCTAGCCTACGATGACCATGGCATGAGTTGTGTAAAATCATGTTATACATCGCTAATAGAGTAATCCTGTCACTACCGTTGTTGTATCGGCAACCACCGGTGGATGAGAACCTTGCCATTTGGTCCGCCTCACTATAGTGAGCAGGAAAACGGTTCTCTTCGTCCCCCGCTCTTGGTGTCGATGTTGTCATCAACGTAACCGACATGTTGAACCTCTATTATGCCTTGTTATTGTCATTGCATAAGGATTGCCTACCTGGTACCCTCAACGCCCCAGAAGGCACAAGGGGTCATCATGATTAAAGAGACAAGAGAAGACCAAGTCAACGCTAGCTACAAGGAGGCACCTTCACCACATCACCTCATCAGGTGAGAAGTTGTTGAAGATTCTTCAGGCTCAATCCGGATCGTTCATCAAACAACTACAAGGGACATAGCAACACCTGAGGAAAGCTCAGAAGACTGCACGAGGCACAAGTCACGACTGCTGAGTCCGAGAACCCCTAGGGTAGGATGAGTCGTGTACCCCCTATGCACAGTCGAGTCCGTATGATGGTTCTAATAGAACCATGATTGTGTGTTGCTTGCTTTTATTTGTTTGTGTTTTGATATAAGTCGCACTTTTGCCCTAGGCAACAAGTGCATGGCTATATCACCTTCCTTGCCTTGTTTCTTTTGTTTCGGCCTTTTTGCACCTATTTGTTTGCACCTGCACTATAGAACCCCCTTTAGGCATTCCCTTCCTCTATGCTACTTTTTCCCTCTCTTCTATCTCCTCAACTGAAAACCAGCGAGACAAGAAGTACCAAGGATTTCAACTCGGCAACCTGCTAACAATGAAGACTTCTGCTACAACATCCACGACCAAGTGCAACCTCGTGAAGTTATGATTAACCCTCCAGGCTAGAGACCCACTCCTAGACCCTTTGAGACTTCACGAGATACTCCAGCACGAACCCTTGACCATGTGCTTAACCCATAGTGTTACAAGAAAACCAGTTAAGCCTTTATAACCTTGCACAACACTGGGTCCGTAATGGAACTAGTGGACACAGTGAGTGAGCACATTTTCATCCTAATATAGCACAAGAACTGACGATGCCATAGATAGACCAATTTGAGGATATAAGACAGATGACTTGGTGGCTTTATATCAGTGATTTCGAGGAATTATCTGAGACCTTGATGGATTGTGAGGTTTTCATGGTGGTGGGATCATGATTAATAAAGTAGCCTAACTTTCATCACCCTGGAGCAACTTGGATTTGCAAGGCTATTGTGATCGCAAATTGAAATTCTTGGAGGTATAAGGATTTGACCTAGCCAGGGGATATTGATAGCAGATAATTGACATTTTGAGAATGACTTTGGGGAAAACGTAGGAGTACTCGTTGGGCATGAGATTTGGATGTAAGTAGGTGATTCTGGTTGGGTATAGATGCTAGATATGTCTGCATGGTTCGGAGTAAATTGGATTTAGATCGATGATCCTGATCATGATACCATGCTTCTCGACGGCAATAAACTAGGAGATTGGATTATTTGTTGGAGTTGATTTAAGGATCTATATAATCATGACCTTGGAGTTTACTTGACCCGGATGTTGGGAATTTGGTGGACTTACTATCGTAATACATAGTTCTTCCAAGTATTTGGGTATTATAGGGACTTGAGATCTTGCGGAACACCGTAGACATCGGATTTGTAGAATTGTTGGATTATGTGGTGATTGATGGAAATTACCGGGCTATTGGAGTTGATCTATAGGAAGGAAACAAAATCTTGGAGTGGCATATGACGTGTTTCCTTAGAATAGAGATGCATTATCTTGAGCCTTGCAAGAATAGGTTGAGTGCTTGGATTGTGGAGTTTAATTTAAGCTTAGCCGCATGTATGATCTACCCATGGATTTTAGGGGTAGACATACATATGGATTTGGGGATCGTAGACAAGTACAATTTTGTTAGACCGCCTCTTGAGAGTCATGAGGTTATGTATGGCATGAGTGGTGATTGAAGTTGGTCTATACAAGAGGATGCATTTAGTGGTATAAGGTTATTCGTTTGGAATACTAGATAGAGCTATTGGCATCTCAGAAACCGTGCTTAAGGATAAGATAATAAACGTTCACTCACCCACTAGAATCCTTGAAACCCTTAAGCCCCACCAAGCCACAACCTGGTCAGATCTCGACCACGGGCCTTGGCTCTAAGCCAGGAAGACCTTGCAAATACTCAATGAAGACCACCACCAATACTGTAATGCCCAGGATGGGACTATACCTCCTACGTGTCGAGGCACGACTTAAAGGTATAAGCCCATCCTAGAATGATCTCAAGTTTGGTATCTTTGCACGACTCATATAAAAGAGGGATTAAATTGCAAAAGAAGATAGTTGGCTTACACTCGCCACTTCACACAATACATTACATAAGCAAAACATCATTCAAAACATCACAACCCGACTACGGGCGAAGATCCAAAAGAAAGGTACCAAAATAACATAAAGCCACAGGCCTAGGATCGAATCCTAGTAGAAACCACTACTGATCGTCGAAAACGTCACAAACATACGGCCAAACTCTTCATTGAGCTCCCAGTGAAGCTCTGAACCAGCTCCTGCTTCATTCTCGGCTGAACCTGCATCTGGTGTTGTAGTATATGTGAGCCACGAGGACTCATCAATCCCATAACCATGGGTAACAAGACTAGCAAAGCTTTATGGGTAGGAAGAGGTAAAGTAGTGAGGTTGCAGCAGCGGCTAAGCATAATATGGTGGCTAACTTACGAGTACCAGAATAAGATGAGCATCTACGCAAACGGTCGCAAAAGTAGTGATCGCTAAAGATCCTGAACTACATACGAATCAAACATAACCCCACCGTGTTCTCTTCTCAAAGTGAAAAGAGACAGTCACGGTTACTCACACAGTTGTGTGTTTTGCTTCGGATCCTCTGTCAAGTTTTCTACAACCGGACATTAACAAATTCCAATCTGCCACATAACCGCGGGCATGGCTTTCGAAAGATCATCGTGGTACTTGGTCGTGGTACTTAGCATCGGTAGATGTACTCGTTTCGTTCAGTCTTGCCGGTCTCGTCTCGAGTCGTAGTTGTACATGTCGTCGAGGTACTTGTTACATCGCGATCGTAGGGGTACTTGACATATCGCCGTGTAGTCGAACTTGACGGTCATCGGCGACTCGAAGGGGTACACGGGTCGTCGTGGTACTTGTCGCGTCTCCGAGGACCTGGGATAACAACCACAGCAACAAAACACGAACATGGCAGCACGACGGGGCGACGAGGCCATCGGGCGTGGAAGGCGCTGGAGGTGAGCTGCGGAAGACGGAGGCCGCTGGGATGGAGGAGCTGAGTCCCTGGAGGACGGGGCTCCATGGGGAAAACAGGGCGTCGGGGTGCTCGGGCCCTGGCCGACGGGCGGCTCCTGGACGAGCAGAGGGAACGGCGCTCGGAGGAGGCTGGCGCTGCGGAAGACGGAGCCGCGCCTTGGCGATGAGGCAGGAGGGAGCTCGAGGAGGGCCCGAGGTCGATGCAGGAGGGCGAGGCAGAGGCCGTCGCTGGCGGCTTGGAGAAGGGAGGCCACGGCGCTGCGGAAGGGGCGCATTCCGGGCCGGCCTTGCTGGGCGCCAGAGGAGAGCGTCGGGCTGCAGCTCTAGGTGGAAAAGGAAGGACGGGGCCGTCGCGGCGCTACCTGGCTGGAGGCGTCGGAGTCCAGGCTCTGGAGGAAGGGCGGAGGGACGAGGCGCTCGGGGCGCGCGCGGGGGCTGAGGATCGAGGCGACGGGGAGAGATCGAGAGGGTTCGTGCGCTCGAGGGGAGGGGCAAGACGTGCGAGGGAAGATGTGCGGCGGCTGGGAGAGAGCGAGTGGAGAGGGTGAGGAGTGCGGCTAGGGTTAGAGGCGCGGGCTGGTGGGCCTTGGAGAGAGTTGGGCCTTGAGGCTGAGATGGCCCAAGGAGACCTGGAGGAGGCTTGGGCCTAGGGAGGCCTGGGAGGGCGGCTGGGATCTTTTCCCTTTAACTGATTTTTAAAAACGGAAAAGAAAGAAGAAGAAAAGGGAAGAAAAGAAAAGGTTAGGGAAGAGATTTAAACACGGAGTTAAATCTCTGGACTCATACAAAAAGTAAGGAATTAAAAGAATTTGTTGGAAGACTTTTGGAAGATAAAAATTCAAACGAGTTTGAATAAATGTCAAACCGTTCGAATTTAGAAAACCCTTTAGATGAAATCCAAATGGGTTGGAATTTCAAGAGATGGCCCTACACATTAGATGTGATTTATGAGAAGATTTGGAACATTTATAGATAAAGTAAAATTGCAACACAATTTTACTAAAGGCTCAAAGGAAGAAAAGGAAGTAGAGTTGGATGAAAGAAAATTGAAGAAAGGTGCAATTGTGTTATAGGTGATTCCAAGGAATGGAATATTTTTAAATATAGCTCCCTAATTATTGAGAGGCTTTTATATGTTATAAAGAGAAGTCACCTTCCCTCGATTTAAATGGACCGAAGGTCCACACAATTTATTTAAGTTGAGATGCAAAATTAAAGACATGATGGCATGATGACATGATGCAATGCAAAAATAAATAACACAAGCACAAAGAACACACGGGAGAACCCGGAACATCTGGAATCTTCCCTGGAATCTTCTAGGACGTCGGTCTTCGGGCGTCACAACTCTCCCACACTAACAGAGGATCTCGGCCCGAGATCCTAGAGATGGCACCGGGTAAAAAACGGAAGAGGAAGAGGTAAAACAAAGTTGCTTCTTTGACAGACGAGTGAAACCAAAGAACCTTGAGAGGTTGAACAACATGAAAGAAGAATACAACAGAGATGAACGAAGTTAAGAGCACTCCGGTAAAGGAGGAACAAGGAGCATTATGAGAACCTTGTAGGTTGAAAGACATGAGACAAGAGCTCACGGACGGAAAGAATATGAAACCGCAATGGTATAGCCAAGGAATAAGAATGACAGAATTTGGACAGCACTCCGACTGAAAATGGAAGGAATTAACAAGAACTTGAGGAGATCGAATGATACTTGATGAAATCAACAACATATTGCCTCTGAAACAATTGAAAGAATGGCACAAGGGGTAAGAACGATTCAGATAGCACTCCGGTTAAAAAGATAGGCAAAACTAGATAAGATGACGGAACTAGAATTGAAGAATACAACACTCCGGTTAAATGATAAGCAAGGGAAAGAACATGATCTCGATAACACGATATGATGGTTTGGAGAGAGCAACATCACAATGCCTCCGGAATGAAAGAATAGCATATAAATCAATGAAAGAAATGAATGGGGAAGAAAATGACAACTTCTCCGACAGATGAATATGAAAAATCATCCTTACGGAGAAGGGTTGAATGGGGTTGATGGAAAATCAACAACGAAACGAATAAGCTTGAAGTGGGCTTATGGAAAACATCTCAAAATTAAGAGGTGACAACCAGCCACTAACGGAAACGATTGTTTGGATTGAGATCAACGAAGGAGATGAAAAACTTATTTCACCGGAATGATAATGAAGAACTTGGGTCATTTATAAACACCATAATAGCAACAATTCTCAGGGAAAGCTTTAGGTGAAATACAACCCAAGATAACTCCAACGAAAAATTAAAGGGTTGACAAGATCTCCGGAACAAGGAAAATGATGGTTTTAAATATCTCATTCTTAATAACTCGTGAATCATGAAACATGAATGAAAATTGTCAAAAATGACATAACACAATCTGAAAAGATAAGGTAGAAAGGATTGCACTTCAAAATGCAAGAAGAATAATATTTGAGCTCCAACAAGAATCTTGATGAAGACTTCAAGGATGAATTAAATGATGATGAACCACCATGAGAAATCCGGTAATGAAAGCGTGAGAAGTGAAAGATGAAAAGAATAAGATTTAAGGCATGCGATGAATTAGATAGAGCTTTGAAATGATACAATTGAAATAACTTGGAACTCCGGAAAACAAGATGAACAACTTCGAACCAAGGATATGATATGGTGAACAAGCTCCGAAGGAAGGGATTAAATCACCTTGAAGGAATAAGAATAAGAATTATGTTATGCATCTCCTTCACCAATTTAAATTGATGACAAACAAAGGATTTGGCATACTACTTATTCTCGTTGGAAAGAATTAAAGAGAGATCTCGCACAAGCTTGGGTAATTCTTCAACGAAGCACCGGTAGGATTGTGAAAAGAACAAATGAATTAAAACGATAACAACGGAAGGGTAATCTTGAAAGAACCACCATAAGAATATGGAGACGAACGACGAGACATCAATGCAGAATATTTGGAGGACGAAGTTGAAAACTAAGAACGAAGAAATATTCTGTAATGATGGCCTTCGGAGGATCACAATGGAAAAAATTCATGAAATGCTTTGGATGGCATAAAAGAATTCCTCACAATCGGAACAATAATGAGGATGGCAAGAAGCTAGAACCACGAATCTTCAAGAGAACGTGCCAAGATTTAAGAGAAACACTTCTTCGGGTCTTCAAAATCTGAGAAGACGATGAGATACACCACCATGAATTGTATAGGCACTCCGGATATGGATAGCAAGAGGAGAATGAATAATTGGTGCACCGGAATAAGAAAGCATTGTGAAATGAGGAAAAGGATAAGATCAACACCGAAATCTTGAATTACAACCATCGGCAGAATTCGAGAACAAAAGAATGATGAACTTGAATTTCTTGAGCATCTTCACGATAAAACACCGGATAAGAACATTGAAAGAAAAGAATGAAGAAATATCACATGAATAAAATGGATACTTCATCTGAGAATTTCTGGCTCCAAGAAGAAGAAGGGTGGGAGGGTGGGGAAAACAAGGACAACTTGGGATGAATGAAACAGACAAACGTCAGATTTGTCAACGGCGTCCGTATGGAATAACTTGAAGAGAAGGCACACCGGTTGAAAAGGATTAACATGACCATCTTGATGATCAAGAAGAATTAGCACTCTCATAGACATATGAGAACACCAATTAGGAAAGGTATGGAATCAACATTTGACATCAAAGCAACTCGAATACCAGAATCAAATCAAAACAAAGGATTGAACGAATGAATTCCGCAGGTACATCAGCTTGACGAGAAGCCACTTGAGAGAACAAAAGGTAAATAAAAATGAACAAGGATCAGATAGAACAAATACAAGATAGAAGCTTCGTCCAACATATTCGTGCTGAAAGCTCATGGAACGTGTTACAAAAGGGTTTTGCAATCCCCGGATCAGCATAGCCAAGGACCCTTTAAGATGCAACTCCCGATCAGAACAAGTCCATAAAACCACTTCACTCAATGTAGAACCCCGAACTTCATATCGTGCATCCGTTGGAAGAATGCCTAGAACTACTAGATGAACCCACCTATTAATTTCTGAAAGTTTCCAGTTATGCAATCCGGTGTTGGGGATACAGGGGAAGCACCGCGCAATCAACTCTAAACCTACATCCAGCTGTATCCATCCATCAACACATAACCAGTTGTTCTCGGAAACCGTTTACCTCGGACCTTCGAAACGCATCCACTATACAAGCTATGGCAATACTCCCGAACTACCTCCCCAGTACTGGGTGATGTCGGGGTTATCTTGCCACTAACCGCATAGGAGAATTTTTGATGTCGGCCGTCTTAAGTATTCTAGTACTGCCGCGTTGGATTTGTGATGACAACACCTCGGAGCTCAACTCCCCGGGACACTGCCACAACCCCTAATGACAGGAGGCATCGAGAACAATGTTCTCGTCACAAAGACATCGAAACAATCCAAACAATACTCGCGAGATCCTAAAAAAAATTGGTGCATTTTTTTGAGTAGAAGAGATAAGAGTAATCGTCAGGAGTCCTCACCAGAATGAAAAGAGATGAGGAGCAAAGAAATCCTACTCTCCGATATATATATAGGACTCAAAATATTTTCCAGTGTGTGCCTAGACTCAACCGTCAACGATTCGATCAATCAGTGGGGGCTTCTAGGTCGGAGAAGGCTCTGAATACCAACTTGTAATGCCCAGGATGGGACTATACCTCCTACGTGTCGAGGCACGACTTAAAGGTATAAGCCCATCCTAGAATGATCTCAAGTTTGGTATCTTTGCACGACTCATATAAAAGAGGGATTAAATTGCAAAAGAAGATAGTTGGCTTACACTCGCCACTTCACACAATACATTACATAAGCAAAACATCATTCAAAACATCACAACCCGACTACGGGCGAAGATCCAAAAGAAAGGTACCAAAACAACATAAAGCCACAGGCCTAGGATCGAATCCTAGTAGAAACCACTACTGATCGTCGAAAACATCACAAACATACGGCCAAACTCTTCATCGAGCTCCCAGTGAAGCTCTGAACCAGCTCCTGCTTCATTCTCGGCTGAACCTGCATCTGGTGTTGTAGTATCTATGAGCCACGAGGACTCAGCAATCCCATAACCATGGGTAACAAGACTAGCAAAGCTTTATGGGTAGGAAGAGGTAAAGTGGTGAGGTTGCAGCAGCGGTTAAGCATAATATGGTGGCTAACTTACGAGTACCACAATAAGATGAGCATCTACGCAAACGGTCGCAAAAGTAGTGATCGCTAAAGATCCTGAACTACATACGAATCAAACATAACCCCACCGTGTTCTCTTCTCAAAGTGAAAAGAGACAGGCACGGTTACTCACACAGTTGTGTGTTTTGCTTCGGATCCTCTGTCAAGTTTTCTACAACCGGACATTAACAAATACCAATCTGCCACATAACCGCGGGCACGGCTTTCGAAAGATCATAACCCTGCAGGGGTATTCCAACTTAGCCCATCACAAGCTCTCACGATTAGCTGAAGTGATAAATATAATATCATCACCCCTTATCTTAGGGAAAAATCCGATCAGGCTCGGCATCCCGGTAGCACAAGTCATTTCGACAATGGTAAAACAAGTCCAGCAAGACCTCCCGGCGTGCCGACACCCTGATAGTAGCCGCGCATATCTCGTCTCAGGCAACAACCGGATGGGTGATGCTACAGGACCCAATCCTCGAGTTTCCCCGTGGTGGTTCCCGCAGGCTCCCCGTTTGGGACCAACACCATCAGCACTGGCCCCCCCTGCTATGTAGAATTAAGAACCCGGGGACATGACCCCCTATGTAATTAATTAATTATTTAAGTTGTTATTATGAGCAAATTAAAACCAAAGTTGGGCCTTGCTGGAGGAGTTTTATTCAAAGTCGAACTGTCAAGGGGTCCCCATTTCACCCATCGTGTAAGGAACGCAAAATCAAGGAACATAATGCCGGTTTATCGGCGCCTAAGGTGGCATGAGTGGAACAAAACACCGAGCAAAAGGCCAAGCCTTCCACCCATGCCCAGTATATAGGTGTGTTAATAATAGTTATAGATATTGTGATATAACAGCAACAAGTTCCCTCCTGGAACAAACTTCATCTTCACCTGCAACTAACAACGCTATAAGAGGGGTTGAGCAAGCGGGTAATATAGCCAAACAGTGGTTTTGCTAGGAAGGTGTCAAGGTTAGAGGTTTCATGGCAACAAGGAGAGGCTGACATAAAAATGGGTAGCGCGACATGTAACGATAGCATCGAGACAACTAAGCATGGCAATGGTAGTAAAGGTATCCAAGGGTATGATCATCTTGCCTGGGATTCCACAAGGGAGAAGAACGGATCCATGAAGTAGACGGAGGACACAGTCGAGCGAATCCTCACAACTCCGGAACGAAACCGAAGCTAACAAGAGAAGCAACCGGAAAGAAGCAAAACAACACGGTAAACACCCAAGCCTAAACATGGCATACGATGCACATCCAAGTATGATGCATGTCCGGTTAAATATGCATGGCAATGGCAAAGTGCACAAACAAGACTACAAGTTAAGTGGAGCTCAATATGCAACGAGTTGCATATTGACGAAACACCACATGTTATTTATTTAGTTGACTCTCGATTATTTACAAAACAAGGTTAAATGTTGTTAACATGGCAAGAGGTGAAGCATAATAAAACTACACTATTTAGGCATTTTAAATGAGGCCGGAAATAACAACAACAAATTCCGGAAAACCCCATAAGCATGTTTAGTAATTATAAGCAACCAACAATTTAACATATCGATGTTGTTAACATGATGCGGATGACATGATTAAGTTTATGCAATTTAATTAAAGGTTGACAAGAGAGATATGAAGCACTTGTCACCGTGGTGGAAAGAAAGAGGTGCCACGGCAATGATCCGAAAATGCCGCAAAGGCAACATCTCGGTTCCGGTAACTCGTTGAGAGTCCGGAGCAAAAGCAAATGGTGGAGAGCGGAACAAGATGAAAATGGGTTGATCCCGTCACCGGGTTCCCACGGGTCGGCGACGAGGCAACCGAGGAGCACGATAAAACATGAAACGGCCACGGAGCACACAAGGGCAAACATTTCATACAACCTCGACATTCCACGGGTCAACGTCTCGGGTTATACCTTCGGGACAAACGTTCACGGGGCGGTTCGAGTCGTCGCGGGACGTAGTGGTACACGGGTCGTAGAGGAAGAAGTCGTTCTCGCGAGTCGTAGAGGAAGTAGTGGTACACGTTCATCGGTAGGGGTACTCGTTCCGTAGCGGGAAGTAGTTGTTCCGACAACGGTAGTTGTTCACGTTCGTAGATGTACTCGTCATCGTAGCCGTTCGGTCGTCGTGGTACTTGGTCGTGGTACTTAGCATCGGTAGATGTACTCGTTCCGTTCAGTCTTGCCGGTCTCGTCTCGAGTCGTAGTTGTACATGTCGTCGAGGTACTTGTTACATCGCGATCGTAGGGGTACTTGACATATCGCCGTGTAGTCGAACTTGACGGTCGTCGGCGACTCTAAGGGGTACACGGGTCGTCGTGGTACTTGTCGCGTCTCCGAGGACCTGGGATAACAACCACAGCAACAAAACACGAACATGGTAGCACGACGGGGCGACGAGGCCATCGGGCGTGGAAGGCGCTGGAGGTGAGCTGCGGAAGACGAAGGCCGCTGGGATGGAGGAGCTGAGTCCCTGGAGGACGGGGCTCCATGGGGAAAACAGGGCGTCGGGGTGCTCGGGCCCTGGCCGACGGGCGGCTCCTGGACGAGCAGAGGGAACGGCGCTCAGAGGAGGCTGGCGCTGCGGAAGACGGAGCCGTGCCTTGGCGATGAGGCAGGAGGGAGCTCGAGGAGGGCCCGAGGTCGATGCAGGAGGGCGAGGCAGAGTCCGTCGCTGGCGGCTTGGAGAAGGGAGGCCACGGCGCTGCGGAAGGGGCGCGTTCCGGGCCGGCCTTGCTGGGCGCCAGAGGAGAGCGTCGGGCTGCAGCTCCAGGTGGAGGAGGAAGGACGGGGCTGTCGCGGCGCTACCTGGCTGGAGGCGTCGGAGTCCAGGCTCTAGAGGAAGGGCGGAGGGACGAGGCGCTCGGGGCGCGCGCAGGAGCTGAGGATCGAGGCGACGGGGAGAGATCGAGAGGGTTCGTGCGCTCGAGGGGAGGGGCAAGACGTGCGAGGGAAGATGTGCGGCGGCTGGGAGAGAGCGAGGGGAGAGGGTGAGGAGTGCAGCTAGGGTTAGAGGCGCGGGTTGGTGGGCCTTGGAGAGAGTTGGGCTTTGAGGCTGAGACTGCCCAAGGAGACCTGGAGGAGGCTTGGGCCTAGGGAGGCCTAGGAGGGCGGCTGGGATCTTTTCCCTTTAACTGATTTTTAAAAACGGAAAAGAAAGAAGAAGAAAAGGGAAGAAAAGAAAAGGTTAGGGAAGAGATTTAAACACGGAGTTAAATCTCTGGATTCATACAAAAAGTAAGGAATTAAAAGAATTTGTTGGAAGACTTTTGGAAGATTTCAAACGAGTTTGAATAAATGTCAAACTGTTCGAATTTAGAAAACCCTTTAGATGAAATCCAAATGGGTTGGAATTTCAAGAGATGGCCCTACACATTAGATGTGATTTATGAGAAGATTTGGAACATTTATAGATAAAGTAAAATTGCAACACAATTTTACTAAAGGCTCAAAGGAAGAAAAGGAAGTAGAGTTGGATGAAAGAAAATTGAAGAAAGGTGCAATTGTGTTATAGGTGATTCCAAGGAATGGAATATTTTTAAATATAGCTCCCTAATTATTGAGAGGCTTTTATATGTTATAAAGAGAAGTCACCTTCCCTCGATTTAAATGGACCGAAGGTCCACACAATTTATTTAAGTTGAGATGCAAAATTAAAGACATGATGGCATGATGACATGATGCAATGCAAAAATAAATAACACAAGCACAAAGAACACACGGGAGAACCCGGAACATCTGGAATCTTCCCTGGAATCTTCTGGGACGTCGGTCTTCGGGCGTCACAAATACCACAGCCTACCCTGCGTACCCCATAGACTTCATGGAGTACTTGGATAGGTTAGATGTCATCTTTATTTGGCAACATACTTGACTACCCGAAGACAAAAGAAGAGATGGACAGCTGGATAGAAGACATTTGAAGACCGCCCAGGCAATAAGGAAGGACTACATCGACCACCATCATCAAGAAATAAACTCCTGCGTCCAAGATCGGGCGTATCTGCAAACCACTCCTCTCGAAGGGACGCTCACACCAAGATTTATCGACCTTCTTCAAGTTCTCTGCCAGTCAAATAGTAGGCGGCTACCAGCTATATTTACCACCTGAGATACCCACCGTGCACCAAATATTCCACGGGTCACCACCCTGGAAGTACTTCTTACTTCCTAACTAGCCCGGTCCCCGCAAGGACATCGATCACCAAGCCTTTGACAACTAACCCAACCTAACCTATGCAAGAGACCCCTCAGCAACCTGCATCAAAGGCAGCAAGCGAGAAGCCACACCACCAAGTACTTCAAGAATTCCATGGAGCACCACTCGGAAGCAGAACCAACAAGAAGAAGTGAAGACTTCCCCGTATCCAAGTTTTCGTATTCTTTTCCACGCCTAGTCTGGGAATCTCGGGGACGAGATTCTTGTAAGGGGGGTAGGTCTGTCACACCCTGATTTTCATGCCACATTACTTAAGCTAATAATCATGCTAAAAATGTGGTTTGACAAAAACTTTTGAGTGTTTTTGACTTTGCTTGATTGATTTTCTATCTGCTGTTTGCTAGTGCTCTAAAAATCAAATAAATCATCCAACTCTTATACTTCATCTCCTTGATCCCAAACCTTTTCTCAATGATCATGCCATGTGTATAGAACAGTATAGAATTTTCTTATAAAAATATTTTGGCCAAATAGTATTTTCTAAAATTAGTTTTCCAAAAACCCCTGAATTGAGGTTTGCACTACAAGTAACTTATTTAGGGTGTGAAAAATCTTTCAAAAAGTATATTTGAATCCTATTAGGTATAGGACTCCCATAAACTACAAAATTATAATTTTAAAAGTTATTTTCATATTTTATTTAAAAGCTTTTTCTTAAGGCCAGAAATGGTCTTTAATAGGGAAAAATTATTTAACTATTTCAAAAATATTTGCAAAAATTCAGGGAAACTCATAGGACATATATTGTCCATATATAAGAGTTTCAGCACATGGTCATGTTCAAAATATTGGACAAATCCTCCCAAAACCCTTTCTGGATATTTCAAGCTTTTGAAATATTTACAAAAGAAATATTCTCCAACAATTCTTGGGAAATTCTATCTTGTCAAATATGACATATTTGATGATCTTACAAAGCCTCATGCCTTGAAGATAAAAAAAACATCATCTAATCCCCTCAAAACCATTTCTGTCCATTTTGAAGTTTGCGCAACTTTACATTGCCAAACTTGTCCAAATGCTCTCAAACTTGGTGCACATGCTAAAATGATGTAATTATGCATCTATGCCAAATGGCACAAGTTTTGGAGAAGGACAACTTGATCTAAGTGCCCCAAAACCCTTTCTGATCAGATCCAAATTTGAACAACTCTACATTGCCAACTTTTTACTTGGGGCCTCAAATTTTGTGGACATGTTCACAACCCAAAATGATGACACTACACCAAGTGGTGCATCAAGGGGAGATGGTTAGCTTAACTCAAACATGGTGAAACCATTTCTGTTGATTTCTAGGGTTCACCAAAGTTACATTGGCAAGTTTCTTCAAACAAGCCCAAATTTGGTGAAACACCCTATTTCCATATGCCATTTAATCCTGTTAAGTGTCATAGCCAGTGGATATCATTTGCTTGCCCAAAACATGATCAAACACCTTCTGCCAATTTACCAAAACCATTGTTTTGACCCCTTTCACTATTCCCCTTTACCTCAAATTCTTACCACAGGTAAACCTGATCATCTTCTACCTCCAGTAACTTCCCCATGGCCAGAGCTCAATGATTGAGTGGTGAAAACCCCATTTTTACTCTTCTGGACAACAACTTTCTCCTCCTCTTTCACCTCCCTCCTCACTCTAGTGCCTCTCCATGGCAACCAAGACCACCTCCCTATATTTTACTACTCCCTCTACCCCCTAGACACAATTGGCCATGCCCTGGACGCCAGAGCAATGCCATGGCATGCAATGGCCGCGCTCTGGAGCGCGCTACAGTGCCCTGGCGCACTGTAGCCACCCCCAATCAGGAGCACCCGACCACCTCGGGCCTTCCCCTCGTGTCCCCCGAGGCCGCCTCGACGTCCGTGTCATGCAGACCTATCGGCCCTATCCTCCCTTGCCCTCCTTATCCCTCCGTGAGCTCGCCCGAGCGCGTCCATGGACGTTGCTCACGGTGCACCGCGGCCACGTCTATTTAAGCCACCCCCGACCCTCTCTCTCGTCTTGGTTAGGACCCCCTCTCTCCCGCGAACCTCCTGGACATGCTCTACCACTCCCTCTGGCTCTCCTTGCCTCTCCATCGCCGCCTCGGTCGCCGTCGTTCTCCGCATGGCTTTGGTGAACCAGGGCTCCTCCACCTCCCCTTCGACCTCAAGGAGAACTGCCACTGGGCTGCGGAGCTTCCCGTCCCTTCGCCGCATCTTCCCGTGCCCCGTGGTGCCCATACCACCACCGCCCGACGAGGCCATCCGCCACGGCCAGTGTAGGACGCGCTTCGGCCGTCCCCCGCCGTCCCCGAGGGCTTTCCCTGATGGCTCGCTTCCCGGCGGCCCCTCCGGTGCTCGGATCTTGGCCGGGGGTGGCCTATACCGCCGTGGGCAAGCGCCGGCCGACGCGCAGCCGAGGCATCGAGCCCGTCCGTCGCGGGCGCGGGAGGAAGGGGATGACTCTACGGGTGGGGCCCGTAGGTCAGTGACCCCGTCGGCCAGCCACGCGGTTTGAGTGGAGACGGGCCAGGCGGGAACCGCATTCCCCAGGCGAAAGCGCACTTCGGAGATGACGCCTTCGGCGTCACCACCTCTCCCCGCACAGCCGAGCCGCTGGGCCGGCCCACGGTCTATCCGCCGCCCTGTGCGCTGTATAAGGGTAAAACCCTTTTCTTTATCCTTTTTCTTTTACCAGACAGCTTCAAAAAATCACCCAAATATTCAAATAGTGTCCAAACTTGATGATTCAAATTTCTTCTGGCTCCATAAATCATGCTCTATCACATGGTGCAACATGCTCATTTTTCCAGAGACTTTTTCTTCACAAATAATTATCTAATGTAATTATTCATTTTTTGTGATGAACTTTAGAAAATCACAGAGAGCTCAAATTTGATCCAAATGCAGTGGTTCAAATTCCTAGGTGCTTGTCATATCCAAACTTAGTTTTGGAACATTTTTATTAATACTTTCCGTACCCCACCAAATAATGAGCCATTTCTTCATATTTATCAACTTTGCAAAATCCTAGGAAATTCATTTGAATTCCAAATCCAGTGAAACCAACTCCTAGATGCTTCTAAAAATCATGACTTGTTAAATGGGTGCCTTTGCTCATCTTTCAAAAATATATTTCTATACACTTCTTTCAAATCCATAAACCCCTTGATTCCATCATATTGAAATGTTCCAAGCTATCCATTGATCCAATACCTATGAAAACACCTTGGTCATTTCTAATATGACCAGAGGTATCATAGAAAAGTCCAACTCCTATTTTTAGAGCACTTTTATATTTTGCTTTGTTGTGTTGCTTATTATGATTGTTTCCATCGTTAGTTGACAAAATAAATGGAGTACTCGGAGATGGACCAGAAGGTTTGAAGACTCGGAAGGATAAGGCAAGCAGCCCTTTGACCAAGATACCCTTGTGTTCTTCGGAACCCATTTATTTCCGAATGCATGATGATAAGAGTGACGGTGGTGACCTAGTTGAGAACCACCACATGATGCATGCTTTGCTCATGATCTTGCTATGTGCTAGATGCAATGCAAATGATTTGTAGTGATGCCTAGCGATGCATGTGTGCCATGAAACCTTCGTGGTTGCATTCTTTTCAAAAACTCCATCGGGTGCCCCTAATGCCCGAGGGTGATGTTGAGTTAGGTCATCACTTGTGGAAGAAGTGATGTGCCAATAAAGATCTTGTGCATGGGTGAAATGATGGATTAGATTTATGTGTGACTACCGTCCCAACCAAACATGTGCAACCACTCTACCCCTTATGGGACGGGGCATTATTGATTACTTAGGCCGATACTAGCATGGTGCCCACATTACTAGTGACGGGAAGACTTGAGGTCTTTCCCGGGACGGGGTCGTGCTCGGATAGGCGACCATGACTGTTTTCATAGGGCACCGGACACACCGTTGGTCCCTTCGTGTATGCGTGACATTGAAAATAGGGCAAGTCCCGTGATCTATTGTTTGTACTCGAGGGTTGTGCACCAACGAGTGGACCCTATGTTAGTGTCGTCTAAGGAAAGATAATGACCGGGTGCTTCCCCCGAGTGCTTGAGGTACTGCGGGATTGTGGGTGACACGAAAGCTTCCCGGATCTTGTGGGTAAAGTGCGCAACCTCTGCAGAGTGTAAAACTATTCGAATAGCCGTGTCCGCGGTCATGGACAGTTGGGTGGTGCTACTTAAACTATGTCCAGAATTTTACTATATCAGTGAAAGTATGTGTGTGTGATGAGTCAAGGTGGTGACTTGACTCGTTGAGCTGAATCCTATTCATGTTGATACCTGTAACCTGTCTTCGAGGTTACCCAAATTTATTGATGCATGATTCATGATGGTAGAATATTTAATCTAGCTTGTAGCTAGTTTGCTCGTTGTTGAACATTGCATTGTTACCTTGAACCAAATCATGGGTTGTTTGCGAGTACATTCAAAGTACTCATTGGCTTGCCACTGGTTATTTTATTGGCCAGGCATGAGATGATGAAGATTTCTTGGTGACAAACATGCGAGCTAGGACGCTTCCTAGTCAGAATGCCTATAGGGTTAAGGCAGATGGCATGGGTCCAAGTTGTCATTGAAGATTTCCGCTGCGATGATATACTCAAGGCTTGACCATAATGGTCCTATTTGTATAATACGGTATGTATGGATGTAAGACTCTTGTTATTCAGCTTCTGTGTGTTCAGTGAGCATTGATCTCTGCGATCACTGTACACGTGCATTCGGTGATCATGACTTATGAGTCGGGGTCCCCACAGAGCTAGAGCAGAAAGGGGAGATCTTCGTGTGCACCTCAGTGTTCGAACCTCAAGGGTTTGCCGGAACCCACAATCCGATAGGCACATAGTCCACTTGCTCCAAATTGGAGAACTTCCCAAAGAGCAAGTAGAAGCTAAAAGAGTAGCCCGGAGGGCCAGTATGTACCATTTGTCAATGACACTCTGCACAGAAGAATGTCCAACGGTATGCAATTGAAGTTCATTTGCCGGGAAGGAGGAGAGGAACTGCTGGCAAAGATACACAAAGGCATGTGCGTCTCCCACATTGGATCAAGGGCATTAGTTGGGAAAGCATTCCAGCATGGCTTCTATTGGACCACAGCCCTCCAATATCCGGTCGAGCTAGTCATCAAGTGTGAAGCCTGCCAGTTCCATTCCAAGAACATCCATCTGCCTGCCCAAGCTCTTCAGACAATCCCTTTGTCATGGTCGTTTTCGGTCTGGGGGCTTGATATCCTCGGCCCTTTCCCCTGAGCTGATGGGGGGTTTGAATTCTTGTTCATTGCTATCGACAAGTTTACAAAGTGGTCGGAAGTAGATGACATGAGAAAGGTGACTGCTCAGTCAAATATCAAGTTCCTGAAAGGATTGGTGTGCCGTTTTGGAGTCCCTGCTCGGATCATCAATGACAACGACACCCAGTTCACGAGCCGCGCCTTCATGCAATATGGTCATGCCCTCGGGAGCAAGATCTCATTTGCCTCTGTTGCACATCCCAGAAGCAATGGATAAGCTGAGACGGCGAACGCTGAAGTGCTGCGGGGCCTCAAGACAATACCATTTGATAAGCTACAGAAGTGTAGCAGACGATGGATAGATGAGCTCCCGGTAGTTCTCGTCCTTCAGAGCGACACCAAACGGAGCTACCGAGCAGACCCCCTTCTCCCTTGTCTATGGGGCAGAAGCAGTTATCCCCACAGAACTCACTTATGGGTCTCCTCGAGTGCTTGCCTACGATGAAGTAGCGCAGGATCAGCAGCGGTGTGAAGACGTTGTGCTTCCCGTAGGAGAACCGTCTCCGAGCGGCTACGCGTGCTCCACGCTACCAGCGAGCGCCGCGTCGCTATAATAGCCGCAGGGTTCATGCCCGGTGTTTTGAGGAAGGCAACCTTATCCTTAGGCGCGTTCAGTCCGCCAAGGGTACAAACGAGTTATTGCCAAAGTGGGAAGGCCCTTACCGGGTGATACGAGTCACCAGACCTGGCGCAGTCCGTCTGGAGACCGGAGATGGCATTAAATTGCAAAACTCATGGAACATTGAGCATCTCCGCAAGTACTACATGTAAGGCGCAACTGTCGGGCCCTGCCCGACAGCCACCCTTTTGTACAGGCCTTGTCGCAGTTGCATGTAACCCGTTGTACAAAGCCATGCACAGACCCTGAGCAACAGAGAAATAAACGAAGCGCTGATAGGGGCCCCCTGACAATTTGCATGCATGCACACGCATATCACGAGCATCTCATGTAGATAAGATTGCATTTGGCATCATCCTCATTTGCATAAACCAGAGGTTACTGCCGTGGACTTGGGTCCAAAGTGAAGATGAGAAGAGAATCCAACGTTGCAATCTCCTGCAAGCCAAACAGATAAGTTCTTCCTTTTTATCCATACATTTTCTGTAAGAACTTGTGCATAAGAAAACCTTACTACCTTTGTAAACTTAGGTGCTCCCATCCTTTGACTCAAACGTTGCTTCAGTCAGGATGGTCGCTGTGGCCTTTGTTTAAAAGGGTTGGTGGGGGGCTAGTACCTCTTCGCGTCTTACGCGTGATAAGCTTGGCTCCGCGGCAACGTGACTGAGGGTAATGGCAAGGTAGCCTATCGGGGAAAACTTGTCTACTTGGAAGTATAGAGGCATCCCACCTCTGCATGGACACATTACATGCACAAGTTCTCGACAGGATTTATCTTTTCATTAATATGCTAATAAGCAAGTACAAATCTTACCCAATGCAAGCATGGATAAAAGAGAATACAGTTATTTGAATTAAAGTTTGGCAAAATGCCTACAAGTTTAAGATTGCAAAAAGATAAGTGCCCCGTAATCCTTTTCTCTGCTCCTCCTTTCCCATATATGGCAGCAAGAGGGAAGGGGACAAAAGGAGCGCCTGGGAAAAGGAGGTGATGAAGGGATCCATGTGAACGTCTCCCTAGTCATCCCCACCGGGACCGGCAGGGACGGTCGCCCCGTTCAGCCAATCTAGCTTCCCTCACGCCATTAACGGCTCGAGAAATCAAGGCTGACCCACTACGCCAATCCGCGGTGTGACTCCCTGGCACATCACTCACTTCCGCGCCCTTTGCAACCACCACCAACCATGCGCAATGCATGGCGGACATGTGGCTAGAGTTTTTGAAGCAGGAGGGGTAGTGGGGTGGCAGTTACCACCCCGTGAAGGTGGGGGCGAATGGTTCGCGGATAGTGGCCCATTACCCCCACCAAGATTGGCATTATGCAACGCGCGGGAGATGTGGAAACCGGCTCGAGCTCAAGATCAAGAAGAAGAAAAGAAGATTTCAAGGGAGGCAAGCCCCGCACCTGTGTCTATCCACTGGTTAGAGCCTACCCCGGCGAATCCCAGGGGCGCGACCGTGCCAGGCTTGGGGGCATCTGTCGGTGCAAATGGAGCCTGGGCCCGTTGCCCCAGACCATGCAGAGGCCTAGGAGCAAGTTTACTACACCAGCACCGGATCAAGACTCGAAGGAATCAACCCTTGGAGAAACCAGAAAGCTGGTGGAAGGGATATAGACAACCAAGACCAGCCGACAAGGCAAGATACCACCGGAAGAAGAGCCCTCCTTGTCGGGCATGTGATCCTGGCGAGGTGGGATCGCCCAAGAAACAAGCCTCCAACATCGCCCCAGCAGGCCTGCCGGGGGCACACGGAGGCAAACCACCACCTCACATTGACGTCCATCGTCAATCAGTGAGGTGTCAAGCTCCTAAGAGGCTCAGTGGCCGCCCCCTACCACATGGTGGCCACTTCCAATGGAAAGAACCTACAAATGACAACCGTCCTATGACGTGTCAAGCAAGTAGGTGCGAAGTTGGCGAAAAAGTCCGACAAGCCTTACTGGGCGAGCTGTGATGTGACACTGAGCGGCGCGTCAGCCTGCAGAGTTAGGTATGATAGCACTGTTTGCTATCTAATCATCCTAGAACGACTGATTTGCCACAGTGGTGACCCCTTAACCTATAAACGGAGGCCCATGTCAATAGTAGAAAGGATTTGGCCATTCGAAGCCCCACATTGATATGCGCGCGACCGCTCTCGCCCTGAGGCAACCTTGCTCGGCAAGAGCACCATGCTCATTTTCCACCATTCCACCATCAATCCGCCAAAGCAGGAGTAGGGTTTTACACCTCGCGGCGGCCCGAACCTGGGTAAAAATTGCTCGTGTGTTTTCTTTCGTGCTGCGCCACGCTCTCCGCTCTTTGTGCAACGTGCCCATCCTCCCGCAGAATCAAAAATGGACCCCTGTTCCATAGGTGGCCGTGGTTTTCCTATGACACCTGGTGGTGTCATGATGACATTCATAGGAAGCTTTTCAAGAAGACTTTTTGGAACCCAGATCTTCTTCATAGGTGACCCATTCCCGCAGTTAGTTCCAAAAAACCTGGCAAACACTTCACCAATCTAATTCTTGAATAGTTTATCGTTGGAGTCAAATGACTCGTCAATGACAATATGCTTAGAACACGTGAAGCCAGATAAGGTGGATGGATCTGCTGAAGGGCTCTTCCAGCAACCAATGTGGTTTCGGGGTACTTCCCAGGCTTCCAGTAGGAACCATCAACATTCATTTTCCTCTCGAAACCAACATCCTCTGTCCTAGGGTTTCGGTTTAGAATCTGTTTCTTGAGGACATCACATACTGTTTGATGCCCTTCAAGGCTTTTGTACATGCCTGTTTCAAGCAATGTTTTCAACCTGACATTCTCATCAGCAATAGCAGTGGTATCCTCAGAAGAGGTGTTAGTTACCACATCACCAGTTGAAGAATTGTAATTTTAGAAGCAGCAGAGCATTCAGCAATGAATGTAGCATTGTCACGCTCAAGACATTTTAAACAGGGTGGCACAAAATCTTCCTGAGCGAAACTGATCTGTTGAGCGAGTAGTGAATCATTTTCGTTTTTAAGATTATCATGAGACGCTCTCAGTTTCTCTAGATGTTGCTTCCTTTGAAGATAATCGTAGGAAAACTTCTCATGATCAGCTCAGAGGGTTTCATGACGACTTTCATGTTATGTGTACATAACATGAAGATTATTAATGTCTTCAATTAAAGACTGAGTTCGATTCATTTCCTCATCCAATAGATCATCGTGTTTGTCTAGCAATTTTTTAATCTTTTCCATGTTGTTTGTTGTTCAGTTGCAATTTTAGCAAGTTTCTTATAGCTAGGCTTGGATTCATCATACTCATCTTCACTAGATTCGGAGAATGGATATTTGAATACCTTGGTACCTTTTGCCATGAGGCATGTTGCTGGAGATGACGATTCAGGTTCGAAGCCCATCATTCTGAGAGACTCCTTGAACTCGAGGAACCAGGGTCCTCATGGCTTCAATGACCTTCATAGACATTAGAGATCCGGTCCCATATAAGATTCGCATTGCAAAGATGCATAATGCGCTTGAACTCTTCTATGGATAGGCAGGAGCAGATGATATCCCTTGCCACAGTGTCCAGCCGAGTGTACTTGCGATTGTCATCAGCAGGCGCATCTTGCATAGATCGGTAAGACCAATCTTAGTGACGGTCCAAAGCTTAATTTTTATCGCCAAGAGGTGCTTCCTTATCATGACTTTCCACTTGGGATAGTCATGACCATCAAAGATAGGGAGCATAACGGAGACTTTGATTATCCCTACAGTCAACATAGCTAAAAAACTCCAGGTGGTTAAACCGAATCACACGGAACAAGGGAGTACCTTGCTCTGATACCAATTGAAGGTGCTTGTTATCAACTAGAGGGGGGTGAATAGGCGATTATTTTTTTAAGTCTTCAAGACAGGCAATGTCTTCGAAGACAGATAATCAAATACTACCTACACAGTATACAATGGAAGATAAACTACATTAGACAAGCCCTAGTCTAAGAGAAAGTACAGAGTAGGCCCGAAGACAAATAGCAGCTAGGTAGAGTGGATTAGAATAGGAAGACCGTATGAAGCTAATTATGAGAACATGAGTATGTCTTCATGAAGTGAAGTAAAACAAGCCAAACAAGCAAAGACTTCACGAAGCTAAACAATGAGTGAGGGTGAAGTGATAGAACTAGTTGCTTGACGGAGATAAGGATTTGGTAGACCAGTTCCAGTTGCTGTGACAACTGTACGTCTGGTTAGGGAGGCTAAGATTGAACTCAGAAGACTGCATCTTCACCTTTTTCCACTTGAGCTAAGGACACTTAGTCCTCGCCAAATCACTCTGGTAAGTCTTCAAGGTAATCTTCCAAACCTTCACAGACTTCTTTCACCAGCAATCCACAATGGCTCTTGGATGCTCAGAACGCGACGCCTAACCGACTGGAAGATACACAGTCTTCAAGTGTAATAATTCTTCAGATCATGTGGACAGAAAGACTTAAGTGATGCCTAACACTCTTTGGCTCTGGGTGATTTGGGCTTTGTCCTCGCAAGTATTCTTTCTCAAAGGCTTCGTAGGTGGGTTGCTCTCAAACAACAAAAGCCGTGTATAAACTCTGAGCTGCCACCGATTTATGATGGAGGGGGTGGGCTATTTATAGTCAGGAGGTAACCCGACATGATTTGTCCGAAATGACCCTTGGTCATTGGGAAATCGACAGGTCACTACAGTAGGATGCTGCTAACGTGACACTAGGATCCGAGACCCTTCGACGAAATTGTGTGCGATGCAATAATCGCAGACGGTGATGTAAAAAATCGTCAAAAAAGATGCAAAACTTTTACGATGACGAATGCATCAAACATGGTTCAGAATATAGTTGTGTGTGCGATGACGGTCATGCGGTTTAGTTCAATGAACTATTTGCGATGAGGCAGAAGAACAGAAACGGGCAGCCAAATGAAGGTGCATGCGATATACGGCATACTGTTCACTCGGATGAACTGTTTGGGACTTGGCAGAACAAAAGAAACGGCCAGCCAGATCAAGGTTTGTGCGATAGAGGGCAAACAGTTCACTCGGATGAACTATTTGCGTTGAGCCAAGATAGCAGTTCAATTTAAGAAGATCTGTGTGATACGCGGCAAACATGTGTGTAATCAGAAATGTGTGCGAAGACCGATAATAACACAGATGATTGCTACTAATAAGACGTGTGTGTTGTGCGTTGGGATTGCATACAGAACAACAACAACAACAACAACAACAA
>LR738709.1:233406953-233425180 GCA_902687465.1 Secale cereale | reverse complement strand
CAAATCCTTCGCTTACCCCAAATACCCCGCTCACACACATACACATCACCCCTCCCACACTCCAAACCTAGCTAGGCTCCCGCTGCCGCCGCGCCGCCTCCATAGTCTACCTATGCCGGTCTACCCACAGTTTACCTACCGATATGCATACTCTCGCCGCCCTGAGTTTCTTAGATGATGCCTGCGAAATGCCCTCTTTCCCAGAGATCCCCATACCCAACCCCTCCCCACTCCAGAGCATTACAGCCTAAGACCGGCTACGCTTCCGATAGCTCGAGGAGAGAATGTCCCAAAAGAGCTTTAACGCGGCCTCTTCGTTCGACGTTGGTGATGTGGCTGCCGAGGAAGCTGACAACAATGACTAGACCTGGATTGAGCCTTTCAATCAGCGGTCTAGAGTATTCTGGCATGTCACTGACGTCGGCTACGACATCGAGGTCGTCGACACCGACGGTATGACGTGGGTTCTGTCACATGTTAAGTCGCCCACCCCAATCCTTAGGGTTCGACATCCGTCGATCTCATAGATGGCCCTGCCGTTGATCTCCTGTAGCTCGTTATGAACAACTTGCCATCCTTCATCGCCATCGAGCCCCTTTTGTCATTTCTGAAGGACACGTTCTGTGATGCTGGCTTGGGATCCTCAGCTGGCAGGTCAGACCTCATCGATGGTGACCACGAGGAGGAGCCAATCTGTGACAAGTGAGGATGTTCTATTGACGTGTGACACGTAGTTGTTTGTAGTTAGCATATGTCGAGTTTCAATTGCCATCTTTGGTTGTTCGTAGTATGCCTTGTTTATTTCAGCTATTAACAGTGTGATGTTCTATTGTTCTATATGTGCTAGTATGAACTGTGCAATTCAATTTCATGAATACCAAATTTAACAATAGCTTTAGGAATAACTATATTTGGTCGCTGTTAAGCATGTTGTACCCCCTCCGAATCTTTTTAGTTCGCATATAAGATTTGTCTAAAGTCAAGCCTCGTAAAGTTTCACCAACTTTATAGAACAAAATACCAACATTCACAATCTAAAATAAATATCATTTCATGTGTCATGACTTAAATTTTCATACTGTATAACTTTAGCATGCTAGATGTTGATATTATATTTGAATTCCTTACATATATTAATTGCTCCAAATATTCTGGAATCATTTGTGAGCTTTTGGAGTAATCCAAATAGTGCCCACAATTTGTCTCAAAAGTTTTAAAAATGAATCAGTATATTTACCAATTCAAAACAGAGTAAAAGAAATAAAAAAAACTAAAACAAATAGAAAAGAGAGATAGAGAAAGCAAACCTCGCAGCCAACTTACCTGGCCCATCTCCTGTAGCAGCCCAGCCCACCAGAGCCGGCCCAGTCCACCACCGCACTGTCTCCTACCACCTGCTAGTAGGAGCAGGTGCGTGTCGCGCTCGCGCTCGCCTGCGGCCACCTCCTGCTTGCCCCTCCCTCGTCCTGGTCTGCGTCTGGAGACGCCCGAGCGCCCTCTCACTTTCCCCTCACTCTCCCCTCTCTCCCTCACCCTCTAGCCCCCTCTCCCGAGCTCACCGAGAGCGCTCCGTCGTCGTCGTGTTTAACCGTGTGGCCACCGTCCTCTTTTCACCACGCAACCGTGATCAGCAGCTCCGCCATCGAGTAACACTCCTCCAACATGAAAGAATTGGGCCGTAGAGCCTTGCCTCGTCGCCAGCGTCACCATCTTCGTCGTCGGTGCCCGGAGCTCCTTGCCATCGATTCAGGAGCTACAGCGCGCCCCCAACCTCTCCCTCGAGCTCGTTAGCCGCTCTGTGAGCCCCCGCACTGAACCCCTCTCTCCCCTGCCTCGTTTGCATCTTGTAGCCGTCGATTTCACCAGAGCCGAAAGCCTCCTCGCCGTCGGCCATGGCACCGTCGTGGCCAAAGATGCCACAACACGTGCCTGAGCACGTCAACGTGTTTGGTACCTCCCCAGGAGCACGAATTTCCCACCAGCTCCTCCTCCTGAGCACCCTAGAGCTGAGCCCAACCTAACCCGAACTCCGGCCACCGCCTGCGTCGTCGCCGTCATCGTTTTGGTCCTTCCCAACATGAGATGAGGGCTCCGTTGGACGTGCACGAGCCCTAGCATCTCGTAGAGCTGCACCGCCGCTTGAATGGTCATCGGAGGCGGTTTCCCGACGCCCTCCGCCACGTTCGGCGGCTAACCGCCGGTCGTTTGACCTGTTTGACTAGGGGTTTGACCTCCCCGGATCGCTGACAAGTGGGCCCTGGCCTCTGCTAACTTAGCTAAGCTTTTAATTAAGCTTAATTAGCCTACTAACACTGGCATGTGGGGCCGTCCAGCTAATTAACCTAGTTTAGCTTTAAACTTAATTAGTTTAGCCCTTTTAGACTGACACGCGGACCCAACACGTCAGGTTTGACCCTAGCCCGACCCTGTTGACCTGATGACATCACTGTTCCATACTGCTGATGCAGTAAACCATTTCTGGAATTTAAATAAATCTTAAATGATTTATTTATTTTAGAAAATGGTTTAAACTTCTAAAAATCATAGAAATTCAACCATAACTCCAAATGAAATAATTTATATATGAAAAATTATCTGAAAAACATGAGGAATCTGTTTATGGCATTTTCATGCATGTTTGAACAACTTACTACCACTGTATATGAAAGTTGGAATAAATGGCATTTTAAATGTCTCATATAGAGTTTGAATTTGAACCTTGAGTTCAAACCAATTTCATTCAACTCGTTGGTAGTTGCATTAGGTCAATCAACATCATATTTCCATGTCATTATCATGCATCATATTGTTGCATTGCATTGTTTGTGTTCCCTCATTTTTGCCGGTGTTTGTTCCCACTCGATAGACGTGTTCCGATGATGAGTTCGATGACAACGATGAAGAGCTATACTATCTTCAGAAGTGCCAGGAAAGCAAAAATCCCTTGTTCATTCCACTCTCTCGCTCTCTCGCTACGGCTCTCTTTTACTACATTAGGACAACAACGATTCAACTATTACATGTTGCGGTAGTTGAACCCCTTTCCACTGCATGACCTATCCTTGCCATAGTAAATAGTTGAAACCCGCTAGCATGAGTAGGAGTTGTTTGAGCCATTATGTGCCTACTCATTCATGCATGTTTGTCATGCCTGCTATTGCTTAGAGTTGAGTCAGGTCTGATTCATCGGGGATGAATTGGAATGTGGTGAACATATCTTATTGTGGAGAGCTAAGTGTGTGAACATGATTTGGTAAAGGTAGTGGTGGGAGGCCATGTAGGAGTACATGGTGGGTTGTCTCATAGAAACCATCCTCAGGAACTGAGTTCTGTGTTTGTGATCGATGAACAGTTACTACCACGCATTGGAATGCTTAAGTGCCCGTCTCGACTTATTAATCAACTCGATCTCTGTCCAGGAGTTGCAACTAGTTTCTGGAGTTTGTAGGTAGTGTTAGTAGTCTACCAAGTGGCACCCAGTACAGGTGGGCTTGGGACAGACTAGGCACCATGGCCGGGTATACCAAGCGTCGCCCGTTTGGTGGGCTTGGAACCCTGTGCACATCGTTTGGGGCCATGAGCGACACCCCGGCCGGATCTCCTTGCGGATGGAACCCGAATAGGCGGTAAACCTGGACTAGAGACTTGCGTGGTTAGTCAGGTCGTGGCCGACTCCCTCGCCAGGCTTCCGCTTGAAGGTTGCCGAGATACACGACGTGTACATGGTGGTAAGTGGCGAGAGCGTGTGTGAAGAAGTACACCCCCGTAGGGTTAACATCATCTATTCGAATAGCCACGTCCGCGGTAAAGGACTTCTGGGCGCTGATGGTTGGCCAGGATGTGGCGACGGAGGGTGATGACCCACAAGTGTACGGGATCTATTGTAGTCCTTTCGATAAGTAAGAGTGTCGAACCCAACGAGGAGCAGAAGGAAATGATAAGCAGTTTTCAGTCAGGTATTTTCTGCAAGCACTGAAATTATAGGTAACAGATAGTTTTGTGATAAGGTAATTGGTAGCAAGTGACAAAAGGTAAAAGTAAATACGGTGCAGCAAGATGGACCAATCCTTTTTGTAGCAAAGGACAAGCCTGAACAAACTCTTATATAAGGGAAAGCGCTCCCGAGGACACATGGGAATTATCGTCAAGCTAGTTTTCATCACGATCATCTGATTCGCGTTCGGTACTTTGATAGTTCGGTATGTGGGTGGACTGGTGCTTGGGTGCTGTCCTTACTTGGACAAGCCTCCCACTTATTATTAACCTCTAATGCAAGCATCCGCAACTACAAAAGAAGTATTAAGGTAAACCTAACCATAGCATGAAACAAGTGGATCCAAATCAGCCCCTTACGAAGCAACGCGTAAACTAGGGTTTAAGCTTCTGTCACTCTAGCAACCCATCTTCTACTTATTACTTCCCAATGCCTTCCTCTAGGCCCAAATAATTGTGAAGTGTCATGTAATAGACGTTCACATGACACCACTAGAGGAGAGACAACATACATCTCATCAAAATATCGAACGAATACCAAATTCACATGACTACTTATAGCAAGACTTCTCCCATGTCCCCAGGAACCAAACTAACTACTCACAAGACATAATATTGTTCATGATCAGAGGGGTATTAATATGCATAATGGATCTGAATATATGATCCTCCACCAAGTAAACCAACTAGCATCAACTATAAGGAGTAATCAACACTACTAGCAATCCATAGGTACCAATCTGAGGTTTGGGTACAAAGATTGGATACAAGAGATGAACTAGGGTTTGAGAGGAGATGGTGCTGGTGAAGATGTTGATGAAGATAGCTCCCCCCAAGATGGGAGAGTTGTTGGTGATGACGTCGGTGATGATTTCCCCCTCCGGGAGGGAAGAATCCCCGGCAGAACAGCTCTGCCGGAGCCATATATTGGTTTCCTCCAAGGTTCCGACTCGAGACGGTGGCGTCTGGTCCCGAAAGCCTCCTTATGATTTTTTTCCAGATCAAAACACTTCATATAGGAGAAGATGGGCATCTGGGGGCCATCGGGGCCACGAGGCAGGGGGGCGCGCCCCCCATCCTCGTGGGCAGGTGGTGGCACCCCTGGTGAGCTTCTTTCGTCAGATATTTTTTATATTTTCTAAAAAGGTGTCATGTGAAGTTTCGGAGCTTTTTGAGTATTGCAGAATAGGTTTCCAGATTTCGCTTCTTTTCCAGCCCATAATTCCAGCAGCCGGCATTCTCCCTCTTCATGTAAACCTTGCAAAATAAGAGAGAAAAGGCATAAGTATTGTGACATAACATATAGTAACAGCCAATAGTGCACTAAATATCAACTTAAAAGCATGATGCAAAATGGACGTATCAGAGGGGTGGTGCCGAATCCTGTCGGCTAGGAGCTGAAGACGGAGGGGAGGTGCCGGATCCGATCGTCTAGGAGCTGGAGAAGGGGAGGGAGGCGCCGGATCCGGCGAAGTTCAACGCCAAACAACGGGTGGAGGTCGTGGATCGAGGGGAGGTCCGGTGATAAGGGGCCTGGGGCTGATCGAGATCGGGACCCAGGTGGGATCCTGTCGGGCCCTATGTATGTATATAGGACAACACTATTATGATCACAGTATGATAATAACTGATCACAGCGTCCTATATAGGCAGCGACGAGGTGTTCCCGAACTCAGAACCTGTAGAGGAAAAAAAGAAGGAAAAGCCCACCCACTACCGATGAACGCCGACCGCTCCTCCTCCCACCTTCCTCGATTCCCAACCTCCCTAGATCCCATTGCCGGCGACCGCCACGCTTGGCTTCTCCTCCTTCCTTCTCCTTGCCCGTGTCCAGCGCGCACCGCCGGCCCTCCCATGGCGCTATCGCCGCGGACACCCACTTCTCCTACCGCCCCACGACTAGGCGTGCCTCCACCGCCGCCGCGACCCCAGCCGTGCATCTCCAATGTAGTGCCTGCCCACCGCCGCCGCTACCCCATCCCGCCCCCTACCCCCTCCTCGGTCGCCGCCTGCCCGGCGGACCTCGATTTCCCTACAGGAGGAATGGGTGCTCGCCGGGTATGTGGGAGAAGGCTAGGGAGATGTGTGGGTCGTGCGGGCGCCGGCATTGAGTAGCAGTAGGGCGCCGCCATCGGATTTGTCAAGGAGGCGGCCCCTTCCCCGTCCAACTGTGACCATGGCGTTGTCCAACCTCGTCTATGGCATTCCATCTGCTGGCATTCTCCCTCTTCATGTAAACCTTGTAAAATAAGAGAGAAAAGGCATAAGTATTGTGACATAACGTGTAATAACAGCCCATAGTGCACTAAATATCAACATAAAAGCATGATGCAAAATGGACGTATCAACTCCCCCAAGCTTAGACCTTGCTTGTCCTCAAGCGAAAGACGATATCGAAAAATATGTCCACATGTTTAGAGATAGAGGTTTCGATAAAAATAAAATACGGACATGAGGGCATCATGATCATTCTCATAACAACAATATATATATTGTAATATGATTCTTATGCCAGAGTAACAATTCATTCACAATATCAAGCATGAATCGGAAACTTCATTGAAAACCAACAAACTATGATGTTGGTCATTGAAGCAATTGCAATTTATCATAACTTCGGAAAGAGCCAACGTAAGAGCTTTTCAGCAAGCCTGCATACTCAACTATCATATAGTCTTTCAGAATTGCTCACACTCACGCAATACTTATGGTTATGAAGTTTTAATCGGACACAGAGAAAGATAGGGGCTTATGGTGTTGCCTCCCAACCTCTTACCTCAAGGGTAATGTCAACAGTAATAGACCATGAAAACTTTCATCCAGGTGGGTATATATGTCAGGATCTTTCCAACACAATGTTCTTGCCAAAGGATAAAATGTAAAAAGGAAAGGTGAATTTCACCTTGACTCTTATAAGGCAAGAATAATAGATAGGCCCTTTGCAGAGGGAAGCAGAGGTTGTCATGTGTTTTTATGGTTGGATCCACAAAGTCTTAGCATAGAAGAACGTGACTTTATATTGCCACTTGTGATAAGGACCTTTATTATGCAGTCCGTCGCTTTTATTACTTCCATATCACATGACCGCATAAAGCTTATTTCCCCCACACTAATAAATCATACATATTGTAGCGAGTTTGTAACATGACAACTTACTTGGAAGGATCTTACTCAATCCATAGGTAGGTATGGTCGACTCTCATGGCAAAACTGGCTTTAAGGATATATGGAAGCACAAGTAGTATCTCTTCTTGGTGCAAGGAGTTTTGGCTAGCATGAGGGGAAGGCAAGCTCAACATGTTGGATGATCCATGACAATATACTTTATTTCAGATATAAGAAAACATAACCCATTATGTTGTCTTCCTTGTCCAACATCAACTCCTTAGCATGTCATATTTTAATGAGTGCTCACAATCACAAAATGTGTCCAATATAGTGTATTTGTATGTGAAGCCTCTCTTTCTTCATTACTTCCTATTAATTGCAACGATGACCAA
This sequence comes from Secale cereale, assembly GCA_902687465.1. Classification (NCBI taxonomy): domain Eukaryota; kingdom Viridiplantae; phylum Streptophyta; class Magnoliopsida; order Poales; family Poaceae; genus Secale; species Secale cereale. The sequence goes on along the minus strand of LR738709.1, from coordinate 233,417,687 downwards.
AACTTTGTTTGTCAACTCCCAACAACTTTTATTCATCATACTCTTTATATGTGAAGTCATTACTTCCCATAAGATCAATATGATCTCTTGGATACTCTTTATGTTTTCTTTCTTTTTGTCATGACCATTTTGAGGAAATCAAGCCCTTGACTCAACACTAATCTTTATTATATAGCTCACGGACTTGATTACAAAGAGTAAAGATCATAAAGCAAAAGCTCACAACTAGATCATGCTAACTTTATTCTACTAGATCGAGATACTACCAAAAGGATCGAACTAAGAAAAATGGTAAGGATAGGAGTGATGGTGATAAGATACCGGGGTCACTCCCCCAAGCTTGGCAGTTTCCAAGGGGAGTGCCCATACCCATATGATTATGTCTCCTTCTTCGGAGGTGGTGATGATGGAGTTGAAAGTAGTGACGCCGGATCATCATATATCGAGCGTAGGAGATCCTCCAACTTGCGGATAATACCTTTGAGTGCAGCTATATACTCCTTCAACAAAATATTTTCACTTGTGAGATACTTGTTTTGAATTTGAGCTAACCCAATCATCTTGAAAGCTTAAATCTCTGTTGAGGTAAAAAGGTTGGGAAGAGGTTGATGGATGTCTTCTTCTCCCATTGCCGGAGCCTGGTCTTCCACCTCCTTCTTGATCCTCTTCTCCTTGTTGGTCTCCTCGGGTCCTTCCCTCTTCAGATCTATCTTCATTAGCCAAGCATCATTGCCTTCATTGTTGGAGGAAGGAGACGACATGGTGCCTGGCTTCGTGTAATGCCCAGGATGGAGTTATACCTCCTACGTGTCGAGGCACGACTTAAAGGCATAAGTCCATCCTAGAATGATCTCAAGTCTGGTAATCTTTGCACATCTCATGTAAAAGAGGGGATTGTAAACAAAAATAGTTGGCTTACACTCGCCACGTCACACAATTACATAACATGTCTCAAACATCATACATTAAAAACATCACAACCCTCTAAGGGCAAAATCCAAATGTCAAGATACCAAACTGAAATAAATAAACCACAGGCGGATCGAATCCTAGTAGGAGTCTCCACTACTGATCATCCAGATATCGCACATAGTACCGACTACGCTCCTCGTCGTACTCCCAATCCAGCTCGGTGCCATCACCTGGATAGCTCACAACTGGACCTGCATCTGGTGTGGTGAAGTAACTGTGAGCCACAGAGGACTCAGCAATCCCGTTCCCGGGTAACAAGACTATTTAAGCCTTGGGAGAGGATAAAGGCTGAAGAAAAGAATAAGTGTCTGCAGCAGCAACTAGCAACTAGCTTACGTGAGTGAGAGCGAGAAGAGAAAGCCTCGGCGAGAAGTGATCACGAAGTGATCCTAGCTACAAGCTCATCAAACATAACCCCTCCGTGTTCAACTCCCGAATCCCTATTCGGAAATTGACAGTCACGGAACACACGCTGGTAGTGTATTAGAAACATTGTGTCAAGTTATCTACAACCGGATATTAACAAGCTCCCATCTGCCACATAACCACGGGCACGGCTTTCGAAAGTTCATAACCCTGCAGGGGTGTTCCAACTTAACCCATTACAAGCTCACGATCCGCGGAGTCGCAACTCCAAAGTGGGAAGACCCGAGTATTCTCGGAATCCCGTGCTCAAGATATACCGAACTAAGGTAAGGCTAATCCAGCACATCATCCCGGCGTGTCAACACCCTGATAGTAGCCGCGCGTATCTAAGTGTCAGGACACGACCGGATGAGACGTCCTACAGGTGTATGCCAGATACCTCAGGTTGCCCCAAGGCGGCCCCGCAGTCCGCTCGTTTCGGACCAACACTCATGTGGAGCACTGGCCCGGGGTTGTAGAATTAAGAAAGAGGGTTAATTACTCCCTATGCAAGTTTAGTTTGTTATTAGGCAAATAGTACCAATGTTGGGACTTGCTGGAAAAGACTTAGCACTTAGCGGTTTATTGAGGGGGTCCCATACAACCCAACCGTGTTAGGAACGCATAATCAAGGAACATAACACCGGTTTATACGGTTCCTAACGGCATGAGTGGAACAAACCACCAAGCAAAAGGCTTAGCCTTCCGCCCTTGCCAATATATAGATGATTTCATTTTAAGCATTTATATAGTGTGATATAACCCAACCAAACTTCAACATGAAGCAAGCATCTTCGATCTTCACCTGCAACTAGCAACGCTATAAGAAGGGCTGAGCGAAGCGTACTTAGCCAAGCAACGGTTTGCATAGGTAGGTTGGTTAAACATGCAATGGTTACAAGTAGGAGGCTGACAAGAAGATCATGGGCATCGAGGCAAAACTATAGAGCGGATCTACTAGCAATAGGCAAAGATGGTAATGTTATCGGGGTTCAATCATCTTGCCTGAAGAGAAGTCGTTCAGATCATAAGAAGGGTCCTCGTGCTCAACCTCGTTGGAAACCTCATGCTCGTACAAGAACTCGGACTCTGATCCCGGCTCTAAACAAAACAATCACACCAAGCACAAATCAACAAGATGCAATGCGCACTCGAAAATGATGGATGCATGATGGATGCACTAAGGATGCACACGGAGCACGTAAAATATCACTCAAGCAAAACACCACAAAACATGATAACAATCTGATATTATTAATCTACACAGAAAATCAATCAAGTTTCATATAAGATTCGCTGAAATCGGAGTTACGGGCTAAAAGTTATGCCCGAAACAAGAAATGAGCGAAAGCTGAAAATTACAGCATCATAGCAACTTCGGAGCACAAAATAATTAAACTACAGCACTCAAATATCATGGCAAAGGACATGAACACAAACTAGACATATACTACAGCAACTAAGTCCAAAGGTGCACCCCCAACGGAGCCACGGTTCATTAGCAATGAACTTGGACATATTAAACTTGACAATAAAATTATGGCAGCAGAATTTTATTGAAACTTTGGAGCAAAAGATAAACATGCTACAGCCACTCAAATAGGCATGTGAGGGCATGAATGGAAAGACAACAATATATACTACAAGGAACAATCAAGATTCACTCCAAAACTATCATGCTTTGTCCTAGAACATCACACGAACATGGCATCGGAATGTTACAGATTTCAGACTTAGTGAAAAATCACTAAGTCCTAAAACAGCAATTTCAACATGGCATATAAAAGAGCATGTTTAAGTCACCTCGAAACTAAACATGGCAAGAGGTAAGCACCTCATCAAAGTACACATGAAGGTGATCCCGAAACACACAAGCATGCTTCATGGAAATAAACACAACGATAACAACGAGCTCAACAAGATGGCATTTCATAACAAGTGAAACAACATCACAGCCACATGGCACTTTGCAACGATGATAAGCATGGCAAGAATAAATCTATCATGCTACCTAGCACATACAACATGTAGAGCATGGCAAGACGAACACGTGGACATGTCATTTGCATCATTCGGACCAACGAGCTAAAAGTTATCACATGGCAAAGATGGCATCAAAACATCACATAGCAGCAGTTTATATCACGATGCACTCTTGCAACAGCAAAACGAGCACCTAGATGACTTCTAACATGCATGACAACAACAGATAAAACGTAGTGCACGATCCCACAAACGTCTGGACATGCTATATGCGCGAAACGGAGCATCACACACAAAGTTATCCACAGTTGAACATTGCATCACAGATTAAGCAAAACAGGGACTAGGGTTGAAATAACCTCAGATCTGAGATCTGGGAAGGTTAACGGGCCCGGGCGGATCGGCCCAGCGGTGGAGGCAGAGGGACGGGCCGGCCTGGCGTCGGCGGCCCGCGGTGGCTGCGGAGACGGGGCACTGGCCCGGCGGTGGCCTGGCTAGGGAAGTGGCCTGGCCGGCCTGGAGGGGCGCGGGAGGCGGCCGGCCCAGGCGGGGAGGCCCGGAGTGGAGGCGGGAGGTGGCGCTGGCGAAGTGGGGACCCCGGCCCGAACCGGAGTGGAGGCGGGCCTGCGGCTTGGGCCGACGCGGGGCAAGCGGGAGGCCTGGAGAGGCGGGAGTGGCGGCGTACGGGCCTGGAGGCGAACGCTGGTGGCGATCGGCCTGGCGGGGATGTGGTCCTCGCGGGGCTGGCGGTCGGACGAAGGAGGAATCGGCCCGCGGGAGGACTCGATCGGGCGGAGTGAGGTGGCCCGATCGGCGAAGTGGTCTAGACGACCGAAGGATCCAGCGAAGAGGCCCGGCTGCGGTCGCTCCCTTCGACGGAAACGGCGGCGACTCGGTCGCTCGAGGAAATTGCGGCTAATCTGGCTGGTTCCCTCGGGAACTGACAGATGGAGAGGAGGGGGTTAGATCCAGATTTTTTTTAGGGGGGGGGGGGAAGGGGAGAAGAAAAACTAGGGATGCCAAAATAGACTAGGGTCTATAAATAGCAGATTTTAGGGTTTGGGGATTTAGGGGTGTTAGGAGCCCTCCGATCGCGATCCGACGGATCCGATCGCGGGGGTAGTCTAGATGGCCTAGGAGAGGGTAGTAGACTGCAGAGGGGTGTTTCTGGGACACAAAGTGAAGGCACTTTGGACCCACACGAATAACTGCTGGGATAGCAAACGGAGTCCAAACACGACGAGATTTGAGAGGCGGGTTGCACACAACAAAACAACAACACACACAACAACCTCGCGGCACACCGGTAACGTTACACGCCCAAACAACAAAGTAGGCCTACGGGACACCACGGACACGTGAGGGAGCTCCGGAACGCGAAACGGACAACGGGAAGGAACGCGTGGAACCGGATGCAACCGACAACACAAATGCAATGCGATGCACATGTCTACATGATATGAATGAATGCCACACACTCACACAACAAAACGACGAAAACCCGAAAGACAAAGAACCCGGAATGGAAATAGATGAAGCCAGAGATATATTATATGCCCAAAAGGGAAAGTATTACATCCGGGGCATTACACTTCGTCAACCCTAGCAGAAAATAGCTCAAAACAAGAACAGAGGATTTTTGCCTGATACAGAGGTCAAAACCTTTGGGAGTATATATAATGAATTTTTACCGACCAAAAGGAGTAACATACAAGAAATCGGTGTCCGGGAGGCACACGGGGTGGCCACGAGGCAGGGGGCGCGCGCAGGGGAAGGGGGCGCGCCCTCCACCCTCGTGGACGCCTCGTGTCTCTTCCGGACTGCCACTTATTTTTCTATTTTTCTAAATGTTCCACAACGGTGAAAATTTTCCTTTAGGACTCTTTTGGAGTCGGTTTACTTACCGTACCACATACCTCTTCCTTTTCGGAGTCTGGATCGTTCTGGAAAGTGTCCCTTATGTATTCCTCCGGGGTTACGGTTTCAATAACATTGGTTTCAACATTTATAGGGTTACCTGAGATATAATGTTTGATTATTTGACCATTCACCACCTTCGGATTTGTCCCTTCGAAGTTGTTGATTTTTATGGCACTGGAACGATTGGCCTCCTCAATGACGTAAGGTCCTTCCCATTTAGAGAGAAGTTTTCCTGCAAAAAAATCTTAAATGAGAGTTGTATAGCAATACATAATCACCTACATTAAACAGCTTCGCATTCTCAAAGGCCTGGGTTCTCCATTCATCAAGAGAGCTAATGTCAAATAACCTCATCTTGCTGGCAAGTTTGAAATCATAATTGAGCTCTTTAATAGCCCAATATGCCTTATGTTCTAGCTCAAGATGTAAGTGACAAGCTTTTCCATAAACCATCTTATATGGAGACATAACTATAGGATATTTGTATGCAGTTCTATAGGCCCTTAAAGCATCATCAAGTTTCTTGGACCAATTCTTTCTAGACCTATTAACTGTCTTTTGCAGAATTAATTTCAACTCTCTATTACTTAGTTCTACTTGATCATTAGTCTGAGGGTGATAAGGGGAGGCAATTCTATGGTGAACATCATATTTTGCAAGCATTTTACGGAAAGCACCATGAATAAAGTGTGAACCACCACCAGTCATTAGGTATCTAGGGACTCCAAACCCCAGAAAAATAACTTCTTTAAGCATCTTAATAGAGGTGTTGTGATCAACACTACTAGTTGGAATAACTTCTACCCACTTAGTAACATAATCAACAGCAACTACAATATCTGTGTACCCATTAGAGGAAGGAAACAATCCCATATAATCAAAGCCTCAAACATCAAATGGTTCAATAACAAGTGAATAATTCATAGGAATTTCTTGACGTCTACTGATATTACCAATTCTCTGACATTCATCACAAGATAAGTCAAACTTACGGGCATCCTTGAAGAGAGTAGGCCAATAAAAACCCAATTGCAATACCTTATGTGCAGTTCTATCTCCAGCATGGTGTCCTCCATAAGCTTCGGAGTGGCACTTGCGTAGGATCTGTTCCTGTTCAGGCTCAGGTACACAACGTCTTATAATACCATCTACCCCTTCTTTATAAAGATGTGGGTCATTCCAGAAGTAATGTCTCAAATCATAGAAGAACTTTTTCTTTTGCTGGTATGTGAAGCTAGGAGGTATAAACTTAGCAACAATATAATTAGCATAATCAGCATACCATGGAGCAGTACGAGAAGTATTTATGACTGCTAATTGTTTATCAGGAAAGCTATCATCAATAGGTTGTGGGTCATCAAGTATATTCTCTAGTCTAGACAAGTTATCTGCTACGGGGTTCTCAGCTCCCTTTCTATCAATAATATGCAAGTGAAATTCTTGTAGCAAGAGAACCCATCTAATAAGTCTAGGTTTAGCATCTTTCTTTTCCATGAGGTATTTGATAGCAGCATGATCAGTGTGAATACTTACTTTAGAATCAACAATATAAGATCTAAACTTAGCACAAGCAAATACAACTGCTAAAAATTCTTTCTCAATAGTAGCATAATTTCTATGGGCACTATCTATTGTTTTACTAGCATATTGAATAACATTCAATTTCTTATCAACTCTTTGCCCTAGGACAACACCTACAGCATAATCACTAGCATCGCACATAATCTCAAAAGGTAAATTCCAGTCAGGAGGCTGGACAATAGGTGCAGAGATCAATGCTTTCTTAAGTATTTCAAATGCTTCTAGAAAATCATCATCAAAGACAAAATGAATATCTTTTTGTAATAGATTAGTCACATGCCTGGAGATTTTGGAGAAGTCCTTTCTGAACCACCTACAAAACCCGGCATGACCAAGGAAACTTCGTATACCTTTAATGTCCTTGGGGCACGACATTTTTTCAATAGCATCAACTTTGGCCTTGTCAACTTCAATACCTCTTTCAGAAATTTTATGTCCCAAGACAATGCCTTTGTTAACCATAAAGTGGCACTTCTCCTAATTCAAGACAAGATTAGTGTCTTCACATCTCTGCAAAACTCGATCAAGGTTGCTCAAGCAATCATCAAAAGAAGTTTCATAAATGGAGAAATCATCGATGAAAACCTCAACAATCTGTTCATGAAAATCAGAGAATATAGCCATAATGCATCTTTGAAAGGTAGCAGGTGCATTACATAAACCAAAAGGCATACGTCTATAAGCAAAGGTACCGAAAGGACAAGTAAAAATGATCTTTTCTTGATCCTCTTTTGACACATGTATTTGAGAGAAACCAGAATAACCATCTAGAAAGCAAAAGTGAGTATGTTTGGATAACCTTTCTAGCATTTGATCAATAAAAGGCAAAGGGTAATGATCTTTCTTAGTATCTTTATTTAATTTGCACAAATCAGTTACCATCGTATAACCTGTAACTATTCTTTGCGGGATCAGTTCATCTTTATCATTAGGAACAACAGTCATACCTCCCTTTTTAGGGACACAATGGACAGGACTTACCCACTGGCTGTCAGCAACTGGATAAATAATACCTGCCTCTAGAAGCTTCAGAATTTCCTTCCTTACCGTTCATCTTAGGATTTAACCGTTGTTGATGATCAATAACCACTTTAGCATTTTCTTCCAATTTTATCTTGTGTTGGCATAAAGTGGGACCGATGCCCTTAAGATCATCCAGAGTATATCCAATAGCAGCACGGTGCTTCTTCAGAGTTTTCAACAAATTTTCTTCTTCCTACTTTGAAAGGTTAGCACTAATAATAACAGGATATATCTTCTTTTCATCAAGATAAACATACTTAAGATTATCAGGCAAAGGTTTAAGTTCAAACACGGGATCACCCTTGGGTGGAGGAGGATCCCCTAGGATTTGAATAGGCAAGTTGTTTTTCAATACAGGTCCCTGATTAAAGAATATTTCATCTATTTCCCTTCTCTCATTCATGTGCATATCATTTTCATGATCTAGCAAATATTGTTCTAAAGGATCATTAGGAGGCACATCAATAGAAGCAAGACCAATAATTTCATCCTTACTAGATAATTCTTTATCAAGGGGTTGTCTACGGAATGTAGCAAAGTTAAAGTCATGAGACATATCCCCTAAACCAACAGTGACAATATCTTTCACGCAGTCTATCTTATTATTAACAGTATTTAAGAAGGGTCTACCAAATATAATGGGACAAAAGTCATCTTGTGGGGAACTAAGAATAATGAAATCAACAGGGTATTTAACTTTCCCACACAAAACTTCAACATCTCTAACAATCCCAACTAGTGATATAGTGTCTCTATTAGTGAGTTTAATAGTAACATCAATCCCTTCTAAATCAACATGTGCAATGTCATTCGTAATTTCTTGATATAATGTATGAGGGATAATACTCGCACTAGCACCCACATCACATAAACCATGATAGCAACGATCTCCTATTTTAACAAAGATAACACGCAAGCCTACAATAGGTCTATGTTTATTCCTAGCATTGGGTTTGGCTATTCTAGCAGATTCCTTTTGGAGGTAAATAACATGTCCATCTAAATCTACCAAGAGATCTTTAACCATAGCAACACTAGGTTCAACTTTAATTTGCTCAGAGGGTGTAGGTGTTCTAGTATTACTCTTACAAACTACAGTTGAAGCTCTACCATGATCCTTTATTCTAACAGGAAAAGGTGGTTTATCAATATAAACAGTAGGAACAATAGGATCAACATTATAAGTGATAGTATTTTCTTCAACTTTAACAGGTTCAACTACTTTTACTTCAATGGGAGGATGGTATTTAAACCACTTCTCCTTGGGAAGATCAACTTGAGTAGCGAATGATTCACAGAAGGAGTAATCAACACTACTAGCAACCCACATGTACCAATCTGAGGCTTGGGTACAAAGATTGGATAAGAGATGAACTAGGGTTTGAGAGGAGATGGTGCTGGTGAAGATGTTGATGAAGATAGCTCTCCCCAAGATGGGAGAGTTGTTGGTGATGACGTCGGTGATGATTTCCCCCTCCGGGAGGGAAGAATCCCCGGCAGAACAGCTCTGCCGGAGCCATATATTGGTTTCCTCCAAGGTTCCGACTCGAGACGGTGGCGTCTGGTCCCGAAAGCCTCCTTATGATTTTTTTCCAGATCAAAACACTTCATATAGGAGAAGATGGGCATCTGGGGGCCATCGGGGCCACGAGGCAGGGGGGCGCGCCCCCCATCCTCGTGGGCAGGTGGTGGCACCCCTGGTGAGCTTCTTTCGTCAGATATTTTTTATATTTTCTAAAAAGGTGTCATGTGAAGTTTCGGAGCTTTTTGAGTATTGCAGAATAGGTTTCCAGATTTCGCTTCTTTTCCAGCCCATAATTCCAGCAGCCGGCATTCTCCCTCTTCATGTAAACCTTGCAAAATAAGAGAGAAAAGGCATAAGTATTGTGACATAACATATAGTAACAGCCAATAGTGCACTAAATATCAACTTAAAAGCATGATGCAAAATGGACGTATCAGAGGGGTGGTGCCGAATCCTGTCGGCTAGGAGCTGAAGACGGAGGGGAGGTGCCGGATCCGATCGTCTAGGAGCTGGAGAAGGGGAGGGAGGCGCCGGATCCGGCGAAGTTCAACGCCAAACAACGGGTGGAGGTCGTGGATCGAGGGGAGGTCCGGTGATAAGGGGCCTGGGGCTGATCGAGATCGGGACCCAGGTGGGATCCTGTCGGGCCCTATGTATGTATATAGGACAACACTATTATGATCACAGTATGATAATAACTGATCACAGCGTCCTATATAGGCAGCGACGAGGTGTTCCCGAACTCAGAACCTGTAGAGGAAAAAAAGAAGGAAAAGCCCACCCACTACCGATGAACGCCGACCGCTCCTCCTCCCACCTTCCTCGATTCCCAACCTCCCTAGATCCCATTGCCGGCGACCGCCACGCTTGGCTTCTCCTCCTTCCTTCTCCTTGCCCGTGTCCAGCGCGCACCGCCGGCCCTCCCATGGCGCTATCGCCGCGGACACCCACTTCTCCTACCGCCCCACGACTAGGCGTGCCTCCACCGCCGCCGCGACCCCAGCCGTGCATCTCCAATGTAGTGCCTGCCCACCGCCGCCGCTACCCCATCCCGCCCCCTACCCCCTCCTCGGTCGCCGCCTGCCCGGCGGACCTCGATTTCCCTACAGGAGGAATGGGTGCTCGCCGGGTATGTGGGAGAAGGCTAGGGAGATGTGTGGGTCGTGCGGGCGCCGGCATTGAGTAGCAGTAGGGCGCCGCCATCGGATTTGTCAAGGAGGCGGCCCCTTCCCCGTCCAACTGTGACCATGGCGTTGTCCAACCTCGTCTATGGGCGCAGTCCATCCTTCTTCACTCGCTCGCTCGCCAGCAGAGGTGAGACCCCC
>LR738709.1:233384975-233406912 GCA_902687465.1 Secale cereale | reverse complement strand
CCGCCCCCTTCTCCACCTCATGTGTTGCTTCCGGACTTCCGATACGGCACTGACAGCAAATGTCACGGCGTACATCCAGTTCACTCAGGGGGGCTCTCTCTGCTTCTCCGTTGAGCTTAATGGACCATTGACCCAAACCCAACACGCTACTAGTTGTCGCCTCGGGGAAGAGCAAGTTCCAAATGTGAAATTTGGTAATTCAGGTGGCCGAAATTAGTGCTTGTGTGCGGCGGGCTGGCAGTTGAATCTGCTCCAGCTATTCAGTTATTTTCAATTTCTCCATGTGCATCAGCAGATGAATATGAGTGTATGGAAAACGTGTATGTAGACATTGAGAAAGTTCAATATTGTTCCGTGCAGATAATTTCATTTAAGGCCATCCCAGTCCAGCCCTGCAGTGGTAGGAAGGTCGAGCCCATCGCAATCTGCAGTCCACGGTAGTCACCCGGTTGCCTCCTTCATCCTTCCCCACCTCGACCAGCCGGGTTGGACATCTTGTCAAGCTCGAGAACCTATATTGCAGAGCTAGCTAATGGTGCTTCTTTTCCTGCCCCCACATCTTCCCTTTCAGTCATTGAAGCTACAGGTGGAGCCCGCAATGCAGCAGTGCCACCCCAACGGCCATGGGACGGTCGACGGCGGGTGGGTGTGATGTGCGTCTCTCTGTCATGCTCGGCGTGCTGCCGAGGGAGCTGTAGTTTGAGGTGGCTGGGTAATGAAATTCAGAGAATGCTTTTTAGTATATTCAGAGAAGTTCCTTTCTTGCTTTTTGTCATATTTTTGCTACGCAGATACTTAGTTCAGAGAGGTTGTGACCTTTGGCTCCTCTCATCCTGAACACTTGCACCACAACCTCATCTCATGGGTAAAATGCTATTAGTAAACTGGCACTAAAAAATGAATACAAAATAAGTAGAAAGACACCATGGCCTCATCTCACGGGTCCCATCTCAATATAGCTCAAGCTTTTTAGAAACTACATTTGACACAAAGCATTAAATTGATATAGTTGTGATAGTTTATGAAGTAATTTTATCACTTTTGCAGCTTTGCCAATTTATTTGTAAATGCTTTGTTTTCCACTAATTTATTACAAAATGCTTTTTTCCATAACAACTGTTTTGGCATTAGCAAAACAGAAGTTTTCTCTGGTGGCGAGGGACCATGCATGTTGTTTCGTTACTGGAAAAATGCGTGAAGCATGAACGCATATGTGGCCCGTGGCGTCGTGCTTCACGTTGGCGACCACCGGGGCTCCTTGGTCCATGAACAGGTTTGCTCTGTGGCACACACAAGCCGAGGAAGCTGCAGTTGTCGTTGGATAAAGTTCAGCTTCACGTCTGGATAAAGTTGAGTTGTCGATGAAGCTTCTGTTGTTCTCCATCGCGTTGTTGTAGAGCGTCCATGCAGGTCCAGTAAAATTCTCATGGAAGTTCAATTAAAAAAGCAGCTACAATGCAACCGTCGGTGGCTATAATGCGTGGTGAAAACTGAAATCTGAAACAAGTGTTGCTGAATATAATAGGCAGCAGATTTTCTGAGGTTTGTTGGTGAGTGCAACAATAGTAGTTTGTGCCATTGGGGCCGTGCAGCAAGCAGAAATCTACCCCTGGATGTACTCTCTCTGTCTCTCCTGAAATTCTAGGGCTAATCTGTTTGTAATTCTATCTCATCTATTTGTAGTTTCTATCTCAAATACATGAACATAGTAGCAGACTAGCAGTGTTGTATGGTCAGTCTGTGAGAGAGTTTGTGGAGCACACTGGAATGTCTGGACTACTTTTGTAAGTGTGAACGTGGTGTTTATTTTTCTTCAGGAAGCCAATTTTTAATAATGAACTATATCCGGCCCGTCCACTTATATTCTTCTTCAGTAAAAGAGATGAAGTTCATTTATACGTGTATATATGTAGACTTAGTGTACATTCTATTTGTGGTCTGGAAGTCGAGGGAAAAAAGAACCCTAAGTTCAAAAGAGAATAAAACATTAAAAAAATTGATGCTTTTCAAAGTTTTTAATTTGGATGCATCACCTAGCGAAATTCATAGAGAAGAGTTTTGAAACAAACAATGAGAAGTTTCACGACAAGGAAGAATTATAATTTCCCACTATGTCATTGTGATAGTACATTACATTATTCATTTGAGAAAAAAAGTATTATTGTGTTACTTTGTATGTGTACGTTGTGTCGACAATTCGGATACGAACACAAATTAAAATTTTCACTGATTTCATGGAAGAAAGTTCATGTAAACCACTGAGTCCACATAACCCTACACCTAATTGTATTTTCTTAAATGAGTTGGAAGTTCCTAGCAAGTGGAAAACCCATAATTTTGTTTTGTAAGTTCTACAATTTCTTAAAAAAAAACTAGAAGTTCAAAAAAACACAAGAAGTTCGAATTTCTGGATATTTCACAGTTTCTAAAAAACAAGAAGTTCGAATTTTAAAAATAGAGTAGTTCAAAAATCATAAAAAGGATCTTTCATCGTTTCAAGAATTAAGAAATCTCTAGAAGTTCAAATTAAAATAAAGGGCGGTCCAATATTTATTAGAAAACTAGGATATTTCCGTTACTAAATGAAATAATCAAGAAGTACAAATTACAAAAATAGATAAGTTCAATATAAAAAAAACTTTGATTTTCCTCGTACTAAATAATAAACCAAGAAGTTGAATTTCAAAAAATAGAGCAGTTCAATATTTATTACAAAAACTCGATTTTTTTCCCGTTACTAACGAAGAAACCAAGAAGTACAGTTCATAATAACCAAGAAGTTGTACAAATGTTTATTACATTTCTAAAAAAACTACACAATCAAGGTCAAATAAAAAAGGTAGAGCGGGTCAATGTCTATAAAAGAGTTAGATATTTTCACGTAACGGAGAGAAGTTCAGGTTGATAACTGCCAGAAATTCACGTAGCACAGGGTTTGCATTCTGTATTTAAAAAGAGTGAAAAAGCAAAGGTTAAAAGTTTTGTTGCTAGAAGTTCAAGTGCTTGGCCCAAGAAACTTAAAAAATTCTTGTGAGAGTGGTTGAACAAAAATACGTGACAAAATTTCAAGGTGAAAACAGCGGGAAGTTCAACTACTACACAAAACTTGTTTCAGATAAGAATGTAAGAATAGAAAACTACAAGCTTAAAAGGTTTGTGACAAGAAGTTCATGTGCTCCTGTAATGCCCCAGATGTAATATTTTCCCTTTTGGGCATATAATATATCTCCGGCTTCATCTATTCCATTCCGGGTTCTTTGTCTTTTGGGTTTTCGTCGTTTTGTCGTGTGCGTGTGTGGCATTCATTCATATCATGTAGTCATGTGCATCGCATTGCATTTGTGTTGTTGTTTGCATCCGGTCCAACGCGTTCCTTCCCGTTGTCCGTTTCGCGTTCCGGAGCTCCCTCACGTGTCCGTGGCGTCCCGTAGGCCTACTTTGGTGTTTGGCCGTGTAACGTTACCGGTTTGGCGCGAGACTTGTCGTGTGTTGTTGTTTTGGTGTGTGTAACCCGCCTGTCAAATCTCGTCGCGTTTCGAGTCCGTTTGCTACCCCAACAGTTATTCGTGTGGGCTCAAAGTGCCTCCACTTTGAGGCCCAAGACACCCCTCCAACAGCCCACCAAACCACTCCTAGCCACTTCTATCATCTAGGCCATCCAAATCTGATCCTGTGGCCGGAAACCACACTCCATTTGGGCAACCCTAGCTCCTTGTGCCTATATATTTGTCCACTCCCCCAAATTTTGCCCCAAATCAAGGAAACCCTAGCCCCCACTTCATCCCCTTCCTCCAGCCACCACCTCACCGGAGCTCGCCGGAGAGTTCGTCGGAGTTCGCCGGAATTCCTTCCACCTCGCCGGAGTTCGCCGGAATTCCTTCCACCTTGCCGGAGCCTCCTCTCACCTCACCACCGCCGCCACCTCGTCCCCACCGGCGCCACCTCACCCTCACCGCCGTTCCCGCCGCCACCCACCGGCCGGCGCTACCACCTCGCCGGCCAGGCACCACCCCTGCCTCCCGCCGGCTCGAGCCCAGCTGCAGCGCCGCCGATCGGGACGAGGCACCGAGCCCTCGCCCGATCCGATCGGATCAACACCGACCGGGGCCAGATCCCGATCGCCCGCCTGGGCTCCCGCAGGCCAAGGCCCAGCAGCCGAAGCCACCAGCTCCCTCCAGGTCCGCCTCGTCGGGCGACACTTCCCAGGACGAGGCCCGAGCCGATCGCCACCCGCCGGGCTAGTCTCTTCGCGGGCCCCTCCCTCCGCCTCAACAACATCCGGCCCAGGAGCCATCCGCCGCCGCGGGCCTCCCAGCTGGGCCGCTCCTTCGATCCAGCCGCCCAGGTCGCCGCTTCCCGATCCAGCCTCGAGGGCGCCGCCGCGCTTCGGATCGGCAGGAGTCCCCAGTCATTTTGTTCTCTGATGCACTTTTCAAACGTTGATAACTTTGTGTGTGATGATCCGTTTTGCGCAAATGACATGTCCAGACGTTCGTTGTGACTAGCACTACGTTTCTTTCCATTGTGCCATGCATGTTTGTGGTCATCTAGATGCTTATGTTTCTGTTGCAAGAGTGCATCCCGATATAAACTGCTGCTATATGTTGTTTTTATGCCATCTTTGCATAGTGGTAACTTTTAGCTCGTTTATCCGAATGATGCAAATGACATGTCCACGTGTTCGTCTTGCCATGCTCTACATGTTGTTTGCGTTAGGTTGCATGATAGATTTATTCTTGCCATGGTTATCCTCGTTGCAAAGTGCCATGTGGCTGTGATGTTGTTTCACTTGTTATGAGATGCCATCTTGTTGAGCTCATTGCTATCGTTGTGTTTATCTCCATGATGCATGCTTGTATGTTTCGGAATCACCATCATGTGTACTTCGATGTGGTGCTTACCACTTGCCATGTTTAGTTTCGAGGTGACTTAAACTTGCTCTTTTAGATGCCATGATGAAACTGCTGTTTTAACACTTAGTGGATTTTCACTAAGTCTGGAATCTGTAATGTTCCGATGCCATGTTTGCGTGCTGTTCTAGGACAAACCATGATAGTTTTGGAGTGTCTCTTGATGGTTCCTTGTAGTATATATTGTTGGCTATCCATTCATGTTCCCGCATGCTTATTTAAGTGGCTGTAGCATGTTTAACTTTTGCTCCAAAGTTTCAATAAAATTCTGCTGTCAGGATTTTGTTGTCAAGTTCTATATGTCCAAGCTTGTTGCTATTGATCCGTGGCTCTTTTGGGGGTGCACCTTTGGACTTATTTGCTGTAGGATATGTCTAGTTTATGTTCATGCTCTTTGCCATGGTGTTTGAGTGCTGTAGCTTATTTTTCTAGTGCTCCGAAGTTGCTATGTTGCTGTAATTTTCAGCTTTCGCCTATTTCTTGTTTCGGGCATAACTTTTAGCCCGTAGCTCCGTTTTCAGCGAGTCTTATATGAAACTTGATTGATTTTCCGGGTAGATTCATAATCTTCTATTGTTATCATGTTTTGAAGTGTTTTTCTTGAGTGCTATTTTCCTTGCTCCGTGTGCTCCCTTAGTGCATCCATCATGCATCCATCATTTTTGAGTGCGCATTGCATCTTGTTGATTCGTGCCTTGTGTGGTTGTATTGTTTAGAGCCGGAAGCTGAGACCGAGTACAAGTACGAGCACGAGGTTACCAACGAGGTTGAGCACGAGGACCCTTCTTACGATCCGAACGACAACTCTTCAGGCAAGATGACCGAACCCCGATAACATTACTATCTTTGCCTATTGCTAGTAGTCTCGATCTATAGTTTTGCCTCGATGCCCATGTTTTTCCTGTCAGCCTCCTACTTGTAACCATGACCATGTTTAACCACCCTACCTATGCAAACCGTTGCTTGGCTAAGTACGCTTCGCTCAGCCCCTCTTATAACATTGCTAGTTGCAGGTGAAGATTGAAGATGCTTGCTTCATGTTGAAGTTTTGTTGGGTTATATCACACTATAAAAATGCTTAAAAATGAAGTCATCTATATATTGGCAAGGGTGGAAGGCTAAGCCTTTTGCTTGGTGATTTGTTCCACTCATGCCGTTAGGAACCGTTTAAACCGGTGTTATGTTCCTTGATTATGCGTTCCTAACACGGTTGGGGTGTATGGGACCCCCTCGATAAACCGCTAAGTGCTAAGTCTTTTCCAGCAAGTCCCAACATTGGTACTATTTGCCTAATAACTAAATAACTTGCATAGGGAGTAATCAACCCTCTTTCTTAATCAACAACCCTGGGCCAGTGCTCCACATGAGTGTTGGTCCGAAATGAGCAGACTGCGGGGCCACCTCAAGGAAACTTGAGGTCTGGTAAAAACCTGTAGGATGACTCATCCGGTCGTGGCCTGAGACGAGATACGCGCGGCTACTATCAAGGTGTCGGCACGCCGGGAGGATTTGCTGGATTAGCCTTACCTTAGTTCGGAGTATCTTGAGCACGGGATTCCGAGAATACTCGGGTCTTCCCACCTTGGAGTTGCGACTCCGCGGATCGTGGGCTTGTAATGGGTCAAGTTGGAACACCCCTGCAGGGTTATGAACTTTCGAAAGCCGTGCCCGCGGTTATGTGGCAGATGGGAGCTTGTTAATATCTGGTTGTAGATAACTTGACACAATGTTCCAATACACTACCAGCGTGTGTACCGTGACTGTCAATTTCCGAATAGGGATTCGGGAGTTGAACACGGTGGGGTTATGTTTGTTGAGCTTTAGCTAGGATCACTTCGTGATCATCTCTCGACCGAGGCCTTCTCTTCTCGCACTCTCTCACGTAAGCTAGTGCTAGTTGCTGCTGCAGACACTTATTCTTTTCTTCAGCCTTATCCTCTCCCAAGGCTTAAATAGTCTTGTTACCCGGGAACGGGATTGCTGAGTCCTTTGTGGCTCACAGTTACTTCACCACACCAGATGCAGGTCCGATGGTGAGCTATCCAGGTGATGGCACCGAGCTCGACTGGGAGTATGACGAGGAGCGTAGTCGATACTATGTTCGTTATCCTGATGATCAGTAATGGAGACTTCTACTAGGATTCGATCCGACCTATGGATTTAAATTATGTTTGGTATCTTGTCATTTGGATTTTACCCTTAGAGGGCTGTGATGTTTTATTGAATGATGATTTGATCATGTTATGTATTTGTGTGACGTGGCGAGTGTAAGCCAACTATTTTATGTTTTCCATCCCCATCTTTTACATGAGTTGTGCAAAGATACCAGACTTGCGATCATTCCAGCATGGGGTTATGTCTCTAAGTCGTGCCTCGACACGTAGGAGATATAGTCCCATCTTGGGCATTACAAGTTGGTATTCAGAGCCTTCTCCGACCTAGGAGCCCCCACTGATTGATCGAATCGTTGACGGTCGAGTCTAGGCACACACTGAAAATATTTTTAGTCCTATATATTATATCGGAGAGTAGGATTTCTTTGCTTCTCATCCCCTTTCTCTCTGGTGAGGACTCCTGACATCTACTCTTGTCTCTTCTATCTTCAAAAATTGCACCAATTTTTTTTTAGGAATCTCGCGAGTATTCTGGGATTGTTTCGATGTTCTTGTGACGAGAATATTGTTCTCGATGCCTCCTGACATTAGGGGTTGTGGCAGTGTCCCGGGGAGTTGAGCTTCGGGGTATTATCGTCACAAGCATATCGCGGCAGTACTAAATACTTAAGATGGCCGACATCGAAAATCTCTCCTATACGGTTAGTGGCAAGATAACCCCGACATCACCCAGTACTGGGGAGGTAGTTCGGTAGTATTGCCATAGCTTGTTATAGTGGATGCTTTTCGAAGGTCCGAGGTAGACAGTTTCCGAGAAAGACTGGTTATGTGTTGAAGGATGGATACAGCTGGATGTAGGTTTAGAGTTGATTGTGCGGTGCTTCCCCTGTATCCCCAACACCTGATTGCATAACTGGAATCTTTCGGAAATTCATAGGTGGGTTTATCCAGTAGATCGTAGGCATTCTTCCAACGAATGCAGGTTAGCGAGTTCGGGGTTCTACATTGAGTGAAGTGGTATTATGACCGATGTTCCGATCGGGAGTTGCATCTTAAAGGGTCCTTGGCTATGCTGATCCGGGGATTGCAAAACCCTTTCGTAACGCGTTCATATGCTTTCAGCACAAAGATGTTAGAACGAAGCTCCTATCTTGTGTTTGTTCCCGTCTGTACCTTGTTGTTTTTCTTATTTTACCTTTTGTCCCCTATGTGGCTTCTCGTGAAGATTGTTGTTATCATTAAACTGAGAATTTCATTCGTTCCTCTTGTTCGAATGATTTCATTCGTTCCTATTGTTCGAATGATTATTGTGAAGACTTGTTGCAATTCATTCCATTGATTCAGCTTATACCTTCTGTCAATCAATTGCTGATTCGTGGTCTTCTCTTTCAGGATGGCTCCGAAACGGGTTCCCAACGCTAACGCAGAGGGTGAAGAGGTCCCAGACCGTCCTCCTTCCCCTCCTCCTCCGTCTGAGGCTTGGAGAGCGATTATACAGACTACAACTCAGAACACCCAGATGTTGATGCAGATGATGCAGCAGATGCAAGCTAATCAAGCTAATCAGGGTGTTCCAGGGAATCAAGGCAACTTCTTCAACCAACAGCACCATGCTACACTCAACCAGTTCTTGGCCAATAATCCAAAAGCTTTCAGTTACTGTGTCGACCCTCTTGATGCTGAAGATTGGTTAACCGACATAAAGAAGCATTTTGAGTGCAGTAACGTAAGAGAAGAGGACTATGTGAAGTTTGCAGCCTTCCAACTCAAAGACCAAGCAGCTGACTGGTGGCAGCAGTACAAAGACTCCAGGCCAGGTCGTGTGATCTCTTGGGAGGATTTCTGCAAGGACTTTCGCTCTCACCACATTCCAACAAGTGTCATCGAGGGTATGCGTGAGCAATTCCGCAACCTGAAGCAGGGCTCTATGATAGTCTACCAGTATAATGTCAAGTTCCAAAACCTCGCCCGCTATGCTAAGCAAGACATTCCTGACGCCAAGAGCAAAATCTACCAGTTTCGTGGAGGTCTCAAAGATGAACTTCAACTTGCTCTCACCTTGTTCGAGCCCGATGAATTCGACAAATTCTATAACATGGCTTTGAAACAAGAGGCAGCTCAGCTTAAGATGGAGGCTTCTAAAAAGAGGATTCGAGATGCCGTTCACTCCTCCTCATCATCTCAGATGGTCTCGAAGCAACAGAAATTTTGGCTTCCTCCCCCTCCAGTGATTCGAGCTCCTTACAACAACTCCAACAACTCCAACAGCAACAAGAACTCCAGTGGACGTGGTTTCTCCCACCCACCCAACCCGAGCAACCAGTCGAGGAATCAGTTTCAGTCTCAAGGCTCCAAGTCAAGTGGTCCTCATTTCCGTCCTCTCTCAGAAGTGACTTGCAAAAAATGCACTCAGAAAGGTCACTATGCCAACAGATGTCCGAACCCGAAGCGTCTTCCACCTCCTCCACCTGTGAGTTCAGCTATTGTCAAGCATAATCCCAAGCAAGCAAGGGTCAATCTGATGAGTGCAGCGCAAGCGGAGAATTCTTCGGATGTGATTTTGGGTAACCTTTCAGTTAACTCTTTTCCAGCTAAAGTGTTGTTTGATTCGGGTGCTTCATGTTCTTTCATGTCTCAACCATTCGCATCCAAGCATAATGTTGACATCCAAAGTTTGCTTCAGAGGTTGCAAGTAATTTCTCCGAGCAAGTGCATGACTTCTAATATTTTTTCCCCGAATGTTTCTATTCGCATGGGTGATTATAGATTTCTGGATAATCCGGTGATTCTTGGTAATTCCGACATTGACCTCATCCTCGGGATGGATTGGATTTCTCAGCATGATGCTCACATTGATTGTGCACAGAAGGAAGTCAAGATGACTCATCCTGATGAAGATGTGATTATCTTCGCCTCCAGGGATAACACTATCAGGCTTTTCTCTCTCAATGATAAGGGCGAAATTAATGCCATATCTCAAATTCCGGTGGTGAACAAATATCAAGACGTTTTTCCTGAAGAACTTCCAGGCATGCCTCCACACCGTCAGGTGGAATTCGTCATTGAACTCGAGCCGGGTACTGAGCCAGCATGCCGGCGTCCGTACAAGCTCTCTCCTGATGAATTGAAGGAATTGAAGAAGCAGCTTGATAAACAGGAGCGTATGGGTCTCATCAGGCCTAGTACGTCTCCTTGGGGCTGTGGTGTCTTATTTGTCAAGAAGAAAGATGGCACGGAGCGTCTCTGTGTTGATTACCGGCCATTGAACAAGAAGACAATAAAGAACAAGTATCCGCTCCCCAACATCAATGAACTCTTCGAGCAGCTCAAAGGAGCTAAAGTGTTCTCAAAGCTCGATCTCCGAATGGGCTATCATCAAATTCGCATTCGCTAGCAAGACATTCCCAAGACTGCCTTCAGAACGAGCTACGGCTCATACGAGTATACAGTCATGTCCTTTGGTCTCGCCAATGCTCCTCCTACCTTCTCGAGAATGATGCACTACATTTTCAACCCCTATACTGGCGAGTTTGTGCTTGTGTATCTGGATGATATTCTGGTGTTTTCCAAGAATGAAGAAGATCACGAAAAGCACTTACGTCTGGTTCTGGATCGACTCCGTGAGCATAAGTTCTATGCCAAGTTCTCCAAGTGCGAGTTTTGGCTCAATAAGGTTTTGTACCTGGGTCATATCATCTCAACTGACGGTATTGCGGTAAATCCCGAGAAAGTTGAAGCAATTGTCAACTGGGAAGCTCCTCAGAACGTCAAGCAACTCCGAAGTTTTCTGGGTCTTGCCAGCTATTGCAGAAGGTTCATTGAGAACTTCTCCAAGATTGCCAAGCCTCTTTCCAACTTGCTTCAGAAGAATGTCAAATACTTTTGGTCTCCAGAGTGTGAAGTGGCATTCAAAACTCTCAAAGAAAAGCTCGTCTCTGCTCCAGTTCTAACTCCTCCAGATGAGTCCAAGCCCTATGAAGTATTCTGTGATGCTTCTCTTCAAGGACTTGGTGGTGTGCTTATGCAAGATAAGAGAATTGTGGCATACACTTCTCGTCAGCTCAAGCCAAGTGAGAAGAACTATCCCACACATGATCTCGAGCTAGCAGCTGTGGTACATACTTTGATTACGTCGAGACATCTATTGTTGGGCAGAAAAGTCGACATCTTCACCGATCACAAAAGCTTGAAGTATATCTTCACACAGCCTAATCTGAACCTCCGCCAGACTCGTTGGGTTGAAATGATCCAAGAGTATAATCCCAGCATTGAATACACTCCTGGCAAGGCGAATGTGATTGCAGATGCTTTGAGCAGAAAGGCATATTGCAACAGCCTTCTTATCAAGCCGTTACAGCCTGAGCTTTGTGAAGCTTTCAGGAAACTCAACCTCCAAGTTGTTCCGCAGGGTTTTCTTGCAAATCTTCAAATTGCTCCTACCTTGGAAGATCAGGTCCGTGAGGCCCAACTCAGTGATGCCATGGTGCAGAAGGTGAAACATGGTATTGCAAAGGGCACTCCGAAATACAAGTGCTTTCGTGTTGATGAGAGAGATACCTTGTTCTTCGAGGACAGACTCGTTGTTCCCAAAGGTGATCTCAGGAAGCTCATAATGGAAGAAGCACATGATTCTCTCCTTTCCATTCATCCTGGCAGTTCCAAGATGTACCAAGATCTCAAGCAATCTTACTGGTGGACACGCATGAAAAGGGAGATTGCCCAATTCGTGAACGAATGTGATGTTTGCAGAAGAGTGAAAGCAGAACATCAACGTCCAGCCGGTCTTCTCCAACCTCTTCCTATTCCCGAGTGGAAATTCGACCGCATTAAAATGGATTTCGTCACTGGCTTTCCTAAGTCCAAAAGAGGGAATGATTCTATCTTTGTGGTGATTGACAAGCTTACCAAAGTCGCTCACTTCCTTCCAGTCAAAGAATCCATCAATGCAGCTCAATTGGCAGAGTTGTACACTTCCAGAATTGTGTCCTTACATGGCATTCCTCAAGTCATCTCCTCAGACCGTGGAAGTTTGTTCACTTCAAAGTTCTGGGACTACTTTCAGTCCGCCATGGGCACTAAGATCAGGTTCAGCACTGCTTTTCACCCTCAGACTAGTGGTCAAGTCAAGCGAGTGAATCAGATTCTAGAAGACATGCTCAGAGCCTGTGTCATATCTTTCGGCATGAAATGGGAAGACTGCCTTCCATTTGCCGAGTTCTCTTACAACAACAGCTTTCAAGCAAGTGCAGGCAAAGCTCCGTTTGAAATCCTCTATGGCAGAAAGTGCCGTACCCCTCTCAACTGGTCTGAAACAGGCGAACGTCAACTTCTTGGCAATGACTTGATCTTAGAAGCCGAAGAAATGTGCAAAGTCATACATGAGAATCTCAAGGCCTCTCAGTCGCGTCAGAAGAGCTACTATGACGGCAAGCATCGTGATTTTGCATTCAACATTGGTGATCATGTTTATCTCCGTGTTTCTCCGATGAAAGGCACCCAAAGATTCGGTATCAAAGGAAAGCTTGCTCCTAGATACGTCGGGCCTTTCAAGATCCTTGGCAAAAGAGGCGATCTAGCCTATCAACTTGAGCTCCCTTCCAACTTCGCCAATGTTCATGATGTGTTCCATGTGTCTCAACTCCGCAAATGCTTCAAGGCACCTGAACGCATGATTCCGTTTGAAGAGATTGATCTTCAACAAGACCTGTCTTACCGAGAGCATCCCGTTGCTATTCTCAAAGAAACCGAACGCAAGACCTGCAACAAGTCCATCAAATTCTTGAAAGTCAAGTGGTCACATCACACCAACCGAGAGGTTACGTGGGAACGAGAAGATCATCTTCGTTCCGAGTACCCTTCCTTTTTCCAGTCCTAGATCTCGGGACGAGATCTTTTTGTAGTAGAGGAGAGTTTGTAATGCCCCGGATGTAATATTTTCCCTTTTGGGCATATAATATATCTCCGGCTTCATCTATTCCATTCCGGGTTCTTTGTCTTTTGGGTTTTTGTCGTTTTGTCGTGTGCGTGTGTGGCATTCATTCATATCATGTAGTCATGTGCATCGCATTGCATTTGTGTTGTTGTTTGCATCCGGTCCAACGCGTTCCTTCCCGTTGTCCGTGTCGCGTTCCGGAGCTCCCTCACGTGTCCGTGGCGTCCCGTAGGCCTACTTTGGTGTTTGGCCGTGTAACGTTACCGGTTTGGCACGAGACTTGTCGTGTGTTGTTGTTTTGGTGTGTGTAACCCGCCTGTCAAATCTCGTCGATTTTCGAGTCCGTTTGCTACCCCAACAGTTATTCGTGTGGGCTCAAAGTGCCTCCACTTTGAGGCCCAAGACACCCCTCCAACAGCCCACCAAACCACTCCTAGCCACTTCTATCATCTAGGCCATCCAAATCTGATCCTGTGGCCGGAAACCACACTCCATTAGGGCAATCCTAGCTCCTTGTGCCTATATATTTGTCCACTCCCACAAATTTTGCCCCAAATTAAGGAAACCCTAGCCCCCACTTCATCCCCTTCCTCCAGCCACCACCTCACCAGGGCTCGCCGGAGAGTTCGCCGGAGTTCGCCGAAATTCCTTCCACCTCGCCGGAGCTCCACCGGAGCCTCCTCTCACCTCACCACCGCCGCCACCTCGTCCCTACCGGCGCCACCTCACCCTCACCGCCGTTTCCGCCGCCACCCGCCGGCCGGCGCCACCACCTCGCCGGCCAGGCACCACCCCTGCCTCTCGCCGGCTCGAGGCTAGCTACAGCGCCGCCGATCGGGACGAGGCACCGAGCCCTCGCCCGATCCGATCGGGTCAACACCGACCGGGGCCAGATCCCGATCGCCCGCCTGGGCTCCCGCTGGCCAAGGCCCAGCAGCCGAAGCCACCAGCTCCCTCCAGGTCCGCCTCGTCGGGCGACACTTCCCAGGACGAGGCCCGAGCCGATCGCCACCCGCCGGGCCAGTCTCTTCGCGGGCCCCTCCCTCCGCCTCAACATCATCCGGCCCAGGAGCCAGCCGCCGCCGCGGGCCTCCCAGCTGGGCCGCTCCTTCGATCCAGCCGCCTAGGTCGCCGCTTCCCGATCCATCCTCGAGGGCGCCGCCGCGCTTCGGATCGGCAGGAGTTCCCAGTAATTTTGTTCTCTGATGCACTTTTCAAACGTTGATAACTTTGTGTGTGATGATCCGTTTTGCGCAAATGACATGTCCAGACGTTCGTTGTGACTAGCACTACGTTTCATTCCATTGTGCCATGCATGTTTGTGGTCATCTAGATGCTTATATTTATGTTGCAAGAGTGCATCCCGATATAAACTGCTGCTATGTGTTGTTTTTATGCCATCTTTGCATAGTGGTAACTTTTAGCTCGTTTATCCGAATGATGCAAATGACATGTCCACGTGTTCGTCTTGCCATGCTCTACATGTTGTTTGCGTTAGGTTGCATGATAGATTTATTCTTGCCATGGTTATCCTCGTTGCAAAGTGCCATGTGGCTGTGATGTTGTTTCACTTGTTATGAGATGCCATCTTGTTGAGCTCATTGCTATCGTTGTGTTTATCTCCATGATGCATGCTTGTATGTTTCGGAATCACCATCATGTGTACTTTGATGTGGTGCTTACCACTTGACATGTTTAGTTTCGAGGTGACTTAAACTTGCTCTTTTAGATGCCATGATGAAACTGCTGTTTTAACACTTAGTGGATTTTCACTAAGTCTGGAACCTGTAATGTTCCGATGCCATGTTTGCGTGCTGTTCTAGGACAAACCATGATAGTTTTGGAGTGTCTCTTGATGGTTCCTTGTATTATATATTGTTGGCTATCCATTCATGTTCCCGCATGCTTATTTAAGTGGCTGTAGCACATTTAACTTTTGCTCCAAAGTTTCAATAAAATTCTGCTGTCAGGATTTTGTTGTCAAGTTCTATATGTCCAAGCTTGTTGCTATTGATCCGTGGCTCCTTCGGGGGTGCACCTTTGGACTTATTTTTTGTAGGATATGTCTAGTTTATGTTCATGCTCTTTGCCATGGTGTTTGAGTGCTGTAGCTTATTTTTCTAGTGCTCCGAAGTTGCTATGTTGCTGTAATTTTCAGCTTTCGCCTATTTCATGTTTCGGGCATAACTTTTAGCCCGTAGCTCCGTTTTCAGCGAGTCTTATATGAACCTTGATTGATTTTCCGTGTAGATTCATAATCTCCTATTGTTATCATGTTTTGAAGTGTTTTGCTTGAGTGCTATTTTCCGTGCTCCGTGTGCTCCCTTAGTGCATCCATCATGCATCCATTATTTTTGAGCGCGCATTGCATCTTGTTGATTTGTGCCTTGTGTGGATGTATTGTTTAGAGCCGGAAGCTGAGACCGAGTACGAGTACGAGCACGAGGTTACCAACGAGGTTGAGCACGAGGACCCTTCTTACGATCCGAACGACAACTCTTCAGGCAAGATGACCGAACCCCGATAACATTACTATCTTTGCCTATTGCTAGTAGTCTCGATCTATAGTTTTGCCTCGATGCCCATGTTTTTCCTGTGAGCCTCCTACTTGTAACCATGACCATGTTTAACCACCCTACCTATGTAAACCGTTGCTTGGCTAAGTATGCTTCGCTCAGCCCCTCTTATAGCATTGCTAGTTGCAGGTGAAGATTGAAGATGCTTGCTTCATGTTGAAGTTTTGTTGGGTTATATCACACTATAAAAATGCTTAAAAATGAAGTCATCTATATATTGGCAAGGGTGGAAGGCTAAGCCTTTTGCTTGGTGATTTGTTCCACTCATGCCGTTAGGAACCATTTAAACCGGTGTTATGTTCCTTGATTATGCGTTCCTAACACGGTTGGGGTGTATGGGACCCCCTCGATAAACCGCTAAGTGCTAAGTCTTTTCCAGCAAGGCCCAACATTGGTACTATTTGCCTAATAACTAAATAACTTGCATAGGGAGTAATTAACCCTCTTTCTTAATCAACAACCCTGGGCCAGTGCTCCACATGAGTGTTGGTCCGAAATGAGCAGACTGCGGGGCCACCTCAAGGAAACTTGAGGTCTGGTAAAAACCTGTAGGATGACTCATCCGGTCGTGGCCTGAGACGAGATACGCGCGGCTACTATCAGGGTGTCGGCACGCCGGGAGGATTTGCTGGATTAGCCTTATCTTAGTTCGGAGTATCTTGAGCACGGGATTCCGAGAATACTCGGGTCTTCCCACCTTGGAGTTGCGACTCCGCAGATCGTGGGCTTGTAATGGGTCAAGTTGGAACACCCCTGCAGGGTTATGAACTTTCGAAAGCCGTGCCCGCGGTTATGTGGCAGATGGGTGCTTGTTAATATCCGGTTGTAGATAACTTGACACAATGTTCCAATACACTACCAGCGTGTGTACCGTGACTGTCAATTTCCGAATAGGGATTCGGGAGTTGAACACGGTGGGGTTATGTTTGTTGAGCTTTAGCTAGGATCACTTCGTGATCATCTCTCGACCGAGGCCTTCTCTTCTCGCACTCTCTCACGTAAGCTAGTGCTAGTTGCTGCTGCAGACACTTATTCTTTTCTTCAGCCTTATCCTCTCCCAAGGCTTAAATAGTCTTGTTACCCGGGAACAGGATTGCTGAGTCCTCTGTGGCTCACAGTTACTTCACCACACCAGATGCAGGTCCGATGGTGAGCTATCCAGGTGATGGCACCGAGCTCGACTGGGAGTATGACGAGGAGCGTAGTCGATACTATGTTCGTTATCCCGATGATCAGTAGTGGAGACTTCTACTAGGATTCGATCCGACCTGTGGATTTAAATTATGTTTGGTATCTTGTCATTTGGATTTTACCCTTAGAGGGCTGTGATGTTTTATTGAATGATGATTTGATCATGTTATGTATTTGTGTGACGTGGCGAGTGTAAGCCAACTATTTTATGTTTTCCATCCCCATCTTTTACATGAGTTGTGCAAAGATACTAGACTTGCGATCATTCCAGCATGGGGTTATGTCTCTAAGTCGTGCCTCGACACGTAGGAGATATAGTCCTATCTTGGGCATTACAGCTCCTCCCGATGAAGTTCAAGAACTCTATTGCGCGACATCCAACCTTCAATTACATGTAAAAAACAGGCAAAAACGACGTTGTTTTTGCCATTTTTAAAACTTCTCTCAAACGACAACGAATTTGTATTGTTTGTCTACATGAAAAAGTTGCGCCTATTCATTAGCTTTCCAACGGTATATTATATGCTATATTTGGATGAATGGTTTAAATGTTTTATGCATACTGTTAAAAACACATTTTTACGCATTCAAGAAATTATTTTGAACTGTCGCGAATATGAAAAACTGATTAACACGAAAAATTTGCATGTTTTCAACAGCTTTCCATCGGTAGATCATTTGCCCAATTCTACTATGTGGTTTCGGAGTTACGAAAAAAAACAGAACGTCAAAATAGAGTGAAGTTTAAAACAGAACTGCCCTAGAAGTTCAACTACTACAATGAATGAATTTCGGATGAAAAACTTTTAAAACTGTCGCGAGTATGAAAAAATGATCAACAAGGGAAAGTTTTGTGTTTATAGTAGCTTTTCATCGGTATATCACTTGCTCAATTCCGGTGACTGAATGGAGAGCTACGAGCCAAAAAAGCACATGAAAAACAGAGTGAAGTTCAAGTACACGTGCCGAGAAGTTCAGGTTCTTCACGTGGTGCATTTTCGAAGAATCCGTTTCACGATAAAGGCAGAACGAATGATCTCACCATATTCGCAATTACTTGAAAACGGCTAGGAATCATGTCACGCCCAAGATGCGATTCTATCCCGATCACGTGATAACTTCGTGATTGGGGAACAACCGCATTTCGGGCGCTTAGCAAGATGGATATCATTACATCGTACCATTTCATACATAGATGGGGATACATACAAGTCATACAACTCCACATGAATACAGCACATCATATACAATACATCCGACTACGGATGAAAACATGAAAAGGACAACGACATCCATCTGCTATCCCAGGCAGCCGACTACGAACCTATCCCAAGACTTACGAAGAAGAAGGAGTAAGAACTCCAACACAAGTAAACATCGCTCTCACGTCAAGGCATCGGAAACCTGCACTTGCAACTGTTGTTGTACTATCTGTGAGCCACGAGGACTCAGCAATCCCATAACCATGGGTATCAAGACTAGCAAAGCTTAATGGGTAAGGAGAGGTTAAGTGGTGAGGTTATAGCAGCGGCTAAGCATTATATGGTGGCTAACTTACGAGTACAAGAATAAGATGAGCATCTACGCAAACGGTTGCAACCTACTAATGATCGCTAAGAGATCCTAAACTACCTACGAGTCAAACATAACCCCACCGTGTTCTCTTCTCAAAACGAAAAGAGACGGTCACGGTTACTCACACAGTTTGTGTATTTTATTTCGAATCCTCTGTCAAGTTTTCTACAAACGGACATTAACAAATTCCAATCTGCCACATGATCGCGGGCACGGCTGTCGAAAGATCATAACCCTGCATGGGTGTTCCAACTTAGCCCATCACAAGCTCTCACGATCAGCAGAGGTAAAAAAACCCTTATCTTAGGGACAACCCGATCAGACTCAGAATCCCGGTGCACAAGACATTTCGACAATGGTAAAACAAGTCCAGCAAGACCTCCCAGTGTGCCGACACCCTGATAGTAGCCGAGCATATCCTGTCTCAGGCCATGTCCGGATGAGCACTACGTACAGCTACCAAATACCCCAGATAACTGGGTGGCACCGCAAGTGGCTCTAGTTTGGGACCAACACCATCAACACTGCCCCCCTGTATGTGTAAAAGAATCCTCGGGTAGCGCTAACTCACTATGCAATTTAATTAATTAATTAAGTTTTTATTATGTTGCAAATTAAAACCAAAGTTGGGCCTTGCTAGAGGAGTTTTACTCAAAGCGAACTGTCAAGGGGTCCCCATATACCCAACCGCGTTAGGAACGCAAAATCAAGGAACATAACACCGGTTTATCGGTTCTTAAGGCGGCATGGGTGGAACAAAACACCGAGCAAAAGGCCAAGCCTTTCTTAAGGCGGCATGAGTGGAACAAAACACCGAGCAAAAGGCCAAGCCTTCCACCCATTCCCAAGTATATAGGTGCTTAATTTAAGTAATAGATGTTGTGATAATCCCAAAATCCAAGATCCGACCTGGAGCAAACTTCATCTTCACCTGCAACTAGCAACGCTATAATAGGAGCTGAGCAAGCGGTAACATAGACAAACAACGGTTTGCTGGGATGGTGTCAAAGGTTTGAGGGCGTTTCATGGCAACAAGGAGAGGCTGACAACAAATAAATAGGTAGCGTGACATATAGTGACAGCATCGAGACAACTAGCATGGCAATGATAGTAAAGGTATCCAAGGTGATGGTCATCTTGCCTAAGATCCCGCAAGGAAGAAGAACGAGTCCGTGAAGAAGGCAAAGAAGAAGCCACGTAGACGAACCAAGCGTAGACGAACGAATCCTCACGGGTGCAATGAAACAGGAACTAACGAGAAGAAGTAAACAACATGGTAAACACACCACACATAACAAGACATGATGCTCAACCAAGTATGATCATTACAAGGCTACATGATGCAAAACATGGCAAGTGGATGATGCATACAAGAAAACATAACAAGGCAAGTTTAAATGAGGCCGGAAACAACATATAACAATTCCGGTAAGTCCTCATATGCAAATTTCGAAATTGGTCCAGTTCTGAACAAACCTTAAGTTAAAATTGTTAAACAGAAAGTTAACATGCACCATGATGATCTACTCAAAATTCTAGTCAAGTTTTATATAAAGTTCATTTAATTCGGAGCTACGACCTAGAAGATATGAGCAAAACAAGTCAAGCATGGCAAAGATGCAAGATGCATTTAACAACAAGTAAACACACTCCAAACATGTATGCAACATGATATTATGCATCTACATGCAAAAACAAGCAAGTTTCATATAGAGCACACTCAAAACGGAGCAACGGATCAACACATACACATGAAACAAGATATAACAATAATCTGTCCCAAAACAGCAACTAGGCACTTTGCAATCATCAAAACAACATGCTATAGGATCATTTCGTGGCATCAAATGGCATGGCATGTGAATATAACCAACAACAAGAAGACATGTTTATGCAGCTACTCATGGCAAGAACATGGTCATAGGATGCATAGAACACTAGATATTCACATGGAAAAACTGAACTTACTGATAACAGGCTGACAGAAACATTTTATAGCCTTTTGAGAGCAAGAAAGAGAAAAGCTACACCAACTTATAATTGCAAACAAGCATATGGATAGATAGAGCATAATATGGACTTCAAGAAATGATCATTGGAAATCCCCTAATGTGCATGGATATGACTGGGGCATCAAGCAAACATGGCATCACAATATAATAGTTTCAGACTTAGCAGTTTTCCAACAAGTCTCAGGAAACAACAAACAGCGAGTAGGCTACTTTACAAGCTTGTTCCACTGAACACAAGGCATATCATGAAAAGTGGATTGCACCACAGCAAAGATGACATGATTGTGCTCCCAACACATGTTGACATGTTGGTCAAACAAAAATCACACATAAAGATATGAAAAGACAAATCAGCAAGTTATATCAAGTTTTCAGCACTTAATAGCAACATGCACTTTTGCAACAGAGATAATCATGGCATAATGCACTCTAACAGGTATGCAAATGCAACCGTCATGTAGAGCATCACTAGATGAACATTTTGACATATCATACACTCCATTTGGACCAATATGCACAAAGTTATACCATGTTAAACATGTCTACATGCTGTTGACAGACAACCAAGACTGAGCAGTAACATCATATAGCAGTTTTGTAACGAAGATTAAGGCATCAAGATGAACAGTAACATGTATGCAACCCATGCGAACACGTTGAGCACTATGAGATGAACATTTTGACATATTATACACTCAATTTGGATCACCATGCAAAAAGTTATCAACACTCAAAGTATGCATCAAAATGTTGCAAAACAGGGACTTAGTGAAACTTAGACCTCTCGGGCAAACTGGATCTCGGGATCCCGAGACGACATGGCGCAGCGGGGCCGTTTGGACGGATGGACTACGTCGTCCAGGGATGAAGTGGGACGAAGCCGTCCTGGCGGGAAGTCGAGGCCGATCGGCGAGGAGGAGCTCGCCAGCGAGGAGTTCCGGCGAGGCTGGCGCTCCGGTGGGGCAGCAGGGAATGGATCTGGTCCAGCCGGATCAGGAAGCAGAGGCACGGGCTAGGGGAACTGCGGTGAGGAGGAGGTCGGACGGCGAGCTCGCAAGCTCGGGCGGCGGTGGATCCAGAGGGGCGGCGGGGCGTGCCGGCTAGCGGGTCGAGGCAGAGGCGACGGGGTGGTGCTGCAGGCGGCCAGATATGGCGTCGGCCGGTCAGATCGGAGAAGGGGTGGCGCGCCAGGAGCGGGCGGCGGTGATGGTGCCCGGAGCGGCGGCGGGGAAGCAGGAGGGCGCGACGCACATGAGGAGCAGGGAGCGGGCGCGGGCCTGGGCGGGCCTCGCCTGGGCCCGGCGGGCCGCAGCGGAGGGAGCGGGGGCAGGGCCACGTGGCTGGCTAGAGAGGCCGCAGCCGCCGGCGAGTGGCGGTTAGGCCAATGGCCTGCTGCCACATGGCGAGCACGGGTGGAGGCGCGCCGGATCAGAAGAGGAAGGCGACGTGGCAGCGGTGGGGAGGTGCGAGGTCGCGGCTGGTGGCTGGGTGAGTGCGGAAAACGAGGAGGAGGGCTAGTGATTCCAAAAATGGAGGCTAGGAGTCTATATATAGCTATTTTTGGCTAGGGTTTAGGTCTAGGGGTTTTTTGGACCCTCCGATCGTCATCGGACGGCTCCGGTCGCGG
>LR738709.1:233373959-233384938 GCA_902687465.1 Secale cereale | reverse complement strand
GGCAAGCCTAGTTGGCTGTGTAGAGAGGAGGTGGGCTGTGGGGAGAGAAGAGAGAGAGAGAGAGGCCCGTGGGGTTTATGGAGACCGAAAACGTCCGACGTTTATCCGGCAACGGTGCCGCACTACGTTTAACAGTTGGGCTATCAAACGGACTCCGAATGCGATGAAATTTGGCAGGCGGTCTACCTACACTATAATAAGACCACACGCCAAGTTTCATCTGATTCAGAGAACGTTTTCCGGCCACTTATAAAATAAATATTCGGAGGTGCCGCGGGCGCATGCGGGTGTGTCTGGGCTAAGACGGACAACGGAGAGGACGAGGGGGCTCGGCTGGATGCAAGTTTTGAAAACATGAGGATGCAATGCACATGATGACATGTAAAAATGCCACACGCAAGCAAATGATATGGCAACGGCAGAGAATAAGAGGATGACACCTGGCACATCGGTCTCGGGGTGTCACAACACTCCCCTATTAACAAGAGATCTCGTCCTGAGATCTTAGAAACGAGACGGAAGAGGAAAGGAAAAACAAGGTTAAACAAAAGAATGTTGAGAGGTTGAGCCACTTGAAAGGAAGAATACAACGGAGATGAACAAGACTGAGAAGCTCCGGTAAAATGAGGAAACAAGGCATACGACGAGAATCAAGAGCTTAATGACAAGAGTTGAGGGAACAAGAATGAATTCTAACAACCACTCCGGTTAAGTGAGATAGACAAGGAATAAGAACAAGAAAATTTTAGATAGCACTCCGGTTTAATATGAATTGTATAGAACAAGACTTGACAAGATGTAACGATAAATGACGAGATGAACAAGACATTGCCTCCGGAAGAATAAAGAATGAAATAAGAAGAAAGGAGAAAGAACAACATCTTCTAGCTCAATGAATTTGAAAGCAACCTTAGAAGGAAGGATTGAACAGAGTTTTTGAGAGAATCAACAACAAAAGAATAAGCTCGTTGTGGACTTATGGAAACATCCCAAATCTTGAGGTGAATTATGCCACAACGAAAAGATTGAATAGATGAGATGAAGGAAGAAATGCAAAACTCCACTACAAAAGAATACGGAGAATTATTTTCACAACTCGAGGGGCAAGAAGAAGAATGCTTGAGTTGCTCCGCAAGAATTTGATGAATATTTGAGGAATGAATATATCGTGAAGAACCACCATGAAGAACTCCGGTAACAAAAGGATGATGAGATAGAATTGAATGATCAAAAGAATAAGATTAAAGCCTTGCGATGATTTAGACGGGGTTCCAACGAGGTAGCCGAGAAAATTTGAACTCCGGAAAGAAAAGATGAAAACACTTGGGATTAGAATTTATTCATCATGAACAAATTCTGAAGAAAGGAATTACTCAACTTGATGAAATAAGAATAAGAATTATGTTATGCTTATCGTTCATCAATTAAATTGACGAGAAACAATGGATTTGCATATCACTTATTCGCGTTGAAATTGTATAAAGAGGGATACAACGCCGAACTTGAGACAATATTCATGAACCACCGGTTAGATTGGAAAGAACGAATGGGTTGATATGATAACACCGGAAAAGAACTCTTGAGCGAACCACCATAAGAGTTGAAACCGAGTGATGAAAGAGAACAAGCCACTGAGGAGAATTAAAATTGAACGAAGAAAAGAGAATAATCGCCGGGAAGAATAAAGCACTTGAGGGAATTTAGATACAAGAGAACGAAGAGATCGCAAAATGGATTAATAATACTTGAGCGAAGCACTGGAAGAATACGGAGACGAACGAAGAGGCATCAATGAAGAATAGTTGGAGGACGAAGTTGAAAACTGAGAACGAAGAAATCTTCTGAAATGATGGCCTTCAGAGGAACACAATGGAAATAATTCATGAAAAGCTTCGGATGGGTAAGGAAAAGAATTTATGACAACTGGAATAATTTGAGAGGATAACATGAAGCTAGAACCACAAATCTTTGAGAGAACGGACAAGAATGAGAGTAAAACTCTTCTTCGGTCTGCAAATGTTGAGAATGACAACGAGGAACACCACGGAAATTGTTTAGATACTCCGGAAGGATGAAAGGAGGATATGTTGAACCAAACATGAAAGAATTTGAAAGCGATCTTGGAGAAGGCATATGACTGATGGGATCCATACTTATGTCACACTTGAAAAGAATTTGAGAATAACTCCGGAAATAATTAGAAGAGTCAGGTAAGATCATGGGAAAAGACATGTGGGTTAGGGCCCACTAAAAAGAAAACATTGTTGGAACGGATTGAAAAGGAGATAATGCACCGAAATGATTCAAAGACTCAAATGAGGTAACAACCTGGAATAAATTGAAATACAGACGAATCTCCTGAGATTTCTTAAGAACTCCAGAACAATTAAATGGCGAGAAACAAACGAACAAGGGGGAAAAATTTGAGCAGAGGGAAAAGGATATGACAAACACCGAAACTTGAATTGAATCCACCAGAAATGAAAAGAGATGAAGAATGATGAGCTAGACGAGAATTCAAAACTTCACACGAGTAGGATAGATACTTGATTAATGACTCTGGCTTCGAGACGAAAAAGGGTGGGTGGGTGGGAAAAAGAAAGACGACATCAGACGGTGAAAATGATGCCAGTTAGAAAGAATTGAGGATATAACTTGCAAATATGAAGATGATCGAGTCCACTTGATGAGAAATGCACCGGATGAAAAGAGCAGACATCGCAACGAACGAAAACTAACTACGTGATCCTAAAAAAAATTGAAGGGCAAGAGGAGTAATTCAAAAAACACCTACGATAAGATTTCTCACCAGAGCGACGAAGGGGCTGAGGAGTAAAAAGAATTCCTACTCTCCAATATAACTAGACTCTGAAAAAGTGTTCTTCTAGACTCAACAACGGCCGAACTACGATCATTCAAGGGGGCTCCTATGGTCGGTCGAGGCTCTGATACCAACTTGTCACGCCCAAGATTCTATCCCGATCACGTGATAACTTCGTGATTGAGGCACAACCGCATTTCGAGCGCTTAGCAAGATGGATATCATCTCATTGTACCATTTCATACATAGATGGGGATACATACAAGTCATACAAATGCACATGAATACAACACATCATATACAAGGCATCCTACTATGGCTGAAAACATGAAAAGCACAACGACATCCATCTGCTATCCCAGGCTGCCGACCGGGAACCTATCCCAAGACTTACGAAGAAGAAGGAGAAAGAAATCCAACACAAGTAAACATCACTCTCATGTCAAGGCATCAGAAACCTGCACCTGCAACTGTTATTGTAGTATCTGTGAGCCACGAGGACTCAGCAATCCCATAACCATGGGTATCAAGACTAGCAAAGCTTAATGGGTAAGGAGAGGTTATGTGGTGTGGTTACAGCAGCGGCTAAGCATTATATGGTGGCTAACTTACGAGTACAAGAATAAGATGAGAATCTACACAAACGGTCGCAAACTAGTAATGATCGCTAAGAGATCCTGAACTACCTACGAGTCAAACATAACCCCACCGTGTTCTCTTCTCAAAATGAAAAGAGACGGTCATAGTTACTCACACAATTCGTGTATTTTATTTCGAATCCTCTGTCAAGTTTTCTACAACCGGACATTAACAAATTCCAATCTGTCACATGACCGCGGGCACGGCTTTCGAAAGATCATAACCCTGCAGGGGTGTCCCAACTTAGCCCATCACAAGCTCTCACGATCAGCAGAGGTAAAAACCCCTTATCTTAGGGACAACCCGATCAGACTCGGAATCCCGGTGCACAAGATATTTCGACAATGGTAAAACAAGTCCAGCAAGACCTCCCGGCATGCCGGCACCCTGATGGTAGCCACGCGTATCTCATCTCAGGCCACATCCGGATGAGCACTACGTACAGCTACCAAAGACCCCAGATAATTGGTTGGCACCGCAAGTGGCTCTAGTTTAGGACCAACACCATCAGCACTAGCCCCCCTGTATGTGGAAAAGAATCCTCGGGTAGCGCTAACTCCCTATGGAATTTAATTCATTAATTACGTTTTTATTATGTTGCAAGTTAAAACCAAAGTTGGGCCTTGCTGGAGGAGTTTTATTCAAAGCAAAATGTCAAGGGGTGCCCATATACCCAACCACGTTAGGAACGCAAAATCAAGGAACATAACACCGGTTTATCGGTTCTTAAGGCGGCATGAGTGGAACAAAACACCAAGCAAAAGGCCAAACCTTCCACCCATTGCCAAGTATATAGGTGCATTAATTTAAGTAATAGATATTGTGATAATCCCAAAATCCAAGATCCGACCTGGATCAAACTTCATCTTCACCAGCAACTAGCAACTCTATAAGAGGGGCTGAGCAAGCGGTAACATAGCCAAACAATGGTTTGCTGAGATGGTGTCAAAGGTTAGAGGATGTTTCATGGCAACAAGGAGAGGCTGACAACAAATAGATAGGTAGCGTGACATATAGCGACAACATCGAGACAACTAGCATGGCAATGATAGTAAAGGTATCCAAGGTGATGGTCATCTTGCATGAGATCCTGCAAGGAAGAAGAACAAGTCCATGAAGAAGATGAAGAAGAAGCCACGTAGATGAACCAAGCGTAGACGAACGAATCCTCACGAGCGCAACGAAACATGAACTGACGAGCAGAAGCAAACAACATGGTAAACACACCACACATAACAAGACATGATGCTGAACCAAGTATGATGCATGACAAGGCTACATGATGCAAAACATGGCAAGGGATGGTGCATACAAGAGCACACAACAAGGCAAGTTTAAATGAGGCCGAAAACAACATATAACAATTTCGGTAAGTCCTCACATGCAAATTTCAAAATTGGTCTAGATCTGAACAAACCTTAAGTTAAAGTTGTTAAACAACAGGTTAACATGCACCATGATGATCTATTCGAAATTCTAGTCAAGCTTCATATAAAGTTCATTTAGTTCGGAGCTACGGCCTAGAAGATATGAGCAAAACAAGTCAAGTATGGCAAAGATGCAAGATGCATTCAACAACAAGCAAACACACTCCAAACATGTATGCAACATGATATTATTCATCTACATGCAAAAACAAGCAAGTTTAATATAGAGCACACTCAAAACGGAGCAACTGATTAACACATACACATGAAACAAGATATAACAATAATCTGTCCCAAAACAGCAACTAGGCACTTTGCAATCATCAAAACAACATGCTATAGGAACATTTCATGGCATCAACGGGCATGGCAAGCATGTACATGTCAAGCACCACAAGCATGATCACTAAGCTAGTGCCCAACACCACTAGAACATGCTCAAAATATCATGGCAAGATTGCCAATAATATCAGTTTCACAGATTTAGTGAAATAAACTGAACATGGAAGCAACAACGACAAGTAGGCATGTTTGCAAGCTTGTGCAACTCATATCAGAGCATATCATGGCATGTGAATATAACCAACAGCAAGAAGACATGTTTATGCAGCTACTCTTGGCAAGAACATGGTCATAGGATGCATAGAACACTAGATATTCACATGGAAAAACTGAACTTACTGATAACATGCTGACAGAAACATTTTATAGCCACTTGAGAGCAAGAAAGAGACAAGCTACAACAACTTATAATTGCAAACAAGGACATGGATGGATAGAGCATAACATGCACTTGAAGACATGATCATTGGAAATCCCCAAATGTGCATGGATATGACTGGGGCATCAAGCAAACATGGCATCACAATATAACAGTTTTAGACTTAGCAGTTTTCCAACAAGTCTCAGGAAACAACAAACATCGAGTAGGCTACTTTACAAGCTTGTTCCACTCAACACAAGGCATATCATGAAAAGTGGATTGCACCACAGCAAAGATGACATGATTGTGCTCCCAACACATGTTGACATGTTGGTCAAACAAAAATCACACATAAAGATATGAAAAGACAAATCAGCAAGTTATATCAAGTTTTCAGCACTTAACGGCAACATGCACTTTTGCAACAGAGATAATCATGGCATAATG
The DNA here is from genome assembly GCA_902687465.1 of Secale cereale. Lineage (NCBI taxonomy): Eukaryota > Viridiplantae > Streptophyta > Magnoliopsida > Poales > Poaceae > Secale > Secale cereale. Next base: position 233,378,901 of record LR738709.1, on the reverse strand, counting down.
CACTCTAACAGGTATGCAAATGCAACCGTCATGTAGAGCATCACTAGATACGCATTTTGACATATCATACACTCCATTTGGACAAATATGCACAAAGTTACACCATGTTAAACATGTCTACATTCTGTTGACCGACAACCAAGACTGAGCAGTGGCATCACATAGCTGTTTTGTAACGAAGATTAAGGCATGAAGATGAACAGTAACATGTATGCAACCTATGCCAACACGTTGAGCACTCCGAGACGAACATTTTGACATATTATACACTCAATTTGGATCACCATGCAAAAAGTTATCAACACTCAAAGTATGCATCAAAATGTTGCAAAGCAGTGACTTAGTGAAATTTAGACCTCTCAGGAAAACTGGATCTCGGGATCCCGGGATGACATGGCGTAGGGAGGCCGTTTGGATGGATGGACGACACCGTCCAGGGCTGAAGTGGGACGAAGCCGTCCCGGAGGGAGGTCGAGGCCGACAGGCGAGGAGGAGCTCATCGGCGAGGAGTTCCTGCATGGCTGGCGCTCCGGCGGGGCAGCAAGGAATGGATCCGGTCCTGCCAGATCCGGAAGCGGAGGCATGGGCTAGGGGAACTGCGGTGAGGAAGAGGCCGGCCGGCGAGCTCGCAGGCTTAGGCGGCGGCGGATCTAGAGGGGCGACGGGGCGCGCCGGCCAGCGGGTCGAGGCAGATGCGGCGGGGTGGTGCTGTAGGCGACCAGATCTGGTGGCGACCGGTCAGATCGGAGAAGGGGGGCGCGCCAGGAGCGGGCGGCGGGGATGGTGCCCGGCGCGGCGCCGGGGAAGTGGGAGGGCGCGACGCACAGGAGGAGCAGGAAGCTGGCGCAGGGCTCGGGCATCCGCGCTGGCCTGGGCTGGCCTCGCCTGGGCCCGGTGGGCCGCGGCAGAGGGAGCGGGGGTAGGGCCACGTGGCTAGGCTAGAGAGGCCGCAATCGTTGGCAAGTGGCGGCTCGGCTAATGGCCTGCTGCCACATGGCGAGCGCGGGTGGAGGCGCGCCGGATCTGGAGAGGAAGGCGACGTGGCGGCGGTGGGTAGGTGCGAGGTGGCGGCTAGTGGCTGGGTGAGTGCAAAAAATGAGGAGGAGGGCTAGGGGTCTGTATATAGCTATTTTGGCTAGGGTTTAGGTCTAGGGGGGTTTTCGGACCCTCTGATCGTCATCAGACGGCTCCGGTCGTGGTGGGGATTAGGCAGGCCCAGTGGGCTGTGTAGACAGGAGGTGGGCTATGGGGAGAGAAGAGAGAGAGGCACGCGGGGTTTTCGGAGACCGAAAACGTCCGACGGTCTACCTACACTATAGTAAGACCACGCGCCAAGTTTCCTCCCATTCCAAGAATGTTTTTCGGCCACTTATAAAATAAATATTTGGAGGTCCCGCGGGCGCGTGCGAGTGTGTCTGGGCTCAAAACAGACAACGCAGAGGACGAGGAGGCTCGACTGGATGCAAGTTTTGAAAACATGAGGATGCAATGCACATGATGACATGGCAAAATGCAACACGCAAGCAAATGACATGACAACGGCAGCGAATAAGAGGATGACACCTGGCGCATAACTCTCGGGGTGTCACAAATCAGAGAAACCCATGAACATGAAAAGGTTTTGCATTTTCCGAAGCTTTTCAACGGTATATTATTTCCCCATTTCGATAAAGTTTGTAGAAAATATAGCGAAAATACGTTTTTAGCCATTTTCGAAATTGACTTAAAACCGTAAAGAACTGGGAAACAATACATACCAAAAAGTTTTGCATTTTTCAAGCTTTCCAATGTCATATCATTTGCTACATTCGGACGCACGGTTAAAAATGAGCTCGAAAATACGAACTTGGTGGTACTTGTACCATTTTATAAATTACTCTTAAACCATTCAAAATTAGAAAAAAAACTTTCAACATGAAAAAGTAGCGCATTTTCGTAAGCTTTCCAACGTCATATCATATACCTCAATTGGATTAGCCGTTTAGAAAAGGCATCGAAAATACGAACTCAGCTGTTCGGTTTGTGAAATTTTACATTTTTCCAAATTACTCTTTAACCATAGGGAATTAGAGAAAACTTTCAACATGTGGAAGGAGCGGTTTTGCAGCAGCTTTCGAACGCCATATTATTTGCCTCATCCCGATAAACGGTATAGAAAATGCGATCGAAAATACGATTCACATTTTTTGGGTGAAGAAAAAATGGTTTTCAAAATTGCTCTTAAACTGATTACATTTTGCCAAAAAAATAAGTTCGGTCATGATAATGGTTTTCAAAATTGCTCTTAAACTCATAGCTTTCCAACGGTATATCGTAAGCCCTGTTTGGGCAATGTTGATGGAAGTTCAACCTAGTTCAGAGGCAAGTTCAACATACTACTAGCGGGCAGGTCAGGTTGTGATCAGAATGTTATTCTCATCCAGTGATCAGAATAGTGTTCATGTATATATATATATATATATATATATATATATATATATATATATATATATATATATATATATATATATATATATATATATATATATATATATATATATATATATATATATATACACCACCCCTGGCTTCCGTTTGATCTAGCTTTGAGATCCGTGTAGCATATTTTAGGTCTGCCATTGTTTAGTCCTCCATTTGTCTAATTGCACTGACACAAGATCATTAGCACTAAGTAGTCATAAAATTAAATGTTGATACTATGTATACGCATCTTTTTTGAGTTCATGGGCAACTTATTTTATGACTACTTAGTGCTTTATTAATCACAAACCAACTTTTTTGTACTATTATAGAAAGTTAGTAAGTTATTGTGTTTTTATACTATTGGGGAATCTTTTTGGTCAAGTATTCGTCATCTCACATTTTGATACCCCTAGTCTGACACGTAGTCTCCTGCAACCGTATTACTGTGATCATTATCGTGCTTCATTAATTGAATCGAGATGGAGGAATGATGATAGGATAGTGTTTGCACAAATTACGAGGCATGCATTGAAAAGAGATAACATGGGGTGGCACTGCCACCCATACGGGTGGCATAGTCACCGGGTGTTAAAAAGTCTAGACTATATATATATATATATAGGGTGGGTCTATTCTCATAACACCCCTTAAGACCTTATTCTACACCTCAAAATTCTTATTCTGATAACACCCAACCCACCTCCCGCACGACCACGATCTCAATCCCTCCATCTCCTTCTCCACCCACGACCTCTCCCCTCCGCCTCCTTCCTTCAGCCAGGGGTGCGCCCATCCCACTCCCGCAGTACCTCCTTCCACCACCACCCCCTCGCGTCGCCATGCCACCTCCCTCCTCCGCGCTGCACCACCACCTCCCTCCCCCGTGACACCGTCCTACCTCCCTCCCACCGCGCCATGCGCCCACCACCACAGAGCGCGCCGACGGCCGATCTGCCACGGCCGGCTTCCCCAAACCACTGTCGTCGCCCAATGAACTCCTTCAGCGCTCCGGTGGTCGGATCCATAGCACCGCGCGCCGGTGACCACGTTCTACACTTTGGTTGCCGGATCCAGAGCCCTCCCCTGCCCCGTTGACCTCCTTCTGCGTCGACGTGGCCGGATCCACCGGACCTCTAGCTGCCGCTAGATGCAGGCGCCCCGGCCACCGCACCTTTGCCCCTAGGGGGCTCCTACCCCCTACCTCGTCTGCCCACTAGGTTCTCTGCCGCGGGCCACCATCCCCATGGCGGTTCAGAGAGGAGGATGAGGGTGCTTCACCACACACTGGCGGGGACACACGCGGGGAACAGAGGACGACGAGCGGTATCGGCTCACTGGAAGGACCAGGAGGTGCTGCACCTTGCATCTCCGGCCAGATCCCATCGCTGGAAAGTCAAAATCCCACTCCTACTCCCCTCCCACCCCCTGCCCCCTTTCTCCAACTCACGCTTGCAGTTCATTAGGCATGCATTGCAGTTTCTTTTTCTTTTGTTTTTACAAAGAAATTGTTTTTGTGCAGATGGGATCGGACGTCGATGGCGTGCAGTTTGCATTTGATGTGCTCGTAATTCAGAGCACTCGCGCCGTCTTACCTCCCTGGACTCACAGGCGCATAGGCCACCCGACACCAACCCTGGATCCTCCTCACTGGTGCTCACCCACCGAGCACTGCATCCTCCTGACCCCATTTCGTTTTCTCTGTGCAGTTCGGCGGCACGTAGACGTGCAGTGCGGTGGCGCAGGGGAGATGGCGATGGAGGACGATGGTGTGTGCCTTGTGGTTCGCCGACTCGTTGTTTGCAACTCACTTTTGCTAGTCCATTTTGCAGCCCAATTTTGCTCGTCCCGACTAGTCGTCACGGCTCCTGGCCGACCACTTAAGATACTTTTGAAGTTCTGTAATCGTGGTCGTGCACTCTATCACTTTGATTCAGTATGTAAAAATGGGGAAAGTGAAACCATGTAGTTCCTTACTCTCGACAACACAACCCAGATTCGAGTGTTCTGCAGATTTGGAACATGAGAAAAATGTTGTTCCCTTGTTGCAAAAAAACAGAAAAAAAATGTTTAAGTTTTTTCATAGTATTCACTCTGTTCTCATAGTGTAGTAAAAAAACATAAAGGAAATGCAGTGCACTTGGGTAAAAAAGAAAGTCCACTACGAATGACTCCTCGGTATCGTTCATTTCGAACAAAATGCATTCAAAAACATGAAAAAATGCAGTGCACTTTGGTCTACAAAAAAGTCCATTGCAAAGGACTCTTTGAAGCTCACTTTGTTTTTCTCCACGAAGTTGGCCATAAAAAAACATTGCGGTTCACTTGGTGATCCAAAAAACAAAAACACATCGGAAAAGCAGCTCACTTCTCAAACATGAAAATGCAAAAAAAAAAAGCGGAATCTCAAAAAAAATTTGTTACCAAAACAGCACAAAAAAGTAATGCGGTTCACTTGGTGATCAAAAAATAAAAACACATC
>LR738709.1:233363575-233373874 GCA_902687465.1 Secale cereale | reverse complement strand
AAAAAAATAGCGGAATCTCAAAAAAAAGTTGTTACCAAAAACAACACAAAAAGAGTAATGCGGTTCACTTCGTGATCAAAAAACAAAACACACATCGGAAAGCAGCTCACTTCTCAAAACACTTCTCAAACTCGCGCAAAAAACAACACAAAAAGAGTAATGCGGTTCACTTCGTGATAAAAAAAAACACACATCGGAAAGCAGCTCACTTCTCAAACACTTCTCAACGCGCTGCAGTTCGTAGCCAGCCGCACGACTTTCAAATTTAACTAAAAACCGTAAGGAATCTCAAAAACATTTCAACATATGAAAGTTGCGCCTCGTTCGTAGCTTTCCAACGGTATATTACACGCCTTGTTCCGACAAACGGTTAAAAAACTAGAGTGAAAACAGTACCGAAAATTAGAAAAAAAAATCGAAAAACACAATTCCGCGATTTAGTAAATTCGAAACTGCTCTTAAACCGTAGCGAATTAGAAAAAATAATAGATACGAAAAAGATGCGTGGCGACGATACCTTTCCAATGGTGTATCATATGTTTCGTTCCGACGAGCGGTTTAGAAAAAAAACGCCAAAAAACGCTCGCTGCTATTTGTTGTGAGCCGCACGATTTTCGAAACTGCTCTTAAACTATGATGAATTTGGAAAAGTGTTCAACATGGCGAAGATGTGTCTACTCCATAGCTTTTCAACGGTATATTACACGCATAATTCCGATAAACGGTTAAAAAACTAGAGCAAAAAAGGTACAGAAAAAACAACACGTACAGTTTTTTCAACATGAAGTTCGCTGGTCTCTGTGGTGCGGTGCGTTTAGCTCTCCAATGCAATTTTGCAATGCAGTTCGGAAGTGTTATGAGAATATTATTCTCATAATGTTATGACAATAGACCGGCTGTATATATATATATATATATATATATATATATATATATGATGCTCAATGGACACGGGTGCACTAGCTTAACCATGTGCGGTGCTAGTGCACTGTGAAATCACCACGGCTGCGAAAGCACATGCAAGGGTGGAGATACTGGCTTACCGTGTGTGATGCTAGTGCGCTCGAAAATCACCACTTGCGCAAGCTAAAGGCTGGTAGTTTACTTAGGATGAATTCCACGTCTTCGTATAAAAATTAGGACGAACCGTGTGTGATAGACCAGCTAGCTAGAAATATATAAAAACTACCTACCTTGAGTGATGCAAAAATCGACGGTTCCACTGATTTTCCTTATTATCATACACGCATATTCTTCTTGGACAGTGTGCGATCTTGGGTGGCCCGCCACGCATCAACTCTTTTACCCAAATTTTAGCAGCCGCGGTATTTCAGCCGTCGCCCCCACTCCTCCACCACCGACCTCATAGTAAAATTCCAGTCGCCGAGGCATTTGAACCATCGCCCTGCCTCGTCCACCACCATCTCCACCCACCACTGCTAAAATTTTCAGTAGCCGCGCTGTATCAACAAACACGAGCTCGCCCTCGCTCCCTGCTCGAACCCTAGCTCGCCACCGCCACCAGCCCCTTCCGGTCTGCCCGTGCCTCCTAGGTTAGATAATACAGTTTAGGTTACCCAGCGATTCTCGTACTATCGCCCCCGCCAGATCCCCATCCCTAGTACTTGAGATCCGCGTTGGTAAATTCCCCGAAGAGGAGGGGCTGATGCAGCACAGCAGCGAGAAGTATTTCCCTCAGTTATGAAACCAAGGTTATCAATCTAGTAGGAAATCAACACTATGTAAACAACACCTACATATAAACAACAAAACCTCGCAACCTAACGCGTAGAGGGTTGTCAATCCCTCCAAGGTATGATAAATAGACAGATTGATAGATGCAAATAAAATAAAGGAAAATAAAATGCAATAAAGTGTTTTTGGATTTTTGGCAAAACAGATCTGAAAATATATTATAGGAAATAGACCCGGGAGCCTTGGATTTCACTAGTGGCTTCTCTCGAGAAAATAGCATACGATGAGTAAAGAAATTAATTTTAGGTGATTGATAGATGAGCAAATAATTATGAAAATATCCAAGACAGTGATCATGTATATAGGCATCACGTCCAAGATTAGTAGACCGACTCATGCCTGCATCTACTACTATTATGCCACACTTCTACCGCTATCCAGCGTGCATCTAGTGTATTAAGTTCATGGAAAACAGAGTAATGTTTTAAGAACGATGACATGATGTAGACAAGATCTATTCATGAAGGATTAGACCCCATCTTGTTATCCTTAATAGCAACGATGCATGTGTGTCATGTCTCATTCAGTCACTGAGATTAAGCGCCGCAAGATCGAACCCATAACAAAGCATGTCTTCCCATTGCAAGATAAATCAATCAAGTTGGCCAAATAAAACCAAAATATCGAAGAAGAAATGTGAGGCTATAATAATCATTTATGGATAGATCTGACATAAACACACAATTCATCGGATCCCAACAAACACACTACAAAAAAGAGTTACATCAAATAGATCTCCAAGCACATTAAGCAGAACATTGTATTGAAGATCAAAAAGAGAGAAAAAGCCATTTAGCTACTAACTACAGACCTGTAGGTCTATGGGAAACTACTCACACATAATCAGAGGGGCACCAATGAGGATGATAAACCCCTCCGTGGCCGCGTTCCCCTCCAGCGGAGTGCCGGAAAGGTCCTATAGATTGGATCTCGTGGTTTTGGAACTTGCGTCGGCTGAAACAATTTTTTGTCAACTCCTTTAGGGTTTCTAGAATATTGTGGTATTTATAGAGCTGGAGGTTAGTGGAAAAGCGCACTATAGGCCCCACAAGGCACCAAGGCGTGCCCTGATGTCTTGTGGACCCCATGGGCCTGTTCTAGTACACCTCTTGGGCTCTCTGGGTCTCTTCTGGGCAAAAAAATCTCCCAAAAGTTTCATTGCATTTGGACTCTGTTTGCTAGTGATATTTTGCAATGTAAAAAAACAAAGCAAAAAATAGCAACAAGCCTGGGCACTATGTCAATAGGTTAGTCCCAAAAAATGATATAATGTTGCTTGAAAATGTGTGTAAAACATCCAAGATTGATACTATAACACCATGGAACAATAAAAGTTATAGATACGTTGCAGACGTGTCTGCATCCCCAAGCTTAATTCATGCTCCTCCTCGAGTAGGTAAATGATAAAAACAAAAATTTTGATGTGGAATGTTGCCTGACATATTCATGATATTATTTTCTTTATAGCATGGACTTTTGGACTTTTAGATGATTCAAGGTAATAGTCTATAATTTGACATGAAGACTTTAATACTCAAACATATCAACAAGCAACCATGTCGTTCAAAATATCAACACTAAAGAAAGCTATTACTAGCCCATTATGCTCAATCGTTGATCCATTCATGAAACACATCCAAATATTTGCTACATCCAATGCTCAAGTATGATAGTAGTGTTTCCTAGTTGGTGCTTTATAGGGGAGGATGAAGGCTCGAGAAAAATAAGAATTACATAAAAGTGAATGGATATGCCCTTTGTAAGTGCATCTAGTGCCACCCCTAGTTGGTTTTGGAGTATTGACGATGAACATGGTTGAGGGACTAATGTGTTTGTGAGAATTGCAGGATACACGTAGAAGTCCCTCATTGATTCGGTATTCCTACCAGAGATGACCCCTAAAAATGTATGAAGACATTGAAGACTATGGTTGTTCATGAAGACATTCATGTTGAAGACAATGACATGTGAAGACATTCATTTGAAGAATGGAGCACGAAGATATAGTTGTTTCGTTGTTTCATTTTCTTCTTACCTGAGTCATAGGAACCACCGAACTGTCAAGTAGGGTCCAAGTGACCAAAGTTAGAAAACTGATGTGATCCTCAACTCATTTCCTATGTCTTCGAGTGAAGACAATGAGAGAAAATCTTATCCTAAGTTGGGCAAGTCAGCTTTACTTGTAGCCCAAGTCAAGATGTCGCGTGTGTTTGAAATCCTACGGTTGGACACGCACTGGTACAACGAGGTGCTATACAAACAATTTTTAACCCCTTTTTGCGACGGCATTCTGAACCGTCTCGTAGTGAGTGACTGCGATAGGGGGGTCCTTCCCACACGACCCAGAAACTGTCAGGGATATGCCCTCCTAGAACACACGCTCGGCAAAATGAGGTCGTGTGCGACCGGCACACTACTAGAAAAAGGGCTGCTAGTGGCGCACCTGTTTTTGCTACTAATGGCGCACTACAGGTGCGCCACTATCACCACGCCATTAGATTTTTTTACTAATGGCACACCAGTGGTGCGCCATTAGTATAGCCCTCGGTGCGCTATTAGTATCTGGTATACTAATGGCGCACCACATGGAAGTGCGCCATTTGTAACATTTAAAAAAAATCCAATTTTTTTTCAGAAATTTTTTAAAAAATAATTTTTCCCCTTTTTTCTTAATCTCACATCTCTATGGCTTAATCTCAAGTCAATATGCTTAATCTCAAGTCAAATCGCACTCTGTGGTCAAACTTCCCAGAAGGTCACCCATCCTCACACTACTCCAGCCCGAGCATGCTTAACTTCGCAGTTCTATCCAACCCCAGCACCAGCTCACTTCACACACACTTGTTGATATATCTATCATATCAATCCTATTAAACCTTCTTGATGTCTAGGACTTTGTTCATGTTCATGAGTATGATGAAATTATGAAAAAATATTTCAAACTTCCGGGTCATATTACGTATTATCATATTTTGAAAAAAAAATCAAAATTATTTTTTTTCGAAACCAATTTTTTTTTCTGTTACTAGTGGCGCACCTAGCAGACGGTGCGCCACTAGTAAGTTTGAATTTTTTTTCCATTTTTCCCTCTAGATCTTAAAAGCCCAGTAACTTTTTTCTGTTAGGTTTTTGGGGATTTTGAAAATGTTTAACGTTGTTTCCCCGGTTAAATTCGGATGTAACTTTTCGAGTAGATGATTTTTCATATAAAAAACTTTTTAATCCAAGTTCGTATGCAAAAGTTATGCCCATTTTACAAATTCCAAAGATATTTTGCAAATAAAGTCGAAATTCATATTTGTAAATTTTCCCAACAAGTAGACCGCATATCACATGGGAAACTTATTTTCTTTTATTTTTTTGACATTTCCATCATTTTCTTTTATTTTTTTAAACTGGAAAAGGCGGTCTAGGGGAGGGGGGGTTGTGCAGTTGTTGAAATTTTGGGCCAAGTTAGTAATGGCGCACCGTGGGAGTGGTGCGCCATTACTCTAGTAATGGCGCACCACTCCCGCAGTGCGCCATTACTAGTTTTGAAAAAAATAAAAAAAAATCAAAATTTGAAAAAAAAATACTAGTGGCGCACCGTGGATGTGGTGCGCCATTACTAATTCAACTAGTAATGGTGCACTATCCACTGATGCGCCATTAGTAGTTTTGAAAAAAAAAATTGAAAATAAAATAAAATATATTTTTAAAAAAATTACTAATGGCACAGTGTGGATGTGGTGCGCCATTACTAGTTTAACTAGTAATGGCGCACTACCCACTGGTGCGCCATTAGTAGTTTTGAAAAAAAATGAAAAAAATTTGTTACTAATGGCGCACCGTGGATGTGGTGCGCCATTAGTATTTGGACACTAATGGCGTACCAACACATGTGTCGGGGGAAAACTGTCCTCCCACGAGCACCTATGGGACCAGAGCCCCTTCTACGTTGCGGTAAGGGAGCGGAGGGAGCACGGAGAGCAGATCGAGGAGCGCACGCGGGCAGTTTTACCCAGGTTCGGGCCGCGCGAACGCGTAAAACCCTACTCCTGCCTTAGGTTGTATTGAGTTCTTGAGCTCGGGAGCTTGAAGAGCTACAGTGCTAGCTACACCGAGCGAGAGAGTTGTCTAGGTTTCGAACCGGAACCCCCTCTACGTTGTGCATGGGCCTCCTTTTATAGCTCAAAGGGGTCACCGACAAGTGTCAACGTAGAGGAGGATAAAAGCGTAATTTTGGTGGTAGTTGTAATAGTGCGTGAATAGTGCGTGAACAGTGGATGAACAGTGATCTTCACCTAACCTTGACAGTGGGGGACAAGGGCATTAAATGCCCGTCGCCGTCGACCCCAAAAGTGTCCGCCCATGCTTCTCCGTTCGCCACGGCGGTAGCCTCGTCACCGTGGCTTACCACCGTGTGCCCCAAGCTGCACAACCATCTGCCACGTGCCCCTGGAAGGGCTCCAGGGCGACGCGTGGGCCGATGAGCTGGAGCGCGGGCACGCAGCGTAGGTTTCCCCGGCAAGCGCCTTGCCGGGGTAGTGATCTTGCCGGGCCCGGAAGCTTGTCGCTCTCCGGGTCCTGCCGGGGCGCAAGATGCGCCGAGGCATCTCTTGAGGTATGTGTTCCTTGGCCTTCCTGGCAAGCCCCTCTTGCCAGGGTCTTGTGTTAAAGTGATAACTTTGAGCCTGGTGCGGCCTTCCCGGCAAGCTCCTCTTGCCGGGGCCTTGATCTTCTGTCTTGTATACTTTGTTCTTGAATGGCTTCATAGGGACAGGAAAGGTTCTTGGCGAGCACGTGGTAAGCCCAGCCGCGGGGAGCTGCTACTGTCCGTGCACAAGTTTGGGTACTAAGGTACCCCTATCTTAGTACACCGACAACATGGTGCGCCATTAGTATATACTAATGGCGCACCACATGTCTGGTGTGCCATTAGTGGCTATACCATCAATTGCCCTTTTCCTAGTAGTGGCAAGCGATCAAATACGGTTATACATATAGCTGTGCCGAAAAGAAAATACAATTATACAGGCCAAATTGTTTCCGGTCGTAAGTACATCCCACACAGCCAGTCCCCGCTAAACGTTTCTGTTAGTATGTACACTCCAGACAGTCAATCCAAGGAATACATTTCCATTAGTATGTACACTCCAGACAGTCAATCCAAGGAATACATTTCCGTTAATATGTACATCCCACACAGTTAATTCAAGAAGTATGTTTCCGTTTGTGTATACATCCCACACAGTCACTCCAAGGAAAACGTTTCGTTCGCAGGTACATCACACTCAATTCTCCCCATTAAATCGTTTGTGATCACGTTTCCACTGCACACGGTATTAACAATTTTATCGTTTGAGTTATTGAATGTATCACACATGATGTGTAGAAGAAACTATGTGTTAAAGGCTATCCATCGCACACACTTTTTATGTGGTAAATGTTTGCGCAAGGTGGCCTAACGCAAACAGTTTTCAAGAGGATGTCATGTGTGATTGTTCATTGATCCAACACGGTTTATTCCTAGAAACTCTATGAGTTTCCTCAGGTCATCGCCTACAGTGTTTTCTCAATAACCGTTTACAATAGAAAACCTAGTTAGCAGGCTACTTGCCCTATTATTAATAATCCATTTATTAATATAATTGACATTTTATATTAAGCACACAATATATTTCATTTCCATATTAAGGAAGTAGGATTTCATAATTGAAATACATCAGAGTACAACATCATATAGCTTCAGCACCAAGTTTCACATGCAACATCTATAACCTTTCGATATTAGCATCATAGATGGTACATAGACAAATGAATCTCATCTGGAAAACTACTAAAGCGGAAGGCGAATATTTAGCCTTCATTGATGTTGAAGGTCTTTGAAACTTTAGGCCAGTGCCTGTGGATGATTGACCGTCCATCCTTCGTCCTTTTCAGGCAGACTTCAATATTGAACCGTCGGTGTTGTATGAATACCTTCCTCGCCTCCTGATCATACAGGTGGTTTGAGAGGTAATCATCAGTGAACTGGTTGGGAAAGGCCCCAAAACAAGGATATGCATAAATATCTTCTCCAGGTTTGAAACGGCGCAAAGGAATTAAAAAGACAAGGTATAACAGTTAGTAGCATCCCATAGTGAACTAATGTCTTCTTCATTGTGAAACAAAGATCTTGTTGTCTTTTGTCGCTAATTTCTTTATCGTAACAATCTTTCTGAATTTCTTGACTTGACAGATATTCATGAACAACTCATTTCCACATATACAAAAAGGGTCAAACAGTGGGTCAAAACATCTGACAGCAGGACCTACATGTGCAAGACCAAATTGTTAAAAACCTAATATTTAAAAACAAGAAGTGGAAAGATGTGTTATTAACTTTAACATGCCTAATATTTAAAAACAAGCAAACGTAGTCATTCAAACTTGTATTGTTCACGTATAAGTACACTGGTTATTGGCCATGTTTGGATCCTTGGGCTAGAGTTAGTTTGAGCTAGTTTGGGCTCAAATAGTCGTAAAGTATCCAAACATGAGGTCTAGTTTGAGCTAGTTGCGTCAAAACCACCCGAAATAGCTATCGCAACCAATAGGTGTTGATTGGGGCTATTTCTCATAGTACATTTATTGTCAATCTAACACTGTCATCCAAACACCACTTTGGCTAGAGTTAGTTCAGAGTTAGTCATTGTTTAGCATCATTGTTATTTAGGAAACGTAGGATAGCGTAGGATTTATTCTACCTTGACTTGTACTCCAAGATGACCATGTACTCCTATATATATGCCCATAAGGCTCAAGCAATACAATCAACTATTCCGTCAATCTCCTTCTCTCCCTTCTAACTGTCATGAGCTAGAAACTAATTCTAACCTCTAGCTAAGTTAGAGTATCCAAAAAGTGCCATTGTTACATCGAATGGAAAGGCTGTTGGGTTCTACCGTAGTGTGCGTCGACTGCAAATTGAAATTTTCCTATGTGCAGAACATCCAGGAACATGCTGAGGGATATGGATCAAAGATCATTACCACTAGACGCGCAGTGCCGTGCAGCGGAAGTAGAGTTGGGGCAGCACATTCCCGGAGTCGTCTGCTCCTCGTCGATCTCCCACGTAGGCAATTGGATCCCACGAACAGGTTTGTCAGAGCAGCGCGAGTGCACTACCTCCAACGATATCCGTGCGTGCAGGAGGAACATCGTGTGGTGAACTACTAGGTCCGATCACACAACCGGCGGCGAGTGGAGGTAGCTAGTTGCAACACATGCAAAGACCTAATGACGGCATCGAAGCAGTCGACCGAATGAGTGTGCCGCACCTCCACTATATATGTCGGGACCCCCATCCTAAGTCACACCGGTCTAGCATGTAACACATCATATCACTTTGCGGCCTCACGCACGGTATCCCCATGGGTGCCACTTTACCAGGCCCGGGACCGTTTGCGCATTTTGGCTCACGTATATGATAGTTTCGCTAGCATCCATATGACAGAGAACCCGGGCCAACATGACTAGTTAATAGTTATAAACCAAAAGTGGCACTAAATTACAGGGACATGCATACATGACCCAACAATGCACGTGTCGGTCAGCAGCGAGTGTTGCCGGGCTGTAGCAAGCTAACTGGACTCCGGTATACACCGCGTGACATTCCCCAGAGGGGACAAACACAGGAGCAAGGAAGGACACATGCCGGTCAATCCATGTGTTCCGGAGCAGTAGCAAGCTACCAAGGCTCAATGGAAGCACTAGGAGGCATTTCCCCATAAGATAGGCTACCAAGGGTAAACAACTAGGTTTCGGATCCCACACATACCAAGCATTTCAATAGCATACACACAATTTGGATGACAGGCGGGCCCCGCCTGTCATCCTCACCGCTCTCTCTCTCCCCTCGCAGCCACTGACCGCCGGGCCCCGCCCGTCAGGTTTGAAAACCCTGACGCGCGCGCGCCGGCGCCCGAGCGGTGGGCTATTTGCCCTGGGCCGTGCACTGTGGCCGTTCTGGCCCAGTGGCACAGTGCCGTTTCTCTTTTTATTTTCTGTGAATATTTCAAATAATTTCACAGAAATAAATATTTGTCCAAATGAATTAATTCCAACTCCTAAAATCTTGTAAAATTCCAACCTATTTAATGGAGTCACTTTCACACATATCCATGAACCTTTTCTGTTCTGTTCAAATTTAAATTCAAATTTGAACATTAAAACTCCTGTTCAAAAATCCTTAGATTCCATTCTGCAACTCCAAAACTCCAACTAAGAATTTTTTCCATCTTAGTTTTTGATACGTCCAAAACGTATCTATAATTTCTGCTTGCTCCATGCCTCTTTTGGGTGATATTGCTATGATATTTATACACTTCCATACACTTCTGATCATATTTGGACTAACCTATTAACTCAGTGCACCCCAGTGCCAGTTTCTGTTTTCGGTTGTTTTTGTATTTCAGGTTTTCACATTACGAGAACTGCCAGGAAAAATCCAGAAAAATTATATAAAAAATCAACGTTCCAGAAGCTACCGTGCGCCCGAAGTACAGCCGGGGGGGGGGGGGC
>LR738709.1:233245363-233363483 GCA_902687465.1 Secale cereale | reverse complement strand
GGGGGGGGGGCACCTGGGCTCCAGGCGCCCTGGCGGCGTGCCCCCCTGGGCCGCGCCGGGGGGCGCCTGGGCCCCCCGAGGCTCCGCTGATGCCCCCCTTTGGCATATATTTAAAGCGTCTCCCGAAACCCTCGAGAGGGGAACTCTTTTTCGCGATCTCATCTCTGTTCCGCCGCCGCCGCTGCTTCCAAGATCGGGAGCACCAGGAGAACTCTTCCCGGCACCCTGCCGGAGGGGAGGATCACCACCGGGAGCTTCTCCACCACCATGGACGCCTCCCGGATGAGTTGTGAGTAGTCTCCCTTGGACCATGGGTCCATGACCAGTAGCTATGTGATGTTCTCCTCCCGTTCTTGTGCTTCACTAATTAGTCCTCGTGAGCTTCCCTACATGATCGAGGCACATATGTAATCCTTATGCTGTTGTTATGATGAGTTTGCTGGGATCCGATGGATTATGAGATTATGTTCAGATTGTGTTTGAGTAATTATTTGATTCACCTTATTTATATTTATGATCGTAAGTAATTCTTGCATGTTCTCCATTGTTATTTATTGCTTTGGCCAAGTAGTAGGTAGTGACTCCAAGAGGGAACGTTATGCTTGATTGTGGGTTCATGCCCCTCGATGACTAGTTTGAGTGACAACAACATGAGTCTAGGGGATGTGCTGTTGCCACAAGGGGGAAAACAACGGTGCTTGTGCCCGCGGGTGCAAGGATTGTTTACTTTACGCAAAGTTCTTTTAATGCAGTTGTCTGTTGCTTTGAGTTTACACTATGGGTAGGACTCACAACTTAATACCAGCGAGATGTTCTGGATAGATATCTCAAGGTGGATGATTAGTAGTAGATGTAGATGGATTTCGGTCTACTTACCCCGGCGTACCGCCCATGCTTTGAACCTCTACCTTTCTTGCAACTTAGTCAACATTGGTCCTGTCAATTGCCCAGCTGTAATTCGTTTACCTCACATAGCTGTTTTATCATCTTTTGGGAGAGAGACATCACTAGTGAACATCATGAGACTCCGGTCCATATTAGCATAATTGATCACATCCGCTATTTACTTTTCCGCATTTTACTTACTATTGCAATTACATCTATCACTACTATCAATTGCGTTTGATCCTTTGTAAACTACAAGGCCGGAGGGATTGACAACCTCTCTGTACTTGTTGGGAGCAAAGTTATTTGTATCTGTGTGCAGGTCCATGTTGATTGCTAATATCTGGCGCCGTTAGCAGTTGACACATTCTTGTTGAAACTGGGAGTCTCAGGGAAATCGATCCTTGGTATTGCCAAGGGACATCTTCTGCTACACTGCATCTCTAATCTTCCACTTGGGGTAACCAACGAGGGGCGAGAAGCCTAGCAAAGCAATTTCTGGTGCCGTTGCCGGGGACTCCACTCTTCAGGATTGGGGAGTTGCACGCTATCTTTTACCTTTGTTTTTAGTCTTGTTAGTTTACCTTTCAGTTTTTGCTTTAGCATCTTTTATCGAAAATCACAAAAATAGTTATCTTGCTTTCTTGCTACTATGGGTTCCACTGAGAACACCAAGTTGTGTGACTTCACTAGTAACAACAACGATGACTTTATCTGCACACCTATCACTACACCTGCCACTTCAGCACCTTCATATGAAATTAAACCTGCTTTACTGAACTTAGTCATGAAAGATCAATTCTCCGGTGCTGGATATGATGCTGCTTTACACTTAAATAACTTTGTTGAACTTTGTGATATGCAAAAGTACCAAGAAATAGATGGTAATATTGTTAAGCTTAAGATTTTTCCTTTCTCCTTGAGAGGAGGAGCTAAAATTTGGTTTCAGTCTTTGCCTAGAAACAACATAGATTCATGGGACAAGTGCAAAGATGCTTTTATTGGAAAATACTATCCACCTGCTAAAATTATCCAACTAAGAAGTAACATAATGAATTTTAAACAATTGGATAATGAACACGTTGCCCAAGCTTGGGAACGTATGAAATCTCTTATCAGGAACTTCCCTACTCATGGTTTGACTACTTGGATGGTTATCCAAACTTTTTATGCAGGCTTGAACTTTACCTCGCGGAACTTGTTAGATTCGGCCGCGGGAGGAACCTTTATGTCAACTACACTTGGTGTTGCCACAAAACTTCTCGATGAGATGATGACCAACTATTCCCAATGGCACACCGAACGCGCTCCAACAGGTAGGAAGGTAAACTCTGTCGAGGAGATTTCCTCCCTAAATGAAAAAGTTGACTTGATCATGTCTCTACTTTCGAAGCAATCTTCTATTGATCCTCGTGATGTTCCTTTAAATTCTTTGATTGCTCAAGAACAAGTAGATGTGAACTTTATCTCTAGAAACAATTTTAATAACAATGCTTATAGGAGTAATTTTGGTAGCAATCCTAGACCGTTCCCCTCTAATTCTTATGGGAACAACAATGCTTATCCTAGCACCAAGAACTCCACTACTGAACTAGAGATTATGCTTAAAGATTTCATCACTACCCAAAAAGCTTTTAATAATAGTGTAGAAGAAAAACTAAACAAACTAGGTGATCTCTCTTTGAAGGTAGACAATTTAGCCAATGAGGTAGAATTGCTTAAAATTAGAACTTCTCCTCTTGAGGAGAGGAAGGTCACTCCTATTAATGCTATTCAAGTGCGAATTAATGAAAACATTAGGATGATGGCTAAACTTAAAGAGAGATGGGCTAGAGAAAGGGAGGAAGAAGATAGAATTAAGAGCCTTCCTACCCACCACACTGTTGCTACTATCCAAGTTGTTGAGGATATCCAAACTCTTAGCACCCAATGCACTCCTGGTCCCGATGGACCTATTAATGGTGATGCTATGACTATAGAAACTACCAAACAAGTGAACCTAAAGGACACCACTACCACTTTACTTGATGCTAGTAACCTTGATTTTGATAATTGCACTCTTACCGAAGTTATTAATTTCCTTCACAAGATGTCTAGAGATCCCCGCACTAGCACGCTTAACCTTGCCTTCACAGAGCATATCACTAATGCTCTTATCAAAGCTAGGGAGGAGAAACTTAGAGTAGAAGCCTCCATACCTAGAAAGCTAGAAGATGGTTGGGATCCTATGATAAAAATTAAATTGAATGACTTCTCTTGCTATGCATTATGTGATGTTGGAGCTAGTACCTCTGTTATGCCCAAAAGAATATATGATATGCTTAAATTGAAACCTTTTGATTCTTGTTCTTTTGGTGTTCGTCTCGTTGATTCTTCTATAAAGAAACCTTTGGGGAGGATCGACGATGTTCTTATCATTGTCAATGACAATTATGTTCCCGTTGATTTCACTATTATGGATATTGAATGTGATCCTTCTTGTCCAATTATTTTGGGACGTCCCTTTTTGCGCATCGTTGGTGCTATCATTGACATGAAAGAGGGTAATATACAATTTCAGTTTCCTCTCAAGAAAGGGATGGAACACTTCCCTCGAAATAAGATGAAGTTACCTTTTGAGTCCGTTATACGGGCTAGCTATTCTTTTACTCTTGATAAAACTTGATCTATATGCATTATGCCTAGCTTAAAGGCATAAAAGAAAGTGCTTTTGGGAGGCAGCCCACATTAATAAATTTTTATTTTGCTTTTGTTGTGTCTTGATGTTGTTTACTACTGTAGCATCATCATTGTATCTTTGCTTTTCAATTTTGTGCCAAGTATAGCCTCTGATTGCTAGAAAGTTCAAAAGTTGTGAGGTGCTGTCGAGGAAACTGATTCTGTCCTTGGATAGAAAAATTCGTATAAAATCACCAGATCATCTTTTTGGTCTGAACTTTTTCGACAGTGTGCTCTATATAATTGTCTTTCGTGCGTCTGTTCTGAGGTTTTTGATTAGAGTTGCATAAGTGCCCCAAACAAATCATTTACTACCTGCTGTTCTATTTTTCACAGATTCTGTCCTGTTTTGCCTTTCCTTCATTTTGCAAACCTAGAGCTTGCTTTTTCTTTGCAAAAACCTTTTGGCAATCTTGAGAAACAGTAGAACTTCAAGAATATCTTTATTTCCAGCAAGGTACAATTATTTTATTATGGGTACTAACCTCGCTAATCAGATTATGATGAGTTATGTATGAAGGGAGTTTTCAAGTGTGCGAGGGAAGATGATAAAAAGATTCAGGAGTGTCAAGCGCTCAAGCTTGGGGATGCCCCCGTGCACCCCCAAGAAATATTCAAGGAGACTCAAGCGTCTAAGCTTGGGGATGCCCCCGTGCATCCCCTTCTCCATCAACATTATCAGTTCGTCTTTCGTTCCACTATATTTTAATCACTTCATGTGTTATGTGCTATGCTTGGAGCGTCTTGTTTTTAGTTTTCTTTAGCTTTTCATAACGAGTCGGAACTCAGCTTTCTTTATGTGGGAGAGAAACATGCTCCACTTCTACCTAGAACATAACATAGAATTTTCATGTCTATCTTTGCTGTGTGTGTTCTTTGTTTTTTAATAGCTACTATCATGTTCAGCTCTCAGTTTTCATGCTTATCTTTTTAAAGAGCTTTCGTTTAGTTGGTTGCTTGAACTCTCTTTAGTTATCATGCTTATCTTATTAAGAGAGTTTGCTTCCGTTGCATTGGTTGATATGTCTATGATAAAGATGCTACGTGCATAATGGCGCTTAGTAGTTCAGGTTTTCTTATGGTCAGTCTCAAATAGCTGGGGGATTCCCAATGTGTTATTGGAGTACCAACATGATTTGTTTGCCTATGATGTGGTATGGTTTAGTAATATCTTCCTTCAAAGAATTTATTTTGATTGACTTGGTGTATGCTCACGCATATTTAAGACTATAAAGAAAGTCTGTCAAGCCTTGATGATCTTTTATTTCTGAGTAGCGATATAACTTCCATGCCTGATTCAATGTTGCTTTGTCGCTCTGCATGATTATAACCGTCATTGCTCTCTTAGTTGGTCGCTCCCAGTCTTTTGCTAACCTCCACCTGTACTAAGCGGACTGACTGCTTGTGCATCCACATCCTTTTAATCCAGTTATGCCATATGAGTCCACCATACCTTCCTACATGGTATTTACCTGCCATTCCTAACGGAGACTTGCATGTGCCATCTCGAAATTATTCAAAGAAAAAAAAGCATCCCTATTTTGTGCCTCTGTTGTAAGTTCATGAGGAAGTAGTAGTTAATTCATGATCTTTTTAAGTTGGACAAGCTTCACCCCGGGATTGCATGTATAATGTGCAAACCCATAATACAAGAAGGAACTGGCATTGAGTGCGCCCGGCTCAAAAAGATAATATAACAAACAAACCCTCCTTCACGCTTTGTTCATGAGAAATCAGAAAACTTTGGTAGTGATAAACAAAGGAGATTAAGAGGATGTGATCGTCCTCATTCGGGAGCCGTTCCTCGAAACTTGTCCATCTCAAGAAGTGATTGAGTTATCTGCTAGCATTCGTTGACAAAACATGCATGATCTAAAAATAAATTATTACCTCTGTTTTAAAACCAAGAGCTCTGGTACATGTTTTGTATTTGTTTCCGACTACGGGTTTTCAACTTTGCCAACAAAAGCCACGGTTCGAGAGTCTCCACCTTGTTTTAAAGCACCAACTACTGAGAGCATGATGGTCATTCTGAGTGTAATGTGCATTGTCCCAAAGTAGCATTGTCTTTTGCATCATTGTGATATCGTTTATTCTGAAATCATTGTATCTAGTCATCACTTAAACCTTGGAGGTGCCCCTGCATTTATGTTTTGCTTCACTAATGGGGGCAAGCGAGATATCACTTTATCATATTTGCACACCATGTTCATTACAAATCTATTTGATGTTTCAATATCATATTGTAAAACTTTCAGTCCTTTGTGATTTTCTCATGAGGCAACTTAATTACTATAGATTCATTGTCTCAGTAAGCTTTTGTCATATGACTATGAAAAGTCCTATATGGTTAATAGCATGTCACCACAGAAATTATTCTTGTTATCATTTACCTACTCGAGGACGAGCAGGAATTAAGCTTGGGGATGTTGATACGTCCAAAACGTATCTATAATTTCTGCTTGCTCCAAGCCTCTTTTGGGTGATATTGCTATGATATTTATACACTTCCATACACTTTTGATCATATTTGGACTAACCTATTAACTCAGTGCACCCCAGTGCCAGTTTCTGTTTTCGGCTGTTTTTGTATTTCAGGTTTTCACATTACGAGAACTGCCAGGAAAAATCCAGAAAAATTATATAAAAAATCAGCGTTCCAGAAGCTACCGTGCGCCCGAAGTACAGCCAGGGGGGGGGGCCACCAGGGCTCCAGGCGCCCTGGCGGCGCGCCCCCCCGGGCCGCGCCGGGGGGCGCCTGGGCCCCCGAAGGCTCCGCTGATGCCCCCCATTGGCATATATTTAAAGCGTCTCCCGAAACCCTCGAGAGGGGAACTCTTTTCGCGATCTCATCTATGTTCCGCCGCCGCCGCCGCTTCCAAGATCGGGAGCACCAGGAGAACTCTTCCCGGCACCCTGCCGGAGGGGAGGATCACCACCGGGAGCTTCTCCACCACCATGGACGCCTCCCGGATGAGTTGTGAGTAGTCTCCCTTGGACCATGGGTCCATGAACAGTAGCTATGTGATGTTCTCCTCCCGTTCTTGTGCTTCACTAATTAGTCCTCGTGAGCTGCCCTACATGATCGAGGCACATATGTAATCCTTATGCTGTTGCTATGATTAGTTTGCTGGGATCCGATGGATTATGAGATTATGTTCAGATTGTGTTTGAGTAATATATTTGATTCACCTCTTTTATATTTATGTTCGTAAGTAATTCTTGCATGTTCTCCATTGTTATTTATTGCTTTGGCCAAGTAGTAGGTAGTGACTCCAAGAGGGAACGTTATGCTTGATTGTGGGTTCATGCCCCTCGATGACTAGTTTGAGTGACAGAAACATGAGTCTAGGAGATGTGCTGTTGCCACAAGGGGGAAAACAACGGTGCTTGTGCCCGCGGGTGCAAGGATTGTTTACTTTACGCAAAGTTCTTTTAATGCAGTTGTCTGTTGCTTTGAGTTTACACTATGGGTGGGACTCGCAACTTAATACCAGCAAGATGTTCTGGATAGATATCTCAAGGTGGATGATTAGTAGTAGATGCAGATGGATTTCGGTCTACTTACCTCGGCGTATCGCCCATGCTTTGAACCTCTACCTTTCTTGCAACTTAGTCAACATTGGTCCTGTCAATTGCCCAGCTGTAATTCGTTTACCTCACATAGCTGTTTTATCGTCTTTTGGGAGAGAGATATCACTAGTGAACATCATGAGACTCCGGTCCATATTACCATAATTGATCACATCTGCTATTTACTTTTCTGCATTTTACTTACTATTGCAATTATATCTATCACTACTATCACTTGCGTTTGATCCTTTGTAAACTACAAGGCCGGAGGGATTGACAACCTCTCTGTACTCGTTGGGAGCAAAGTTATTTGTATATGTGTGTAGGTCCACGTTGATTGCTAATATCTGGCGCCGTTAGCAGTTGACACCTTCTTGTTGAAACTGGGAGTCTCAGGGAAATCGATCCTTGGTATTGCCAAGGGAAATCTTCTGCTACACTGCATCTCTAACCTTCCACTTGGGGTAACCAACGAGGGGCGAGAAGCCTAGCAGTTTTCCCTCTAGTATTTAACAAAAATAAGTTGACATTTTTCTGAGCACTTTGAATTTTTTTTCATTGTGGTCTTATTTTTCCGTTGTTATTTTGCGACGATTAGATCCCGTATTTGACGAAGTTGCTGAAGAAGAAGGTG
Source organism: Secale cereale (assembly GCA_902687465.1). NCBI lineage: Eukaryota > Viridiplantae > Streptophyta > Magnoliopsida > Poales > Poaceae > Secale > Secale cereale. Next base: position 233,355,673 of record LR738709.1, on the reverse strand, counting down.
GAGAAGGATTTGAAGACTTTGAAGACCAAGCCAATCCAGGCAAGCAGCCCTTTGACCATGATACACTTGTGTTCTTTGGAACCAGTTTGTTTCCAAATGCATGATGATAAGAGTGACGGTGGTGACTTAGTTAAGAACCACCACATGATGCATGCTTTACTCTTGATCTTGCTATGTGCTAGATGCAATGCATATGGTTAGTAGTGATGCTCAGAGATGCATGTGTGCCATGATACCTTCGTGGTTGCATTCTTTTCGGAAACCCCGTCGGGTGCCATTTATGCCCGAGGGAGATGGTGAGATGGGTAACCACTTGATGACGAAGTGGTGTACCAAGACAAGTGTGTGTAATGTTTTTCAAACGGATTGGTTTAAGTTGCGACCGTTATTCCAACCATACATGTGCAACCACTCTACCCCTTATGGGACGGGGCTTTATTGATTACTTAGGTCGATACTAGCATGGTGCCCGCATTACTAGTGACGGGAAGACTTGAGGTCTTTTCCCGGGACGGGGTCGTGCTTGGATAGACGACCATGACTGTTTTCACAGGGCACCGGACACACCGTTGGTCCCTTCGGGTACGCGTGACATTGAAATTAGGGCAAGTCCCGTAATCTATTGTTTGTACTCGAGGGCCGTGTACCAACGAGTGGACTCTATGTTAGTGCCGTCTAAGGAAAGATAATGACCGGGTGCTTCCCCCGAGTACTTGAGGTACTGCGGGATCGTGGGTGACACGAAAGCTTCCCGGATCTTGTGGGTAAAGTGCGCAACCTCTGCAGAGTGTAAAACTATTCGAATAGCCGTGTCCACGGTCAAGGACAGTTGGGTAACCGCTCTTGGGCTACGTCCAATGTTTGCGAAACCTTGTGTGTGTGTATGATGAGTCAAGGTGGTGACTTGACTCGCTGAGCTGAATCATGTTCATGTTGATATCGGTAACCTGTCTTCGAGGTTACGTGATTTATTGATGCATATACTTGATGGTAGAATATTTATTCTAGCTCGTTGCTAGATTGCTCATTGTTGTTCAAATTGCATTGTTACTTTGAACCAAATCATGGATTGCTTGCGAGTACATTCAAAGTACTCATTGGCTTGCCACTGGTTATTTAATTGGCCAGGCATGGAGGAACATGAATATGAAGAAGAGTTTTATGGAGACGAACATGCGAACTAGGAAGCTATCCCTGTCAGAATGCCTGTAGGGTTAAGGCAGATGGCATGGGTTCTACTTATCATCGAAGACTTCCGCTATTTGAGTTATTTGGTATTCAGCCCTGGAGGCTTTATCTATGTAAGACTTGGCCTTAATGGCCTTAATTTGTGTAAGACGGTATGTATGGATGTAAGACTCTTGTTATTCAGCTTCTGTGTGTTCAGTGAGCATTGATCTCTGGGATCACTGTACACGTGCATTCGGTGATCTCGACTTCTAAGTCGGGGTCCCCACATTTGATTACTCCAAAAGCTCACAAATGATTCCAGAATATTTAGAGCATTTAATATATGTAAGGAATTCAAATGCCCCAATTCAAATATAATATGATTTAATTCAACAATCCAGAATGGCCTAGAAATATGGTGCATCATTTTTGGCAGAAAAATCATGAACTTTTCTGAAGGGCATTTTGGGTTCATTGAAATATTTTTGTTTGAACCTAGTTGAATTCATTTGGTGCTAGGGTTTGGTCATTCCCCATTTCAAGTTTAGTTGAAACTTAAACATGATGCAACACAAGATGCTAGCACTAAGCATTACCAGAACTAGGGATGTGACAACTTACCCCCACTAAAAAAGAATCTTGTCCCGAGATTCAAGACGTGAGGTAAGAACATAGAGGGGACACAAAGCTAACACAAACTTCGAGATATCCTTGCTTTCGAGGTCTTCATTCAACTCGATGATGACGAAAAGAAATTCTACAGGAAACGATCTCCTCGAAGGTCAAGCAATTAAGATCAACTCACGGGATGAGACGTAGAAACATCTCGTGAACTGAGTGAAAAAACACATATGAGGAGCGATGGAAAGAAGCTGGTGACGAGGCTTCAATTTGGGTAGACAACAATTCCATGCTTAAGAAGATGGTGAAGGGGTTTCAAAGTATCGAGAAGATACCTTGCCATGATTCCATAACGGGGCACATTGGGGAAGGTGACTCGTAGAACTATTCCCTTAAGTGGCAAAATGAATTACTTTTGATACATAGATCATTGAAACTCTCTATACCAGCCTGAGGCAATCACAATCGATCATTTGAAGGAGTTCCAAAGAATGACATAGTCAGACTAGGATGGATGATGTGGACCACCTTGTTGAAGACAACACAACGGATGATTTTTGGTTATCATCGGAAATGGATGGGACCCATGGCAGGACCACTTTTGAAGATGATCCTGAACATCAATTGCTGAGAAGGGCAACCAATGGCAAGTTGGCACAAGGCAGTGCAAGTTAGGAACAAAATGCAAATGTTGGAAATGTTCCAACCATCATATCAGCCTGAGATTCTGATCTGGTTGGTGTCAGGATATTCCAGACTCATCAAGTCTAGAAAGGAAAATGAAAGTTTGCAACACAAATGGACGAGATGGCATTGCGAGATTCTCGGGGAATGAACTACGATATCATGCTCCAAAACAAGAGCTGGTTCTGCTAGATACATGTGAACATGTTGTCCAAGACAAGCATGACCACATAGTAGTCTTACAACGAAACACTACCGAGTTCTGATTGGGAACCATCATTGAGGATAGTGAAGTCCTTACATAAGTCCGGATTAGCTCTTAAGAAGGACCATTCTTCTCCTTGAACAAATCAATCAGTGGCTTGGTGTGCTAGGGAATACATATGGAATGAAGATGATCAGTCTACCACACCATAGAATACTTTGCACATATGCATGGCTGACTTGGGATGATTCCAGAGGAAGCAAAACAAACTTTATCAAATTCACGGTGGCAACTTACATCAATTACACGTGAATTAGGGGAACTCACTTCCCTCATCCAAACATATACCTCATGAACGGGACACGAGGGCAACGCTTACAAAGTTTCCAACACTAGCTTAATGTCCAACAAAATCATGGAGAAGATAAGGATGTTGTCGATGGGCACAACAATAATTCATCCAGGTTTCCATATAGATGGAACTCCATGACAATGTGAACAAAGTGATAGCATTGGTCAGACCAAAAGATGTAACGGTGTATGCTCGAGGGATCAACCACGAGTAAGACAACATTACGAATATCCATGAATTTGATTTGACTTGACAATAGCTCATACTCAAATCAAAGTTAGGATAAGACGATAGGTCCAGCAACTGAACATGAAGATCAATTGATGGAAATACCATCTTTCTTCAATGCACACACAAAAGAAATCCCTTCAAAATGAACTATGTTAGATCAAGCTTTTATCTTCCAACTCTCCAAGTTGTTGCTTAGCTTAACCAACTAGTTCAGGGCATCTAACACAGATTCTTGGAGAAGGGGTGGTTTATAGGAATAAATCGAGCTGATCGCGAACTCAACATATCGTTCAGGGAGCAACCTGGTGACACTTCCAAGAAGATATTCAAAAAGTGACGAAACACCAACATGTTACTACGCTCGAGAGCAATCTTGCTTTTTAGGGCAAGGCGATATGATCAAAAGAGCGAGGGATTGACAAAATTCTAACTCATTGATCGAAGAGTGCACCAGAAAAATGGACTAGGTAGCACGATCAATCTTAGAATGATGATTCAGTAACCAGCACACTAAGAATGAGATTATCGTCCATTAACTACCACGCAATGGAGTTGCTAGGAGTATTGATTTCACACATCAAGGTTCACTTGTCGGCGTTCCAGTTACAATAACACGGAAAAACAAGGAATAAATAATGATGGCGAGAAGTATCACTGCATCAAGAGTTCATAGGGGGTGGTGCAATTCCCATGACACACTTGACATGCAAGAGGGTAACACTCCAAGGTAGAACAGATTAAAAGCTGGATTGGCATTCTGATCTGCGAAATACAATTACTTTGACCCAATCCTAGAAATGGATGAGGTACTAGAGTTTGTTTCTCCTAGTCATTTCGGAATAGGATGGCTTGACGAACCACAAGAGTAAAAGGCATCAATGAACACGAATGCACAACTACTCCTGACTATCAATTCATAGATGAAGGTTGGAATATGACTGAAGAGGAACAACTCAAGGGAACATATAACTTTCTGAGTTGTGGATGCATAGGTTAGCATGTCGAACTAGTTCAACATATTTCTTCAAGATAACCCATGCAGAAAGGTAGAATTGGTAGAGTCATAATGTAGAATGGAGAACTCATCAAGAGCACTCTGGTTGTGATCTTTTGGTTCAAAAGAACTTCTGGCAGAATGGTTCATGGTATTGGAAGAACGATATACCACGACCCTCGAGGACTATCACAAGGTTACTAATATCCTAAAGGAATGAGCATACACTATTAACACGAGGTAAGTAGAGTGGATCTTGGGTTCAAGAACCCAGGAATAGAATACCTACCAACTAAATGGCATCACGGGATGCTTTCAAGAATGACGGCCAGAATCATCACACTGGGAATATAAAGCATTGCTAGATTACTAGGTGATTCTCAAAGACGCCTAGGGTCATAATAATACCTCCAACATATATGTCGAGGCAATGGATTACCTCAACATACCGATTAGTGTGCTTAGTCTGGCCTAAAAGGACATCGGGAATGGAAAGGAAGGATTTGCAAATGCATCACATTATTTAGAGACCTTGGTTAACTCGGACAGCATAATGGTTATAATTGCTCAAAAATGATTTTTGAGACTCATGCAAAAGGTAGCATAACCACTCAACATCATAATGTCAAGGTTCCGAGATCAACTGTTTAACAAACCAAAGTACTTGAAACTGTATTGAGAGTTTAATCCACCATTAACGTGATCCTGATAAATAGAATGAGAATCCTAGTTCTTAATCCTCGTAGAAAAGAAGAGGATGACTCAGATCAGAAGCGCATAGGATAAAGGAGTAAAAAGAGCCTTACGTTCCCTTCCACAATCAATTCCCTTATATAACTAAAGAATTTCTAGACTCGACTTCGGCCAGTTTGGCTTGGTAATCCTAAAGGCTCTGATACCAAAGCTGTCGGGACACCAATCCTAAGTCACACCAGTCTAGCATGTAACACATCATATCACTTTGCGGCCTCATGCACGGTATCCCCATGGGAGCCACCTTACCTGGCCCGGGACCGTTTGCGCATTTTGGCTCACATATATGATAGTGTCGCTAGCATCCATATGACAGAGAACCCGGGCCGACATGACTAGTTATAAACCAAAAGTGGCACTAAATTACAGGGACATGCATACATGACCCAACAATGCACGTGTCGGTCAGCAGCGAGTGTTGCTGGGCTGTAGCAAGCTAACAGGACCCCGGTATACACCGCGTTACATTTCCCTAGAGGGGACATGCACATGAGCAAGGAAGGACACATGTCGGTCAATCCATGTGTTCCGGACCAGTAGCAAGCTACCAAGGCTCAGTGGAAGCACTAGGAGGCATTTCCCCATAAGATAGGCTACCAAGGATAAACAACTAGGTGTCGGATCCCACACATACCAAGCATTTCAATAACATACACACAATATGCTCAATATGTGCAAATACAACATGGCATCACAACAAAACTCTATGAATCAAAGTATTTATTCATTAGGCTCCGAGGAGCCAAATATTACAAACATGAGTCTCAAGACCCAACATACAGAGCATACAAGCAATGGAAGCATAAACATGTCTGGGTACAGACATCTAAAAATGAAGAAGGCTTTAGAGCCTGACTATCTACAAGACCCTGCCAAGTGTACAAGATCGTAGCTGAGGTAACAGGCTAAACGTCGAAGTCCACACGGAACTACTAGTGAGACTGAAGTCTCTCTGCAAAACATAAATTAAGCAAACGTGAGTACAAATGTACCCAGCAAGACTTACATAAGAACTTGCGACATATGCATCATTATCAACAAAGGGGTGGTGGAGTTTAACTACAGCAAGCCAGCTTTGACTCGGTGGCTATCCTATACTAGGACTGATGGTAACTTTTTTGAGGTGGCGCACACGAGTCCACATATTCACCAAATCAATACACCACTATGGATCCGCTCCCGTCTTCCAACAAGAAGGCCATCCATGGCACTCACTCTTATCTTACGCATTTTAGAGTATCCACTTTCACTTGTCTATGAACTGCATAGGCAACCCGGGCGAACGAGCGACGGCAGACGCCCACGCGAGGGAGCCTGCGTCGCCTGGAGGCGGCGAAGCCACCGAACTTTCTGTATCTAACCGCCATGGACTTCTAGAAGCCTCCTCCTCCTTCCAGCTTCATCGCCCGACGGCTTAGCAGAGCTCATGATGGCCAAGGCGCAAGCTACGGCGAATGACGTGGCCAAGGGAGCATCTCGGTGGCGGAGGACGCATTGACGACGCCTTGAAATCTAGCAACAATAGATGAACTTCCTCCCTCTTCTTGCCTACTCCTTCAATCATACCTTGCCTGATCTTCTTCCTTCATGCAGATGAACTTCGCGCCCTCTACAATATATGAACTGCCATGGAATTCCTCTCCTAGCTCTCCGATCAATTGCTCTCAAGGTGGCCAATATACTGCTGGAAAAAGGTTGGCCAAACTTCTATCCAAGGTAAGGTTGAACTTCCTGATGTCTGTTATTTTCTTTCAGCCATGTGAAGTTCTGGTTGTAATGTAATGTTTGGTTACAAAACATTAAAAAATGTGCCTGCATTCATATGCAAAAAACCATGTGAAGTACAACTAGTAAGTCTGCTAGAGTTCGGGTTGGTATGTATCTGGTTGTGTGCAAAAAAAGGAAATTAAAACATACATGTGATGACATGAAGGTCAGGTTGGTATGCACTAGTGGTTCAACATTCAAACTCACGACGCTCAGTTTTTTTAACTATAGATAGTATTCCCAATTTGCAAGCAAGAATTTTAGTATGTGGAGAGTGCTCAGTTCAGGTATATATAAGAAATCAAATGGTCTAGATTTCAAGAATGTGAGGTTTCACTCTGTAAAGCGTGCTTAGTTCTGGTACACAAGTATTGACAGATGCTTAGCTCAGTGCAGAGTGTGATGCCTGTCCTAGGGAGCAATATGTACATGAACAACACTTTTATATGAGAAGTTTAGGCTGTGAATAATGCTCAGTTCAGTTACACCATTATAAGTACATGTAAACTTGTGTGCTAACACATTCTCTTTTTTTATGCCAGCAGGATGAGAGACGCAGAAAGAAGCTTAAAAGTTACCAACATCAAGTACACATCCCTAAGCATGTACGCATTGCATCACCCTCTCAATGGGTCACACCTCAAACGCACCAACAACATTACCAACCTGATCCACACCAAAATTGGATGACACCCAAAACACATGAAGACTTCCAAGATGCTGGGTCACAGCCCTATCCGCACCACTTTGCGCCTCCACCTAATTGGGTGACGCCAGAAATCCCCCGCGGATTCTTTGTATCCACCAGCAGACTTGCAAGCACACTGATAGAGGAGGGGGTTAGCTCAAGTCATGCGTGTAACTCTGGAGGTTATCCTAGTGTGGCTCGTCAATGCCAAAGTCCAGCAACCAAACCATATCCCATTACAAATCCAACAGGAACACACACACGGAGGAGTGTGCTCTGCACACTACCACTATTGGATGTTGCTGCTGCTGCTACAACTCAGAATTGTACGGGACATAAGGTAGATGGATTGCTTCACCAAACAAAAGAGCAAACCAAAACCAGGAAGCAATACCTCCACATCCTTCCTCCTCGTGATCCACTCCTGCATCCTGCTATGATAACTCTACCGTGGCTCATCCTAGAGGGCCAGCAGCAGACTGTGGTGGAGTTGCGATCATACACGCACATACGTGAACAAAAATGTATGTGTTTATATGTGCATCTTGTATGATCTGCATATTTTCTGCTCCCTCTAGGATAACAAGTTTATAATTTGCATTTTAACGTGTTGTTTGGATTATTTTTTATTTTTCTACCGATGTCAGATCTCCCAGTTTATCTAATACCGAGACTAAAGATGCGATTCCAGAATGTAGAGAAAGCAAGAGAATTTTATAACAGATACGCCAGACACGCTGGTTTTGGAATCAGGAAGACGTGAGGGAATGATAATCACAAGTGTTTTGTTTGCGCGTTCCAAGGGAAACACACAACTTCTGTTTCAGAGGCTGACAGGAAGTGAAAAAAACATTGCAGAGGATAGGCTAGAATGCAAGAATGAGGGTGAAGGTGCAGGAGGATAACACATGTGTGGTAGTGGACATTGAGTACAAGCATAATCACCACCTCTTGAAAACTGATGACATGCTGGTATTCTTGCACTCACACTTGAATTATGACCCCACTATTTTGGAGTACGTAAAGCTCCTACAGTACCATGATGTCATGCACACAACAATCATGTCCATGCTATCTGAAAATGAAGATGGAAGCTACTTCCTAAGCATGATCGGATGAGACCTACTAAACTAGTAAGTATTCAAAAATGCACATACTACAATGTACATAGCATCCTAAGTCACAACCCTTTGCTAGCAAAAATAACAAATGCTTGTTTGCATATAATTTGCAGGAAAGCCATGAATGCAAGGAAAGATGATTTGGATGATGTATTGAAACTTGTATCTTTCTTTAAAGACATGAAGGCAATCAATGATGAGTTTTTCTATGACATAAAAGTAGACACAAACAAATCAGTTAAAAACATTTTCTTGTCCAATGCAAGTTGCCGAGGAGCGTATCAAGACTTTGGCGATTGCGTAACATTTCACACAACATACAAGACCAACATATTTCACATGCCTCTAGGAGTGTTTGTTGGAACAAACCATCACTTGCAGTCAACGATATTTGCTGTTGCCTTGATCAGAGATGAAGATGCGAAATCATTCAAGTGGTTGTTCGATACATTTATACGGTGCGTGAACAACAAACACCCAACTTTCATTCTAACGGGTAAGTTAAAAAAAACTCTACAAGTTTCATCATTTTTTTAGTCTATGGGTCTGTATTTGGGTACACTGGTTTTATCTGAAAATGATGCAAAGCAAGCAGTTCAACCACTGTTAGCTCAGAAGTTCAACACAACAGTACAAGAAAGCAAAAAAATATGTCACATGTTTAGAAAAGTATAGTTATGGATGTGAAGTTTAAATACAGGAAACATAGAAGTTCAGGGACACTCCTGTAAGAAAAAATATATGTCACATGTTCATAAAATATATAGTTATGTATGTGAAGTTCAATCACTGGTACCACAGAAGGTCAACAATACTGCTGTAAGGAAAAAATATATGTGACATTATTAGTTAGTAATATTGCTCCCTGTGAAGTTCAAGCACTGGTACCACAGAAGTTCAACAACACCACTGTAAGGTAAAATATATGTGACATTATTAGATAGTCCTACTGCTACCTGTGAAGTTCAAATACTTGTACAACATAAGTTCACCATCAGTGCAAAGAAGCAAGTTCCATTTTTTTTAATTCATGAAGACCAGTGCCCGTCGATGGCGAAAGCTATGCCACAATCATTGCCAAACACGGTCCACAAGCTATGCCGTTGGCACATCGTGAAGATGTTCAAGGAATACCTCGCGTTACTGTACAAAAAGTATAAAACATTCAAAGAGGAGTTCACAGCAATCATGAACTGGCCGCTAATGCCAACGGAGTTTGAAGTTGCCTGGGCTGCACTTGTGCAAAAGTATAACCTGTAGAGTGATAAGATGATGATGCAGCTGTGGAGTGATAGGAAAATGTGGACATCAACATATTATAAGAAAATTTTATGTGCTAGAATGACTTCTACACAACGAAGCCAGAGCATTAAACACGTGCTCAATAGAGGGTTTGTCAAGGGGTGTGATAGCGTGGCTTATTAGGGATGATAGACTACTCATATAAATAAGGAATTCCTTCTTTTCTGGGAGCCCATTCGGATAGAACTCCAAAGTTAAGCGTGCTCAGCTTGGAGTTTTTTTCAGCATGGGTGACCGACCGGGAAGTTCCTCCTAGATGCGCACGAGAGAGGACAAAGTGCGTAGAACAAACTAGTATTGATATGTGGGGCTAGTCTAGATCCCGCCAGGAGTAATGACCACCGACGGGTGTGTCCGGGGAGTTACAAGTTGGTATCAGAGCTGACCCTTGCGGTTACACGGATGTTTGCGGACAGGTGCTCGGTCATGTTGTTCATGATGTTTGTGACCCATCGTGGCACCCGGCATGGCACATGTATCAGACTGGATGCATAGACATTTGTGCCAAGAGGGAACGTTCATGTGGCCCGACGGGGACGCATTTCTCTGAGTGGGGATGTATGTGATAGCCTGGCTTATTAGGGATGATAGACTACTCATATAAATAAGGAATTCCTTTTTTTCCGGCAGCCCATTCGGATAGAACTCTAAAGTTAAGCGTGCTCAGCTTGGAGTAGTTTCAGGATGGGTGACCGACCGGGAAGTTGCTCCCGAGTGTGCACGAGTGAGGACAAAGTGTGCAGAAAAGACTAGTATTGATATGTGAGGTCAGTCTAGATTCCGCCTGGAGTAACGACCACCGGCGGGTGTGTCCGGGGTGTTACAGGGGACCAAGAACCTACACAAGTTTGCTAGGCTGGTAAATGCTTGCATACAAACTCAGATGCAAAAGGAGAACGAGCAAACAATGACCAGCATGGTATTAAGACAAAAACACACCCCCATCATATTGTGACTTCCTTCAACATGTGCACTTTGTGTTTAAGAAATGGAACCCATGATTCTGCTTGGACTAATATCTTATTTTTTTCCATGTGAACACCAATCCTGTGACAAAAACAACTTACGGCTACGAGGAAGACATGGCTATCAAGTACACGAGAGCTGTGTACAGTGATACGTCTCCAACGTATCCATAATTTTTTATGTATTCATGCCATGTTTATAATATTTCTACATGATTTTGGTATGATTTGGTTAGAACTAACCCGGATTCACGTTGTTTTCATCAGAACTACTGTGGTGTTGTTTTTGTGCAGCAATAAAAGTTCTCGGAATGTGCTGAAAATAAACAAAGATTTTTTCTAGAAAATGTAAAAAATACTGGAACGAAGAGTTACTTGAGGGGAGGTCCGTGGGCCCCACGAGGATGGAGGGCACGCCCACCCCTGGGGCGCGCCCCTGTGCCTCGTCGACTCTCCGTGGGGCCTCCTGACCTGTTCTCGATGCCAAGCTCTCCTATAAATCCCCAAACCTCCAGAAAATAACCTAGATCGGGAGTTCCGCCACCGCAAGACTCTATAGCCACCAAAAACCAATCAGGACCCTGTTTCGGCAGCCTGCCGGAGGGGGGATCCATCACTGGTGGCCATCTTCATCATCCCGACGCTTTCCATGACGAGGATGGAGTAGTTCACCCTCGTGGTTGAGGGTATGTACAAGTAACTATGTGTTTGAGCTCTCTCTCTCTCTCTCTCTCTCTCTCTCTCTCTCTCTCTCTTGTGTTCTTTATTTGGCATGATCTTGATGTAGCACCAGCTTTGCTATTATAGTTGGATCTTATAATGTTTCTCCACCTCTACCTTCTTGTAATGGATTGAGTTTTCCCTTTGAAGTTATCTTATCGGATTGAGTCTTTAAAGATTTGAGAACACTTTATGTATGTCTTGCATGGGATACCTGTGGGGACAATGGGGTATTCTATTGATTCACTTGATGTATGTTTTGGTGATCAACTTGCGGGTTCGTGACATTGGGAATCTATGCATAGGGCCTGGCACACATTTTCGTCATGACTCTCCGGTAGAAACTTTGGGGCACTCTTTGAAGGTCTTTGTGTTGGTTTGAATAGATGAATCTGAGATTGTGTGATGCATATCGTATAATCATACCCGCGGATACTTGTGGTGACATTGGAGTATCTAGGTGACATTAGGATTTTGGTTGATTTGTGTCTTAAGGTGTTATTTTACTACGAGCTCTAGGGTTGTTTGTGACACTTATAAGGCCCAATGGATTGACCGGAAAGAATAACTTTGAGGTGGTTTCATACCCTGCAATAATCTCTTCGTTTGTTCTCCTCTATTAGTGACTTCGAGTGACTCTTTGTTGCATGTTGAGGAATTGTTATATCATCTAATTATGTTATTATTGTTGAGAGAACATGCACTAGTGAAAGTATGAACCCTAGGCCTTGTTTCGAAGCATTGGAATACCATTTTCGCTCACTTTTATTACTTGTTACCTTGCTGTTTTTATAATTTCATATTACAAAAACCTATATCTACCATCCATATTGCACTTGTATCACCATCTCTTCGCCGAACTAGTGCACCTATACAATTTACCATTGTATTGGGTGTGTTGGGGACACAAGAGACTCTTTGTTATTTGGTTGCAGGGTTGTTTGAGAGAGACCATCTTCAACCTACGCCTCCCACGGCTTGATAAACCTTGGTACATCCACTTGAGGGAAATTTGCTACTGTCCTACAAACCTATGCACTTCGAGGCCCAACAACGTCTACAAGAAGAAGGTTGTGTAGTAGACGTGCAGCTAATTTCTGGCGCCGTTGCCGGGGAGATCTACGCATAGTCATGACATACCAAGTACCCATCATAAACTCTTCTCCCTCGCATTACATTATTTGTCATTCGCCTCTCATTTTCCTCTCCCGCACTTCCAAAACGATTTTTGAAAACCTTTGTCTTTTCTTCGCCCCTCTTCCGTTCGCCTCTTTTTGCTTGCTTCTTGTGCGTCCGTGTGTTAGATCATTTGTTTTGCCTTCATGGCTAGTCCTCCTATCATTGTTAATACTCCCTATAATGAAGTTCTAAATTTTAAACAAAGGGAGGGAGAAAATCTAAAAGATGCTTGGTATAGAATTTGCAATGCTCAAAATAGATCTACTAGAAAGCAATCCACTTTCGTTCTTCTTTGCAATTTTTACATAGGCATCAGCCCTTGGAATAGATATGTTCTTGACACCATTACCGGAGGGAATTTCTTGGGAAGCCATACTTTTGATTCTTATAATGCTATGATAGATTTGTTAGGCCCACCACCTCTTTTGGTCAATGGAACTATTTTAACTTTGGAACATGTGATGCAAAGGCTTGATATTATTGAAAATAAAATTGCCACTGTAGAGTTAATCAAAATTTTAGATAAAAAGATCCACAACCAAATTACCCAATATGGATCTAAGGTAGGAGTTACTCTAAAAAATCTTAGGGAGAAGGAACCCATAGTTAATGAGAACATAGATCAAGATTCCACTAGAATTGGTAAACTCTAAGATATTATTACCAACTTGCGGTCCGCTTTTTCTATCATAAAAATACCTCAAATCCTCCTCCTACCAAAGTTGCCAAGTTTATCTATGTTCCTAAAAATAAGGGTGAATCTTCTATTAAGGATAATGAAGACCTCAAATCAATAAGTGTTCCCCCAACTTTTTCGATATCATTAATGAATTTCTTGATTTCTTGCCTAGGAGTTTGATCATTAACAAAACCAAAAAACCTCCTAAGGGTTATGGTGTGTTCAATTGAAGAATTCCATACCAAAGATGGCAATACCTAGATCTATTCTTGCTTTTATGCCTAGCTAGGGGCGTTAAACGATAGCGCTTGTTGGGAGGCAACACAATTTTATTTTTGTTCTTTAATTTTTGCTCCTGTTGAGTCATAAATATTTCATCTAGCTTCTGTTTAAATGTGTTTTTATGTTTTAATTAGTGTTTGTGCCAAGTAGAAGCTTTGGGAAAACTTGGGTGAAGTCTTTACGATCTTGTAGTAAAAAATAGAAACTTTTACGCTCACGAGATTACCCGTCGTTTTTTTACTAGAGAGTGATTTTAGGTTGATTATTGTTTAGGATGATTAATAGACAAATTCCTCACATCCACCAATTTATTTCATAATTTTTGGAGTTACAGAACTATTCGAAAGTTACAGATTGCTACTGACTGTTCTGTTTTTGACAGATTCTGTTTTCCGTGTGTTGTTTGCTTATTTTGATGAATCTATGAGTAGTATCGGGGGGTATGAACCATAGAGATGTTGGAATACAGTAGGTTTAACACCAATATAAATAAATAATTAGTTTATTACAGTACCCTAAAGTGGTGGTTTATTTTCTTATAGTAACGGAGCTCATAAGATTTTCTGTTGAAGTTTTGTGTTGTGAAGTTTTCAAGTTTTTCGGTAAAGATTTGATGGATTTTGGAATAAGGAGTGGCAAGAGACTAAGCTTGGGGATGACCAAGGCACCTGTCGGTGTCCTGGGAACCAGGGTACCCAGACTTGCCTGTCTGCGGGCCACGAGGCGCTCCTACTACGGCCTGGTACGGCCCAGCTGATCGGCCAGCTGTCCAAGACCCTCGTGAGGGGGGTTAAGCCTCGCGAGGAGAACAACGTCAAGAGCCCCTCAGGAGCGGCCTCGGCAAGGTGCTCTGGAGGGGCGGAGAATCCAAGGCCAAGCTTGCCTCAGGAGGAGGCAGTGATGTCAGCAGTGATGCACCGCGCCAGCGGGTGCCAGCGTCCGCCAGCGGCGTAGTTGCCGTTTCGGTGCATGGGGGACAGTGCAGACGCAGGTTCCTGAGGAGCGGGACAAAGGTTTCCCCTTTGGTGCAACAAGACCGAAGACCGCAAGGACGACAAGGAGGATGTCACCGTCGATCCCACCACCGCGTCACCGCCTAATCCTTTTGCAGGCGAAGACCGCGTTTGTCATGATAGGAACGTCCTTGCGTTCCCGCTCAAAAATGGCCATTGTGGGATCCCTTCCCACCTAAACATTTCGGGGGAAGAGGACCCTGGCCGCCTATATAAGTAGCTAGGACCCCCACAGTGGAGGGACTAGTCGAACCAAGCCCAGCCAAGTAGAGCAGACCCATAAACTCTGCCACCACGCAAAGGAGCAAGAACACTTGCCTCCTGACCCTCCTGAGCTCGCCTCATGAGCTCAGGAACCATTGTACTAGTTCATATTCCAGCCCTCCCGAGGCTAATCCACCAAAGCAAGAAGTAGGGTTTTACACCACACGGTGGCCCGAACCTGGGTAAACTCTTGCGTGCTCTATCTGTTGTTTGCTTGTATCCCTTCACCAAGACGAGAGCGAGACGCTAGGTAGACATGAGTGGGAGAAATCTTCGTTCACGCCCCTGTGTTCGAACTTCTTGGGTTTTGCGGGCCCTAAATCCGACATTTGGCGCGCCAGGTAGGGGGTGTGTCAAAATCTCGCTTCTCCGACGACCTCGTCCCGCTCTCGTCGTCGTCTTCGCTCCACAGCCATGGTGGACACACGCCGAGCTTGTGTCGCACGCCGCGCCGCGAACGTCGCACAGACCGCGCCCGCGGGCAACGGTGCACCGCTCCGCCCCAACTCGCCAGTCGCCAACGCCGCCACCGACCAAGCCATCCACGAGCAGCAGGACTCGTCGCTGCCACCGTCCGTGCGGCGAGATGGCCGCACGGCGACACCTTCACCCTCACCGGCCGCGGCGTCGTCCTCGTTGGTCCGCCGCGGGCCGGTCTACCAGCAGCCTGCGCTGCTGATGGCGCGGGAGCTCTTGCGCTACCACCCGACAGATGACCTCTACGACGAGTGGCTCCACCGCATCACCGAACTCGTCAATGCCGCTGGAGAAGCACCTGCACCAACGCACTCCTCCCGTCCCCCATCGCCCCCGGCGGGGAACGAAGGCCACGGACTCCCGGCTCCGCCTCCACTCTACGGCGCCAGCCAGGAGGTCCGGCGCAAGGCTCCTCGATGTGAGCAACCCCGCAGAGCGCATGAGCGCGACGAGGAGAGCTACTAGGTGATTCCGCATCCGCAGGCAGGAGCTCGCAGCCCCTGGCCAACAGCGCCAAGACCGCGCGCCACAGGAGGTGGTGGCGCCAGCAGCCCAAGAACCAGCACCGCATGCGCAGGGAGCGCCTGCGATCATGAGCGTGGCCGAATGTCGCGCCCTAGCTCCTGAGCTATGGCGCCTCGTCTGGCCCGGCAAATTCAAGCCAAACCTGCCTCCGCGCTAAGACGACACCACCGACCCCACGGAGTTCCTCCAACTCTATGAGCTGAGCATCAAGGCGTCCAACGGCACCGAGCAGGTAATGGCGAACTGGTTCCCCTTGGCTCTCAAAGATGGGGCACGCTCCTGGCTCCTAAACCTCCCCGTGGGATCCATCTCCTCCTGGGAAGAGCTTCGTGAGCGTTTCGTCGCCAACTTCCAAGGCACCCGTGACCGAGCCCCGGCAGTTGCTACTTCTCGAGCTTGCGTTGTATTTCCTCGAAGTGGAAAGGGAGATGCATCACAGTAGCGTAAGTATTTCCCTCAGTTTTTGAGAACCAAGGTATCAATCCAGTAGGAGACCACGCGCGAGTCCCTCGCACCTGCACAAACAAATAAGAACTTCGCAGCCAACGCGATAAGGGGTTATCAATCCCTTTACGGTCACTTAAGAAAGTGAGATCTGATAGAGATGATAGTTCATATTTTTGGTATTTTGGTTTATAGGAACAGAAAATAAAAGCGATAAAAGTAAAGTTGATGTAGATTGATATGTTGAGAATAGACCCGGGGGCCATAGTGTTCTCTAGTGGCTTCTCTCATGATAGCGATATTCTACGGCAGGTAAACAAATTACTGTCAAGCAATTGATAGAAAAGTGAATAATTATGAGACTACCTAGGCATAATCATTGTATATAGGCATCACGTCCGAGACAAGTAGACCGACTCCTGCCTGCATCTACTACTATTACTCCACACGTTGACCGCTATCCAGCATGCATCTAGTGTATTGAGTTCATAAGAATAGAGTAACGCCTTAAGCAAGATGACATGATGTAGAGGGATAAACTCAAGCAATACGATATAAACCCCATCTTTTTATCCTCGATGGCAACAATACAATACGTGCCTTGCTGCCCCTACTGTCACTGGGAAAGGACACCGCAAGATTGAACCCAAAGCCAAGCACTTCTCCTATTGCAAGAACTATAGATCTAGTAGGCCAAACCAATAATTCGAAGAGACTTGCAAGGATATTATGAGCACACATAAAAAGTTCAAAGAAGAATCAAATATCTTTCATATATAATCTTGGTCATAAACTCACAATTCATCGGATCTCGACAAACACACCACAAAAAGAGATTACATCGAATAGATCTCCTCGAAGACCGAGGAGAACTTTGTATTGAGATCCGGAGTGATAGAGAAGAAGTCATCTAGATACTAGCTATGGACCCGAAGGTCTATGGTAAACTACTCACAACTCATGGTGAGGGCGATGATGATGATGATGAAGAACTCTGTGATGGAACCCCCTCCGGTGGAGCTCCGAAACAGGCTCCAAGATGGGATCTCACGGGAACAGAAGGTTACGACGGTGGAATTAGGGTTTTCTCTCCTTTGTCAAAGGTTTCGGGGTACGTAGACTTATATAGGAGGAAGGAGGACACCGGGGGGGGGGTGCTCGAGGGGCCCACGAGGCAGGGGGGGCGCCCTGGGCAGGGGCGCGTCCCCCACCCTCGTGGACACCCCGAGGCTCCCCTGACGTGGTTCTCAAGTCCCCTGTGCGTGATTTTCTCCAAAAATATCTCTCGCGAAGGTTTCATTCCGTGTGGACTCCGTTTGATATTCTTTTTCTGCAAAACCCTAAAACAGGCAAAAAAACAGCAATCTGGACTGGGCCTTTGGGTTATTAGGTTAGTCCCAAAAATGATATAAAAGTGTATGATAAATCCCATTAACCATCCAAGACTTCATAAATAATAGCATGGAACAATAAAAAATTATAGATACGTTGGAGACGTATCAAGCATCCCCAAGCTTAATTCCTGCTCGTCCTCGAGTAGGTAAATGATAAAGAAAGAATTTTTGATGTGGAATGCTAACCATTATAGTTTTTCAATGTAATTCTCATAATTGTGACATGAATGTTCAGATCTGAAAGATTCAAGACAAAAGTATATATTGACATAAGAAATAATAATACTTCAAGCATACTAACAAAGCAATCATGTCTTCTCAAAATACTATGGCTAAAGAAAGTTATCCCTACAAACTCATATAGTCTGGCTATGCTCCCTCTTCATCACACAAAATATTCATATCATGCACAACCCCGATTTCAGCCAAGCACTTGTTTTCATACTCTATTCTTTCAAACCTTTCAATTTTCACGCAATACATGAGCGTGAGCCATGGACATATCACTATGGGTAGAATAGAGGTGGTTGTGGAGAAGACAAAAAGAAGGGAGATAGTCTCACATCTACTAGGCGTATCAACGGGCTATGGAGATGCCCATCAATAGATATCAATGTGAGTGAGTAGGGATTGCCATGCAAGGGAGGCACTAGAGCTAAATATGAATGAAAGCTCAACAAAAAGAAACTAGTGGGTGTGCATCCAACTTGCTTGCTCACGAAGACCTAGGGCATTTGAGGAAGCCCATCGTTGGAATATACAAGCCAAGTTCTATAACGAAAAATTCCCACTAGTATATGAAAGTGACTAAGAAGGAGACTCTCTACAATGAAGAACATGGTGCTACTTTGGAGCAGAAGTGTGGATAAAAAGATAGTAGCAATTGTCCCTTTTTTGGGCCTTTATTTTTTCTTTGGCCTTTCCTTTTTTTTTCTCTGTTTTTTTTTCTTTTTTTTTGCAGAGGGGCTTTATAGATTTATCCTTTCCTCCCATGGGACAATGCTCTAATAATGATGATCATCACACTTTTCATTACAACTTGATATTACAACTCGATACTACAACAAAGTATGACTCTATATGAATGCCTCCGGCGGTGTGCCGGTATGTGCAATGAAACAAGAGTGACATGTATAAAAAGTTATGCATGGTGGCTTTGCCACAAATACGATGTCAACTACATGATCATGCAGGGCAATATGACAATATGATGTGTGTCATATGAACGAAACGGTGGAAAGTTGCATGGCAATATATCTCGGAATGGCTATGGAAATGCCATGATAGCTAGGTATGTTGGCTGTTTTGAGGAATAATATGGTGGCTGTTTTGAGGAAGGATATATATAGTGGGTTTATGGCACCGGCGAAAGTTGCGCGGTACAAGAGAGGCTAGGAATGGTGGAAGGGTGAGAGTGCGTATAATACATGGACTCAACATTAGTCATAAGAACTCATATACTTATTGCAAAAATCTATGAGTCATCAAAACAAAGCAATCAACGCATGCTCCTAGGGGGGAGGTTGGTAGGAGTTAACCATCGCGCGCCCCCGACCTCCACACAAAGGTTGGCACTTTACAAATACCTCATGCTCTAACTTCGTCACATAGCGGTTCACCATACATGCATGCTACGGGAATCACTAACCTTAACACAAGTATTTCTAAATTTCATAATAACTCCACTAGCATGACTCTAATATCACTATCCTCATATCTCAAAACAATTATCAAGCATCCAACATCTCATCATATTCAATGCACTTAGTGTGATTTTTTTTACTACATTGACGTTGGATGTCTATCATGTGAAGACTAGTTTTTTTAGCCTAAACACATTACCATGCTGTTTTAATAGACTCTCAAATATATATAAGTGAAGCATGAGAGTTCAACAATTCTACAAAATATTACAACCACCATGCTCTAAAAGATATTACTGAAGCACTAGAGCAAAAACTATTCAACTCAAAAGATATAAGTGAAGCACATAGAGTGTTCTAACAATTCCTAGGCCATATTTAACTCTCTAAAATAGGTGTGTCCAGCAAGGATGATTGTGACAAACTAAAAAGCAAAGACTCAAATTATACAAGACGCTCCAAGCAACATGTGGCGAATAAAAATATAGCTCAAAGTATAGTTACCGATGGATGAAGACGAAAGAGGGGATGCCTTCCCGGGGCATCCCCAAGCTTAGGCTTTTGATTATCCTTGAACTCCTTGGGGTTCCATGGGCATAGCCAAGCTTAGGCCTTTGCTACTCTTTGTTCCATGGTCCATCAAAGCAATACTCAAAACTTGAAAACTTCACAACACAAAGCTTAGACAAAAATTCTCGTGAGCTCCGTTAGTATAAGAAAGCAAACCACTACAGAAAGGTACTGCAATGAATTCATTCTCTTTTTATATTGGTGTTAAACCTACTGTATTCCAACTTCTCTATGGTTCATACCTCCAAATATTACTCATAGATGCATTGAAATAAGCAAACAACACACGAAAAATAGAATCTGTCAAAAACAGAACAGTCTGTAGCAATCAGGAGGTTTCGCATACTTGTGGAACTCCAAAAAATTCAAACTAAATTGGTAAATTTGAGTAATTTGTCTATTAATCATCTGCAAAAATAGTCAACTAAATAGAACGCTCCAGTAAAATCTGACGACCACTTTAGCGAGCTCTAATGATTCTGTTTTTCACAGCGAGATCACATAAACTTCACACAAGTCTTCCCAAAGGTTCTACTTGGCACAAACACTAAACAAAACATGAAATCACATCTAATCAGAGTCTAGATGCAATATTTATTCCCTAACAGAAACAAAAACAAAAAAAATATAAAATTGTGTTGCCTCCCAACAAGCGCTATTGTTTTATGCCCCTAGCTAGGCACGATACAAGATAGATCTAGGTATTGCCATCTTTGGAAGGCAATCCATAGGTGGCTCTCATGATAGATTCATATGGTGATTTGATTTTCTTTCTAGGAAAGTGTTCCATGCCTTTCCTTAACGGAAATTGGAATCTAATATTTCCTTCCTTCATATCATTAATTGAACCAATCGTTCTAAGGAAAGATCTACCAAGAATAATAGGACATGAAGGATTGCAATCTATATCAAGAACAATCAAATCTACGGGCACATAATTCCTATTGGCAACAATAAGAACATCAGTAATCTTTCCCATAGGTTTCTTAATAGTGGAATCCGCAAGATGCAAATTTAAAGAACAATCATCAAGTTCATGGAACCCTAGCAAATCACACAAAGTTTTTGGGATAGTGGAGACACTTGCACCCAAATCACACAAAGCATAGCATTCATGATCTTTTATTTTTATTTTTATAGTAGGTTCCCACTCATCATAAAGCTTTCTAGGGATAGAAACTTCCAACTCAAGTTTTTCTTCATAAGATTGCATCAAAGCATCAACTATGTGTTTGGTGAAAGCTTTATTTTGACTATAAGCATGCAGAGAATTTAGTAGGGATTGCAACAAGGAAATACAATCAATAAAAGAGCAATTATCATAATTGAATCCCTTGAAATCCAAAGTAGTGGGTTCATCACTATGCAATGTTTTAATCTCTCCACTCCCACTTTTAGCAATTTTGGCATCAAAATCTAAAAACTCCGAATCATTGGGACACTTTAAAGCAGAATCATCTCCAATCCTATCTTCATCAAAATTTATACTAGAAAACAAGGATCTAATAGGAGACACATCAATAACTTTCAGATCTTCATCTTTATTTTCATGATAACTAGAAGAACACGCTTTAATATAATCCTCTCTTTTAGCATGCATCCTAGCAGTTCTTTCTTTGCTTTCATCAATGGAAATTCTCATGGCTTTGAGAGCCTCATTGATATCATGATTAGGTGGGACAGATCTAAGTTTCAAAGAATCAACATCAAGAGTAGTTGACATGAATTGGTCATTCACATGGTTAGTCACAAAATCCTACATAAAACTTATAGATCGCTGAATATGTCATGTTTGATTCCTTGAAATAGTTTTGCGATATAGAGATGCTAATATGTGGGAGGTACTTAAATGATTGGTGTTTAGTAAGAATATTTGTGTTAAGGTTTGTGATTCCTGAAGCATGCACGTATAGTCTCTTGTTATGCTGGGAAATTGGAGCACAATTTATCCTTGATTGTCTATCTTTGTGTGAAGGTCGGGGAGCGCGATAGTTAACTCCTACCAACCACCCCCCTAGGAGCATGCACAGTAGTACTTTGCTTCGAGGCCTAATTACCTTTTTACAATAAGTATGTGAGTTCTTTATGACTAATGTTGAGTCCATGGTTCATACGCACTCTCACCCTTCTACCTTGCTAGCCACTCTAGTACCACACAACTTTCACCGATGCATCAAACCCACCATATACCCTTCCTCAAAATAGCCACCATACCTACCTATTATGGCATTTCCATAGCCATTCCGAGATATATTGCCATGCAACTTCCATCATCATCATATACATGACTTGAGCGTTCGTCGTCATATTGCTTTGCATGATCGTAAGATAGCTAGCATGATGTTTTCATGGCTTGTCCGTTTTTTGATGTCATTGCTATGCTAGATCATCGCACATATCGGTACACCGCCAGAGGCATTCGCATAGAGTCGTACTTTGTTATAGATATCGAGTTGTAATATTGAGTTATAACTAAATAAAAGTGTAATGATCATCATTATCAGAGCATTTTCCCTGTGAGGACAGGATGATGGAAGCTATGATTCCCTCACAAGTTGGGATGAGCCTCCACACTTTAAAAATAATAAAAGAGGCCAAAGAAGCCCACCAAAAAAAGAGAGAAAAAAAGGAGAGAAAAAGAGTGAAGGGGCAATGTTACTATCCTTTTACCACACTTGTGCTTCAGAGTAGCACCATGTTCTTCATATAGAGAGTCTCTTGAGTTGTCACTTTCATATACTAGTGGGAATATTTCATTATAGAACTTGGTTTATATATTCCGATGATGGTCTTCCTCATATGCCCCAGGTCTTCATGAGCAAGCAAGTTGGATGCACACCCACTTAGTTTTCAATTTGAGCTTTCATACACTTATAGCTCTTAGTGCATCCGTTGCATGGCAATACCTACTCACTCACATTTATATCAATTGATGGACATCTCCATAGTCCTGATTTGCCTAGTTGATGTGAGACTTTCTCCCTACTCTTGTCTACTACCACCTTCTATTCCAACCATAGTGTTATATCCATGGCTCACGCTCATGTATTGCATGAGGGTTGAAAAAGCTGAAGTGCGTTAAAAAGTATGAACCAATTGCTTGGCTGACACCGGGGTAGTGCATGATTTATATTTTGTGTTAAGAAGATGGAGCATGACAAGGCTGTAAGATTTTGTAGGGATAGAGTTCTTTAGCATTGATATTTTGAAAAACATGATTGTTTGTTGGGATGCCCGAGTATTAAATTATTTTATGTCAAATGATAGACTATTGCTTTGAATCACTCGTGTCTTAATATTCATGCCATGATTAGATTACATGATCAAGATTATGCTAGGTAGCATTCCACATAAAAATTATCCTTTTATCATTTACCTACTCGAGGATGAGCAGGAATTAAGCTTGGGGATGCTGATACATCTCCGTCGTATCTCCAATTTATGATTGTTCCACGCCAATATTCTACAACTTTTACATACATTTGGCAACTTTTTATACTATTTTTGGGACTAACATATTGATCCAGTGCCCAGTGCCAGTTCCTGTTTGTTGCATGTTTTTTGTTTCACAAAAAATCCATATCAAATAGAGTCCAAATGGGATAAAAACTTACGGAGATTTTTGTTGGAATATATGTGATTTTTGTGAAGAAGAATCAATGCGAGACGATGCCCGAGGGGGCCAAAAGGTAGGGGTTGCACCCTGGACCCTTGTGGATGCCCCATAAGGCGGTTGGTGCCCATATTTTTCCGCAAGAAAGCCAATATCCGGATAAAATCGTGTTAAAATTTCAGCCCAATCGGAGTTACGGATCTCCGAGAATTTAAGAAACGGTGAAAGGCCAGAATCTCGGAGCGCAGAAACAGAAGGAAACAGAGAGAGAGACAGATCGAATCTCGGAGGGGTTCTCGCCCCTCCACCTCCATGGACGCCATGGACCAAAGGGGAAACCCTTGTGCCATCTAGGGGGAAGGTCAAGGAAGAATAAGAAGAAGGAGGGGGCTCTCCCCCCGCTCTTTCGGTGGCGCCAGAACGCCGCCGGGGCCATCATCGTGACCGCAATCTACACCAACAACTTCGCCGCTGTCATCACCAACTCTCTCCCCCTCTATGCAACGGTTCAACACCTCTTCTCCGCGTTGTAATCTCTACTTGAACTTGGTACTCAACACTATATATTATTTCCCAATGATGTATGGCTATCCTATGATGTTTGAGTAGATCCGTTTTGTCCTATGGGTTGATTGATGATCGTGATTGGTTTGCGTTGCATGTTTTATTATTATTGGTGCTATCCTATGGTGCTCTCTATGTCGCGCAAGCATGAGGGATCCCCGCTGTAGGGTTTTCCATATGTTCATGATTTGCTTATGGTGGGTTGCTAGAGTGACAGAAGCTTAAACCCGAGTAAGTAGGTTGTTTGCGTATGGGAATAAAGAGGAGTTGATACCTTATAATTATATTGTTGGGTTTTACCTTAATGATCTTTAGTAGTTACAGATGTTTGCTAGAGTTCCAATCATAAGTGCATATGATCCAAGAAGAGAAAGTATGTTAGCTTATGCCTCTTCCTCATATAAAGTTGCAATAATGATTACCGGTCTAGTTATCGATTGCCTAGGGACAAATAATTTTCTTGTGACAAAAAGGCCTCTATTAAAACTAACTTAGTTCTATCTTTATCTAAACAGTCCCTACTTTATATTTACGTGCTCTTTATTATCTTGCAAATCTGTCCCGTTACACCTACAAAGTACTTCTATTTTCATACTTGTTCTAGGTAAAGCGAACGTCAAGCGTGCATAGAGTTCTATCGGTGGTCGATAGAACTTGAGGGGATATTTGTTCTAGCTTTAGCTCCTTGTTGGGTTCGACACTCTTACTTCTCTAAAGAGTCTACAATTGATCCCCTATACTTGAGGGTTATCAGACATTAACATAGGATTTTTTTTCATGTTCATGCTCAGGTAGACAACATCTAATTATACCATCTACTCCTTTATAAAGAAGTGGGCCATCCCAAAAGTAGTGTCATAAATCATAGAAGAAATTTTTTTGTTGGTAAGTAAAGTTAGGGGGGTATGTGTTTAGCAATAATATAATTAGCATAGTCAGCATACCAAGGTGTGTTGTTAGAAACAGTTATTGCAGCTAATTGCTCATCAGGAAAACTATCATCAATAGGTAGTGGGTCTGTTGGGGATCGTAGCAGAAAATCAAAATTTTCTTACGCATCACCAAGATCTATCTATGGAGTAATCTAGCAACGAGCATAAAGGAGAGTGAGTGCATCTACATACCCTTGTATATTGCGAGCGGAAGCGTTCAAGAGAACGGGGATGATGGAGTCGTACTCGTCGTGATCCAAATCACCGATGATCCTAGCGCCGAATGGACGGCACCTCCGTGTTCAACACATGTACGGAGCGGGGACGTCTCCTCCTTCTTGATCCAGCAAGGGGGGAGGAGAGGATGATGGAGATCCAGCAGCACGACGGCGTGGTGGTGGAAGTAGCGGGATTCCAGCAGGGCTTCGCCAAGCGCTGCGGGAGGAGGGAGATGTGTCACGGGAGGGAGAGGGGGCGCCAGGGCTTGGGGTGCTGCTCCCATGCACCTCCCCACTATATATAGGGGTGGAGGGGGCTGGTTTCTTGTCCTCCAAGTCCATTGGGGCGTTGGCAAAGGTGGGGGAAAGAAATCCCATCATTTCCTTTCCCCACCGATTGTTATCCCCCCTTTTTAGGGATCTTGATCTTATCCCTTCGGGATATGATCTTATTCCTTCTAAGGGGCGATCTTGGTGCGCCTTGACCAGGGGTGTGGGGCCTTGCCCCCACTACCCATGTTCATGTGGGTCCCCCCATGCAGGTGGGCCCCACTTCGGAACCTTCTAGAACCTTCCCGATACAATACCGAAAAATCCCGAACATTTTCTGGTGGCCAAAATAGGAATTCCTATATATAAATCTTTACCTCCGGACCATTCCGGAACTCCTCGTGACGTCCGGGATCTCATCCGGGACTCCGAACAACTTTCGGGTTTCCGCATACTTATATCTCTACAACCCTAGCGTCACCGAACCTTAAGTGTGTAGACCCTACGGGTTCGGGAGACACGCAGACATGACCGAGACGACTCTCCGGTCAATAACCAACAGCGGGATCTGGATACCCATGTTGGCTCCCACATGCTCCACGATGATCTCATCGGATGAACCACGATGTCAAGGATTCAATCAACCTCGTATACAATTCCCTTTGTCTATGGTACATGTGACGCCCGAAGACCAATGTCCCAGAAGATTCCAGAAGATTCCAGAAGATTCCAGATGTTCCGGGGTTTCCCCTTGTGTTCTTTGTGCTTGTGTTATTTATTTTTGCATTGCATCATGTCATCATGCCATCATGTCTTTTTAATCTTTGCATCTCAACCTAAATAAATCGTGTGAACCTTCGGTTCATTTAAATCGAGGGAAGAAGGTCTTCTCTTTAAAACATATAAAAGCCTCCTAATAATTATGGAGCTATATTAATAAATATTCCATTCTTGGAATTACCCGCAACACACGTGCATAATTTCCCCATGCTTTCCTACTTCGAGTTTCTCCTTCAAAAACCTTGCCAATAATTCTTTCCGTTGTTTCGAGGTTCCTCCAAAAATTTGAACATTTTTGGACACTTCAATAATCACGTCTTAGTTTAAACCTATTTGAATTAAATTCAAATATGTTTGAATTATTTTCCGATCTGGCCTTTTGTATTTTTCTCCGGTCGTGCTCATTTTTACGAGCCCGAGAAAAATTAACCTCATGTGCTATTTTTTCCCTAACCTCCCTCTTCTTTCTTTTTTTCTCTCGTTTGTTTTCTGCCAAAATCAGTTAAATCAGAGACCAGCCTCTTAGGCCTCATCCCAGCCTCCCTTTTCCTCCTGGCCTTTCCCTCTCTCTAGGCCTCCCTAAGGCCCATCCTTTCCTCAGCCGCAGCTGGCCTGCTCCCAGCCGGCCCAAGGCCCAAACCCCCTCCCAAACCCTAGCGCACCCCTCGTTCTCTCCCTCGACCCTCTCTTCCCTCTGGCCGCCGCCACCCCTCGCTTTCTCCCTCTGCCCGATCGTCCCTCTCGCCCGAGCTCTTCCCTCGATCTTCCCCATCCCCCTCGCCGTTTTTCCCTCTCCTCGACCCGCATCGCTCGCTCTCAGCGCCCGATAGGCCCCGCTCCCTCCAGCCTCGCGGCGCCCGAGACCCCATCTGCCGATTCCCTCGCGACCGAATCTTCTCTGCCGCGCCCCAGCGCCCTGCTTCCATGGCGCCTCGCTCCCTCCTCGACCCTTCGTCCGAGCGCCTCCGCCACCAGGACGCCCCAGCGCCTCTCCTCCGGCATCCCTCCTCCGACGCCAGGGCCAGCCAGCCCGTCTCCTCGCGAAGGCTGCAGCCCGGCGCGCCCCTCCTCCATCTTCAGCCCCGGTGCCCCGTCTCAAGGCCGCCCCGAGCTCGACCGCGCCGTCTCCTGCGCGCCCCAGGCAGGAGCCGCGCCTCCATCTTCAGCAGTGCGCCGTCTCCATCGCCACCTCACGCTGTTCCTTCAGCAACCGGCCCAAGCCTCTGCCTCGTCGCCCTACCATGCTGCCCCTTTTGTGTTTGCTCCTGTTTTGTGTTTTGTTGTGTTGCCTGTGCTGTAATTTTTGCCAGTACCCCGACGGGCTTCAAAGAGTTCGGTTTTGGGCAAGACCGACGAGCTCCTACTTCAACTACGGCGCGAGATCGAGAACCCCTAAGTACCACTACGAACGCCGACGCGACAAGTACCCCTTCGGAGAGGTGAACGACTACGAACGGGAACGTCTACGCAAGATGACACGACAAGTACCACGACCACGACCAAGTACCACGACGACCGACTCGGCAAGTACATCTACGAACGTGAACAACTACCGTCGCCGGAGCAACTACTTCCACTACGGAACGTGTACCACTACCGTCGCCCCGAAGATGTCCGACGCCGCAAGTACCACGACACGATAACGTGAACGACTACTTCCTCTACGGCCGTGTACAACTACTCCCCCTACGTCCCTCTACGATCTCGAACCGCCCCGAAATGCACGCTTCAAAGGTATAACGAGACGACCCCGTGGATGACTCGTGGAATGCTAGCTTGTGTTGTATGAAATGTCTCCCGTGTGTGCTCCGTGGCTGTTTCGTCCCTTTTGTCATGTTCCTCGGTTGCCTCGTCGCCGACTCGTGGGAACCCGGTGAAGGGATCGCCCCACCTTTCATCTCGTTTGACTCACTCACGCCATCTTTCCTTTTGCACCGGTCTCGCAACGAGTTACCGGAACCGATATGTTGCCGTGGCATCATTTTCGGAATTGTTGTCGTGGCACCTTTCCATTCCACCACGGCGACAAATGCTCCATATCTCTTTTAAGTCAACCTTTTAATAATTGCATATAACTTGTTCATGTCATCCGCATCATGCTAACAACACTAAAATGTTAATTATTGTTTGCTTATAATTACTAAACATGCTCATGGGGATTTTCCGGATATGTTGTTGTTATTTTTTCGGCCTCATTTAAAATGCCTAAATAGTGTAGTTTTACTTTTGTTTCACCTCTTGCCATGTTAAAAACATTTAACCTTGTCTTGTAAATAAACGAGAGTCAACTAAATAATTAAATGTGGTGTTTCGTCAATATGCAACTCGTTGCATATTGAGCTCCACTTAACTTGTAGTGTTGTTGTGCACTTTGCCATGCCATGCATATTTAAACCGAACATGCATCATGCTTGCTTGTGCATCGTATGCCATGCTTATGCTTGTGTGTTTACCGTGTTGTTTCTTTCTTTCCGGTTGCTTCTCTTGTTAGCTTCGGTTTCGTTCCGGAGTTGTGAGGTTTCTCTCGACTGTGTTGCTTCGTCTACTTCATGGATCCGTTCTTCTCCCTTGTGGAATTCCAGGCAAGATGACCGAACCCGGATACCATTACTATCTTTGCCTATTGCTAGAGTATCGTTCTTTAGTTTTGCCTCGATGCCCATGTTCTTCTTGTCAGCCTCCTACTTGTAACCACTACCATGTTTAACCACCCTACCTATGCAAACCGTTGCTTGGCTAAGTACGCTTCGCTCAGCCCCTCTTATAGCATTGTTAGTTACAGGTGAAGATTGAAGATGCTTGCTTCATGTTGAAGTTTGGTTGGGTTATATCACACTATATAAATGCTTAAAAATGAAATCATCTATATATTGGCAAGGGTGGAAGGCTAAGCCTTTTGCTTGGTGATTTGTTCCACTCATGCCGTTAGGAACCGTATAAACCGGTGTTATGTTCCTTGATTATGCGTTCCTAACACGGTTGGGGTGTATGGGACCCCCTTGATACACCGCTAAGTGCTAAGTCTTTTCCAGCAAGTCCCAACATTGGTACTATTTGCCTAATAACTAATAAAACTTGCATGTGGACTAGCTATCCCTTTTATTTTAATTCAACCCCCCCGGGCCAGTGCTCCACATGAGTGTTGGTCCGAAACGAGCAGACTGCGGGGCCACCTCAAGGAAACTTGAGGTTTGGTAAAAACCTGTAGGATGACTCATCCGGTCGTGTCCTGAGACTTAGATACGCGCGGCTACTATCAGGGTGTCGACACGCCGGGAGGATTTGCTGGATTAGCCTTACCTTAGTTCGGTTTAACTTGAGCACGGGATTCCGAGAATACTCGGGTCTTCCCACCTATGGAGTTGCGACTCCGCGGATCGTGGGCTTGTAATGGGTCAAGTTGGAACACCCCTGCAGGGTTTGAAATTTCGAAAGCCGTGCCCGCGGTTATGTGGCAGATGGGAGCTTGTTAATATCCGGTTGTTGATAACTTGACACAATGATTCAATACACTACCAGCGTGTGTACCGTGACTGTCAATTTCCGAATAGGGACTCGGGAGTTGAACACGGTGGGGTTATGTTTGACCGGCTTTAGCTAGGATCACTTCGTGATCATCTCTCGACCGAGGCACTTCTCTTCTCGCTCTCTCTTACGTAAGTTAGTGCTAGTTGCTGCTGCAGACTCTTGTTGTTCCTTCATCTCTTGTTCTTTCTTCAGCCTTGTCCTCACCCAAGGCTTAAATAGTCGTGTTACCCGGGAACGGGATTGCTGAGTCCTCTGTGGCTCACAGTTACTTCACCACACCAGATGCAGGTTCAGCCGAGTTTGATGCAGGAGCTGGTTCAAGTACTTCACCGGGAGCTCGTTGAAGTGTGGCCGTATGCTTGTGACGTTTCGATGTTCAGTAGTGGTTTCTACTAGGATTCGATCCTGACCTGTGGCTTTATGTTGTTTTGGTATCTTTCTTTGGATCTTCGCCCGTAGTCGGGTTGTGATGTTTTGAATGATGTTATGCTTATGTAATGTATTGTGTGAAGTGGCGAGTGTAAGCCAACTATCTCCTTTTGCAATTTAATCCCTCTTTTACATGAGTCGTGGAAAGATACCAAACTTGAGATCATTCTAGGATGGGCTTATACCTTTAAGTCGTGCCTCGACACGTAGGAGGTATAGTCCCATCCTGGGCATTACAAGTTGGTATTCAGAGCCTTCTCCGACCTAGAAGCCCCCACTGATTGATCGAATCGTTGATGGTTGAGTCTAGGCACACACTTGAAAATGTTTTGAGTCCTATATATATATCGGAGAGTAGGATTTCTGTTTGCTCCTCATGTCTTTTCATTCTGGTGAGGACTCCTGACGACTACTCTTGCCTCTTCTACTTTCAAAAATTGCACCAAATTTTTTTTAGGATCTCGCGAGTATTTTTTGGATTGTTTCAATGTCTTTGTGACGAGAACATTGTTCTCGATGCCTCCTGTCATTAGGGATTGTGGCAGTGTCCCGAGGAGTTGAGCTCCGAGGTGTTGTCGTCACAAATCCATCGCGGCAGTACTAGAATACTTAAGACGGCCGACATCGAAAACTCTCCTATGCGGTTAGTGGCAAGATAACCCCGACATCACCTAGTACTGGGGAGGTAGTTCGAGAGTATTGCCATAGCTTGTATAGTGGATGCGTTTTGAAGGTCCGAGGTAAACAATTTCCGAGAAAGACTGGTTATGTGTTGAAGGATGGATACACCTGGATGTAGGTTTAGAGTTGATTGCGCGGTGCTTCCCGTGTATCCCCAACACCTGATTGCATAACTAGAAACTTTCGGGAATTAGTAGGTGGGTTCATCCAGTAGTTCTAGGCATTCTTCGAACGGATGCACGATATGAAGTTCGGGGTTCTACATTGAGTGAAGTGGTTTTATGGACTTGTTCTGATCGGGAGTTGCATCTTAAAGGGTCCTTGGCTATGCTGATCCGGGGATTGCAAAACCCTTTTGTAACACGTTCCATGAGCTTTCAGCACGAAGATGTCGAATGAAGCTTCTATCTTGCATTTGTTCTATCTGATCCTTGTTCCTTTTTATTTTCATTTTGCTCTCCAAGCGGCTTCTCGTCAAGTTGATGTACCTACGGAATTCATTCGTTCAATTCTCTGTTCGGATGATATTGTGAAGATCATGCTACACATCTATCCTTTGTTTTTGTTTTGATTCTGGTATTCGAGTTGCTTCGATGTCAAATGTTGATTCCATACCTTTCTTAATCGGTGTTCTCATATTTCTGTGGGAGTGCTAGTCCTTCTTGATCATCAAGATGGTTATGTTAAATTCTTTTTCAACCGGTGTCCATTTTGTTCGTCTCAAGTTCTCTTTGTTTCCCCCACCCTCCCACCCTTCTTCTTCTCGGAGCCAGGAATTCTTAATCAAGTATCCTTTTATTCATGTGATGTTTCTTCATTCATTTCCATCAATGTTCATTATCCGGTGATTTATCGTGAAGATGCTCAAGAGCTTCAAGTTCATCATTCTTTTGTTCTCAAATTCTGCCGGTGGATGTAATTCAAGATTTCGGTGTTCATCTTATTCTTTTCCTCATTTCACAATGCTTTCTTATTCTGGTGCACCAATTAATCATTCTCCTCTTGCTATTCATATCCGGAGTGCTGAAGATTCATAATTCCATTCTTAATCCGTTCAAATTATTTTGAGGATTGTCATCTATTCAAGCCATTTAATTCAACCGGTGCAATATCTCTTAAGCAATCTTTTTCAACGGTGATTTCTTTGAGTGGGCCCTAACCCACAGGTCTTTTCCCAGGATCTTACCCGACTCTTCTATTTTTCCGGAGTTATACTCAAATTCTCTTTTAAAGTGTGACATAAGAATGATCCTCATCAGTCACATGCCTTCTCCAAGTTTACTTTCAAATTCTTTTCATCATTGGTTCAACCTTTTTAATTCTTCATTCCGGAGTGCTCAACAATTCTTATGGCATTTCTCGTCTTCATTCTCAACATTTGGAGACCGGAGAAGAGTTTCTCTTAAATTTTGACCCGTTCTCAAGATTCGTGGTTCTAGCTTCATGCCATCCTCATTATTGTTCCGATCGTGAGGAATCATTTTCATACCCACCCGAAGCATTTCATGAATTCTTTTCTTTGTGATCCTCCGAAGGCCATCATTTCAGCATATTTCTTCGTTCTCAGTTTTCAACTTCGTCCTCCAAATATTCTTCATTGATGTCTCTTCGTTCGTCTCCATATTCTTACGGTGGTTCATTCAAGATTACCCTTCCGTTGTTATCGTTTCAATTCATTTGTTCTTTTCATAATCCTACCGGTGCTTCGTTGAATAATTATCCGAGCTTGTCCGAGATCTCTCTTTAATTCTTTCCAACGAGAATAAGTAGTATGCCAAATCCTTTGGTTGTCATCAATTTTAATTGGTGAAGGAGATGCATGACATAATTCTTATTCCTATTCCTTCAAGGTGATTTAATTCTTTTGTCTGGAGCTTGTTCATCATATCATATTCTCGCTTCTAAGTTTTTCTTCTTCTTTTCCGGAGCTCCATGTTATTTCAATTATCATTTCAAGCTCCATCTAATTCATCACAGGCCTTGAATCTTATTCTTTTCATTTTTCACTTCTAATGCTTCCATTACCGGAGTTCTTCATGGTGGTTCATCATGATTTAATTCTTCCTCGAAGTTTTCATCAGGATTCTTGTTGGAGCTCAAGCATTCTTCATCATGCATTCCAATTGCATTCTTTCTACCTTATCTTTTCAGATGGTGTTATGTCATTTTTGACAATTCCTTCATGTTTCATGATTCACGAGTTATCAAGAATGGGATATTTAAAACCATCATTTCTTTTTCTTTAGGAGATCTTTTCAACCCTTCAATTATTCGTTGGATTTATCTTGGGTTGTATTGCACCTATAAGCTTTCCCTAAGGATTGTTGCTAATTATGGTGCTTATAAATGACCCGAATTCTTCATTTATCATTCCGGCGAAATAAGTTTTTCGTCTCCTTGTTGATCTCAATCCAATTATATGTTTTCGTCAGTGGCTGGTTGTCACCTCATAATTTTGAGATGTTTTCCATAAGCCCACAACGAGCTTATTCCTTTCGTTGTTGGATTTTTTTCAACAACTCCGTTCAACCCTTCTTCGTAAGGATGCTCTTTCAAATTCAATTTTGAGAGATGTTGTCATTTTCTTCTCCGTTCAAGTCTTTCATTGATTTATATGCTATTCTTTCGTTCCGGAGGCATTGTGATATTGCTCTCCCTTGACCATCATCTCGGTTTTTTATCAAGATCATGTTCTTTTCCTTGTTTATCTATTTAACCGGAGTGTTGTATTCTTCATTCAAGTTCTCTCATCTTATCAAGTTTTGCCTCTCTTTATACCGGTGTGCTGTTTGAATCTTTCTTACCCCTTGTGCCATTCTTTTAATTGTTTCGGAGGCAATATGTTGTTGTTTTCATCAACTATCATCCATCTTCTCAAGTTCTTGTTCAATTCCTTCCATTTTCAGTCGGAGTGCTGTCCAAATTCTGTCATTCTTATTCCTTGGCTATACCATTGCGGTTTCTTATTCTTTTGGTTCGTAAGCTCTTGTTTCATGTCTTTCAACCTCCAAGGTTCTCATAATACTCCTTGTTACTCATTTTACCGGAGTGCTCTTAACTTCGTTCATCTCTGTTGTATTCTCTCTTTCAAGAATGTTCAACCTCTCAAGGTTCTTTGGTTTCACTCGTCTGTCAAAGAAGCAACTTTGTTTTACCTCTTCTTTTTCGTTGTTACCCGGTGATATCTCTAGGATCTCGGGTCGAGATCCTCTGTTAGTGTGGGAGAGTTGTGACGCCCGAAGACCGACGTCCCAGAAGATTCCAGAAGATTCCAGAAGATTCCAGATGTTCCGGGGTTTCCCCTTGTGTTCTTTGTGCTTGTGTTATTTATTTTTGCATTGCATCATGTCATCATGCCATCATGTCTTTTTAATCTTTGCATCTCAACCTAAATAAATCGTGTGAACCTTCGGTTCATTTAAATCGAGGGAAGAAGGTCTTCTCTTTAAAACATATAAAAGCCTCCTAATAATTATGGAGCTATATTAATAAATATTCCATTCTTGGAATTACCCGCAACACACGTGCATAATTTCCCCATGCTTTCCTACTTCGAGTTTCTCCTTCAAAAACCTTGCCAATAATTCTTTCCTTTGTTTCGAGGTTCCTCCAAAAATTTGAACATTTTTGGACACTTCAATAATCACCTCTTAGTTCAAACCTATTTGAATTAAATTCAAATATGTTTGAATTATTTTCCGATCTGGCCTTTTGTATTTTTCTCCGGTCGTGCTCATTTTTACGAGCCCGAGAAAAATTAACCTCATGTGCTATTTTTTCCCTAACCTCCCTCTTCTTTCTTTTCTTCTCTCGTTTGTTTTCTGCCAAAATCAGTTAAATCAGAGACCAGCCTCTTAGGCCTCATCCCAGCCTCCCTTTTCCTCCTGGCCTTTCCCTCTCTCTAGGCCTCCCTAAGGCCCATCCTTTCCTCAGCCGCAGCTGGCCTGCTCCCAGCCGGCCCAAGGCCCAAACCCCCTCCCGAACCCTAGCGCACCCCTCGTTCTCTCCCTCGACCCTCTCTTCCCTCTGGCCGCCGCCACCCCTCGCTTTCTCCCTCTGCCCGATCGTCCCTCTCGCCCGAGCTCTTCCCTCGATCTTCCCCATCCCCCTCGCCGTTTTTCCCTCTCCCCGACCCGCATCGCTCGCTCTCAGCGCCCGACAGGCCCCGCTCCCTCGAGCCTCGCGGCGCCCGAGACCCCATCTGCCGATTCCCTCGCGACCGAATCTTCTCTGCCGCGCCCCAGCGCCCTGCTTCCATGGCGCCTCGCTCCCTCCTCGACCCTTCGTCCGAGCGCCTCCGCCGCCAGGACGCCCCAGCGCCTCTCCTCCGGCATCCCTCCTCCGACGCCAGGGCCAGCCAGCCCGTCTCCTCGCGAAGGCTGCAGCCCGGCGCGCCCCTCCTCCATCTTCAGCCCCGGTGCCCCGTCTCAAGGCCGCCCCGAGCTCGACCGCGCCGTCTCCTGCGCGCCCCAGGCAGGAGCCGCGCCTCCATCTTCAGCAGTGCGCCGTCTCCATCGCCACCTCACGCTGTTCCTTCAGCAACCGGCCCAAGCCTCTGCCTCGTCGCCCTACCGTGCTGCCCCTTTTGTGTTTGCTCCTGTTTTGTGTTTTGTTGTGTTGCCTGTGCTGTAATTTTTGCCAGTACCCCGACGGGCTTCGAAGAGTTCGGTTTTGGGCAAGACCGACGAGCTCCTACTTCAACTACGGCGCGAGATCGAGAACCCCCAAGTACCACTACGAACGCCGACGTGACAAGTACCCCTTCGGAGAGGTGAACGACTACGAACGGGAACGTCTACGCAAGATGACATGACAAGTACCACGACCACGACCAAGTACCACGACGACCGACTCGGCAAGTACATCTACGAACGTGAACAACTACCATCGCCGGAGCAACTACTTCCACTACGGAACGTGTACCACTACCGTCGCCCCGAAGATGTCCGACGCCGCAAGTACCACGACACGATAAGGTGAACGACTACTTCCTCTACGTCCATGTACAACTACTTCCCCTACGTCCCTCTACGATCTCGAACCGCACCGAAACGCACGCTTCAAAGGTATAACGAGACGACCCCGTGGATGACTCGTGGAATGCTAGCTTGTGTTGTATGAAATGTCTCCCGTGTGTGCTCCGTGGCCGTTTCGTCCCTTTTGTCATGTTCCTCGGTTGCCTCGTCGCCGACTCGTGGGAACCCGGTGACGGGATCGCCCCACCTTTCATCTCGTTTGACTCGCTCACGCCATCTTTCCTTTTGCACCGGTCTCGCAACGAGTTACCGGAACCGATATGTTGCCGTGGCATCATTTTCAGAATTGTTGTCGTGGCACCTTTCCATTCCACCACGGCGACAAATGCTTCATATCTCTTTTAAGTCAACCTTTTAATAATTGCATATAACTTGTTCATGTCATCCGCATCATGCTAACAACACTAAAATGTTAATTATTGTTTGCTTATAATTACTAAACATGCTCATGGGGATTTTCCGGATATGTTGTTGTTATTTTTCTGGCCTCATTTAAAATGCCTAAATAGTGTAGTTTTACTTTTGTTTCACCTCTTGCCATGTTAAAAACATTTAACCTTGTCTTGTAAATAAACGAGAGTCAACTAAATAATTAAATGTGGTGTTTCGTCAATATGCAACTCGTTGCATATTGAGCTCCACTTAACTTGTAGTGTTGTTGTGCACTTTGCCATGCCATGCATATTTAAACCGGACATGCATCATGCTTGCTTGTGCATCGTATGCCATGCTTATGCTTGTGCGTTTACCGTGTTGTTTCTTTCTTTCCGGTTGCTTCTCTTGTTAGCTTCAGTTTCGTTCCGGAGTTGTGAGGTTTCTCTCGACTGTGTTGCTTCGTCTACTTCATGGATCCGTTCTTCTCCCTTGTGGAATTCCAGGCAAGATGACCGAACCCGGATACCATTACTATCTTTGCCTATTGCTAGAGTATCGTTCTTTAGTTTTGCCTCGATGCCCATGTTCTTCTTGTCAGCCTCCTACTTGTAACCACTACCATGTTTAACCACCCTACCTATGCAAACCGTTGCTTGGCTAAGTACGCTTCGCTCAGCCCCTCTTATAGCATTGTTAGTTGCGGGTGAAGATTGAAGATGCTTGCTTCATGTTGAAGTTTGGTTGGGTTATATCACACTATATAAATGCTTAAAAATGAAATCATCTATATATTGGCAAGGGTGGAAGGCTAAGCCTTTTGCTTGGTGATTTGTTCCACTCATGCCATTAGGAACCGTATAAACCGGTGTTATGTTCCTTGATTATGCGTTCCTAACACGGTTGGGGTGTATGGGACCCCCTTGATAAACCGCTAAGTGCTAAGTCTTTTCCAGCAAGTCCCAACATTGGTACTATTTGCCTAATAACTAATAAAACTTGCATGTGGACTAGCTATCCCTTTTATTTTAATTCAACCCCCCCGGGCCAGTGCTCCACATGAGTGTTGGTCCGAAACGAGCAGACTGCGGGGCCACCTCAAGGAAACTTGAGGTTTGGTAAAAACCTGTAGGATGACTCATCCGGTCGTGTCCTGAGACTTAGATACGCGCGGCTACTATCAGGGTGTCGACACGCCGGGAGGATTTGCTGGATTAGCCTTACCTTAGTTCGGTTTAACTTGAGCACGGGATTCCGAGAATACTCGGGTCTTCCCACCTATGGAGTTGCGACTCCGCGGATCGTGGGCTTGTAATGGGTCAAGTTGGAACACCCCTGCAGGGTTTGAACTTTCGAAAGCCGTGCCCGCGGTTATGTGGCAGATGGGAGCTTGTTAATATCCGGTTGTAGATAACTTGACACAATGATTCAATACACTACCAGCGTGTGTACCGTGACTGTCAATTTCCGAATAGGGATTCGGGAGTTGAACACGATGGGGTTATGTTTGACCGGCTTTAGCTAGGATCACTTCGTGATCATCTCTCGACCGAGGCACTTCTCTTCTCGCTCTCTTTTACGTAAGTTAGTGCTAGTTGCTGCTGCAGACTCTTGTTGTTCCTTCACCTCTTGTTCTTTCTTCAGCCTTGTCCTCACCCAAGGCTTAAATAGTCGTGTTACCCGGGAACGGGATTGCTGAGTCCTCTGTGGCTCACAGTTACTTCACGACACCAGATGCAGGTTCAGCCGAGTTTGATGCAGGAGCTAGTTCAAGTACTTCACCGGGAGCTCGTTGAAGTGTGGCCGTATGCTTGTGACGTTTCGATGTTCAGTAGTGGTTTCTACTAGGTTTCGATCCTGACCTGTGGCTTTATGTTGTTTTGGTATCTTTCTTTGGATCTTCGCCCGTAGTCGGGTTGTGATGTTTTGAATGATGTTATGCTTATGTAATGTATTGTGTGAAGTGGCGAGTGTAAGCCAACTATCTCCTTTTGCAATTTAATCCCTCTTTTACATGAGTCGTGCAAAGATACCAAACTTGAGATCATTCTAGGATGGGCTTATACCTTTAAGTCGTGCCTCGACACGTAGGAGGTATAGTCCCATCCTGGGCATTACAGTACAGTACTTGCCCGAGATTCGATCGTCGGTATCCCGATACCTTGTTCAGTCTCGTTACCGGCAAGTCTGTTTACTCGTTCCGTAACACATCATCCCGTGATCAACTCCTTGATCACATTGTGCACATTATGATGATGTCCTACCGAGTGGGCCCAGAGATACCTCTCCGTCACACGGAGTGACAAATCCCAGTCTCGATTCATGCCAACCCAACAGACACTTTCGGAGATACCTGTAGTGCACCTTTATAGCCACCCAGTTACGTTGTGACGTTTTGTACACCCAAAGCATTCCTACGGTATCCGGGAGTTGCACAATCTCATGGTCTAAGGAAAAGATACTTGACATATAGAAAAGCTTTAGCATACGAACTACACGATCTGTGCTAGGCTTAGGAATGGGTCTTGTCCATCACATAATTCTCCTAATGATGTGATCCCGTTATCAACGACATCCAATGTCCATGGTCAGGAAACCGTGACCATCTGTTGATCAACGAGCTAGTCAACTAGAGGCTTACTAGGGACATGGTGTTTGTCTATGTATCCACACATGTATCTGAGTTTCCTATCAATACAATTCTAGCATGGATAATAAACAATTATCATGAACAAGGAAATATAATAAAAACAAATTTATTATTGCCTCTAGGGCATATTCCAACAGTCTCCCACTTGCACTAGAGTCAATAATCTAGTTCACATCGCCATGTGATTAACACTCACAGGTCACATCGCCATGTGACTAACATTCAAAGAGTTTACTAGAGTCAATAATCTAGTTCACATCAATATGTGATTAACACTCAATGAGTTCTGGGTTTGATCATGTTATGCTCGTGAGAGAGGTTGTAGTCTACGGGTCTGCTACATTCAGATCCCTATGTACTTCGCAAAACTTTATGTCATATCGTAGATGCTGCTACCACGTTCCACTTGGAGCTATTCCAAACTATTGCTCCATTATACATATCCGGTATCTCCACTCAGACTTATCCGGATAGGTGTTAAGCTTGCATCGACGTGACTCTTTACGTCGAACTCTTTATCACCTCCATAACCGAGAAACATTTCCTTATTCCTCTAAGGATAATTTTGACCACTATCTAGTGATCCACTCCTGGATCACCTTTGTACCCTCTTGCTAGACATGTGGCAAGGCACACATCAGGTGCGGTACTCATCATGGCATACCGTATAGAGCCTATGACAAAATCATAGGGGACGACCTTCGTCCTTCCTCTTTCTTCTGCCGTGGTCAAGCTTTGAGTCCTACTCAACTTTACACCTTACAACTCAGGCAAGAACTCCTTCTTTGACTGATCTATTTTGAACTCCTTCAAAATCATGCTAAGGTGTGTGTTCTTTTGAAAGTATCATCAGGCGTCTTGATCTACCTCTATAGATCTTGATGCCCAATATGTAAGCAGCTTTATCCAGGTCTTCCTTTGAAAAAACTCCTTTCAAACAACCCTTTACGCTTTCCAGAAATTCTACATCATTTCGGATCAACAATATGTCATTCACATATACTTATCAGAAATGTTGTAGTGCTCCCACTCACTTTATTGTAAATACAAGTTTCTAACAAACTTTGTATACCCAAAACTTTGATCACTCCATCAAAGCGTATATTCCGACTCCGAGATGCTTGCTCCAGTCCATGGAAGGATCGCTGGAGCTAGCATACCTTTTAGCATCCTTGGGATCGACAAAACCTTTCTGATTGTATCACATACAACCTTTCCTTACGAAAACTGGTAAGGAAACTTGTTTTGTCATCCATCTGCCAGATTTCATAAATGCAGCTAATGCTAACATGATTCCAACGGACTTAAGCATCGCTACGGGTGAGAAAATCTCATCGCAGTCAACTCCTTGAACTTGTGAAAAACTCTTTGCCACAAGTCGAGC
The DNA here is from genome assembly GCA_902687465.1 of Secale cereale. Classification (NCBI taxonomy): domain Eukaryota; kingdom Viridiplantae; phylum Streptophyta; class Magnoliopsida; order Poales; family Poaceae; genus Secale; species Secale cereale. Next base: position 233,315,173 of record LR738709.1, on the reverse strand, counting down.
TTCATAGACGGTGACATTATCATCCACGTCCATCTTCTTCTTAAAGATCCATTTATCTCAATGGCTTGCCAATCATCGGGCAAGTCTACCAAAGTCCATACTTGTTTTGATACATTGATCCTATCTCGGATTTCCCGGCTTCTAACCATTTGTCGGAATACGGGCCCACCATCGCTTCTCCATAGTTCGTAGGTTCATTGTTGTCCAACAACATGACCTCTAAGACATGATCACCCTACCACTCAGGAGTAGTACATATCCTTGTCGACCTACGAGGTTCGATAGCAACTTGATCCGAAGCTTCATGATCACTATCATTAGTTTCCTCTTCAACAGTCGTAGGTTCCACAGAAAACTCTTTCTGTGTTGCACTACTCTTCGGTTGAAGTGAGGGTTCGACAACCTCATCAAGTTCTATCTTCCTCCCACTCAAATCTTTCGAGAGAAACTCCTTCTCGAGAAAGGACCCATTCTTAGCGACAAACATTTTTGCCCTTGGATCTGAGATAGAAGGTATACCCAAATGTTACCTTTGGGTATCCTATGAAGATGTATTTGTCCGCTTTGGGTTCGAGCTTTTTCCGGCTGAAGCCATAAGCATCGCATCCCCAAACATTGAGAAACGACAACTTTGGTTTCTTGCCAAACCATAGTTCATACGACGTCGTCTCTACGGACTTAGATGGTGCCCTATCTAAAGTGAGTGCAACTGTCTCTAATGCATAACCTCAAAATAATAGTGGTAGATCGGTAAGAGACATCCTAGATCGTACCATATCTCATAAGGTTCGACTACGACGTCCGGACTCACCATTACGCTGTGGTGTTCCAGGTGGCTTCAACTGCGAAACAATTCCACAATGTCTTAAGTGATTGCCAAACTCACAACTCAGAAAATCTCCCCTTGATCAGATCGTAGGAACATGATCTTCTTGTTATGATGATTCTTAACTTCACTCTGAAATTGCTTGAACTTTTCAAACGCTTCAGACTTTTGCTTCATTGAGTAAATATACCCATATCTACTCAAATCGTCAGTGAAGATGAGAAAATAACGATATCCACCACACGCCTTAATTCTCATTGGATCACACACATCAGCATGTATGATTTCCAACAAGTCACTTGCCCGTTTCATTGTACCTGAAAACGGGATCTTAGTCATCCTGCCCATGAGGCATGGCTCGCATGTGTCAAGCGATTCAAAATCAAGTGACTCCAAACATCCATCAGCATGGAGTTTCTTCATGCATTTTATGCCAAAATGACCTAAGCGGCAGTGCCACAAGAAAGTGGTACTATCATTATTAACTCTACATCTTTTAGCATTAATATTATTATCATGTGTATTACTATGATCGAGATCCAACAAACCATTGGGTGCATGACCATAAAGGTATTATTCATGTAAATAGAATAACCATTATTCTCTGACTTAAATGAATAACCGTATTGCTATGAACATGATCTAATCATATTCATGCTCAACGTAGACACCTGATAACATTTATCTAGGTTCAACACTAATCTCGAAAATAGAGGGAGCGTGCGATGGTGATCTTATCAACCTTGGAAACACTTCCAACACACATCGTCACCTCGCCCTTAGCTAGTCTCCGTTCAGCCCATAGCTTTTGCTTCAAGTCACTAATAATAGCAACTGAACCGGTATCCAATACCCATGTGCTACAAGGAGTACTAGTAAGGTACACATCAATAACACATATATCAAATATACTTTGTTGAAGTTGCCAGCTTTCTTATCTACCATGTATTTGGGGTAGTTCCGCTACCATATGACTTTCCCCTTACAATAGAAGCACTTAGTCTCAAGGTTTGGGTTCAGCCTTGGGTTCCTTCATTAGTGCGACAACTGGTTTGCCATTCATGAAGTTTCCCTTCTTGCCCTTGCCCTTTTGAAACCAGTGGTCTTGTTAAACCATCAACACTTGATGCTCCTTCTTGATTTCTACTTTTGCGGTCTTAAGAACTGCTAATAGCTCCGGGACCATCTCCATCCTTTGCATGTCATAGTTCATCACGAAGTTCTAGTAGCTTGGTGATAGTGTCTAGAGAATTCCGTCAACCACTATCTCATTTTGAAGATTAACTCCCACTTGGTTCAAGTGATTTTAGCACCCAGACATTCTGAGCACATGCTCACTAGTTGAGCTATTCTCCTCCATCTTTTTGGCAAAAGAACTTGTGAGAGGTCTCTGAAGGAAATATGCCCTAGAGGCAATAATAAAGATGATTATTTGTATTTCCTTATATCATGATAAATGTCTTTTATTTATGCTAGAATTGTATTAACCGGAAACTTAGTACATGTGTGAATACATAGACAAAACAGTATGTCCCTAGTATGCCTCTACTAGACTAGCTCATTGATCAAAGATGGTTATGTTTCCTAGCCATAGACATGAGTTGTCATTTGATCAACAGGATCACATCATTAGGAGAATGATGTGATGTACAAGACCCATCCGTTAGCATAGCACTATGATCGTTTAGTTTTACTGCTATTGCTTTCTTCATGACTTATACATGTTCCTATGACTATGAGATTATGCAACTCCCGAATACCGTAGGAATACCTTGTGTGCTATCAAACGTCACAACGTAACTGGGTGATCATAAAGATGCTCTACAGGTGTCTCCAAAAGTATTCGTGGTGTTGGCATAGATCAAGATTAGGATTTGTCACTCCGAGTGTGGGAGAGGTATCTCTGGGCCCTCTCGGTAACACACATCATAATAAGCCTTGCAAGCAAAAGACTAATGAGTTAGTCACGAGATAATGTGTTACGGAACGAGTAAAGAGACTTGCCGGTAACGAGATTGAACTAGGTATAGAGATACCGACGATCGAATCTCGGGCAAGTAACATACCGATGACAAAAGGAACAACGTATGTTGTTATGCGGTTTGACCGATAAAGATCTTCGTAGAATATGTAGGAACCAATATGAGCATCCAGGTTCCGCTATTGGTTATTGACCGGAGATGAGTCTCGGTCATGTCTACATAGTTCTCGAACCCGTAGGGTCCGCATGCTTAACGTTTGATGACGATCGGTATTATGAGTTTATGAGTTTTTATGTAACGAAGGAGTTCGGAGTCCCGAATGAGACCGGGGACACGACGAGGAGTCTCGAAATGGTCGAGACGTAAAGATCGATATATTGGACAACTATATTCGGACATCGGAAAGGTTCCGAGTGATTCGGGTATTTTTCGGAGTATATGAGCCTTATTGGGCCATACGGGAATAGAGGAGAAAGGCCAAAAGGAAGGCGGCGCGTGCCCCACCTCTGGTCCGAATTGGACAAGGGGTGCAGCCCCCTTTTCCTTCCCCCTCTCCACCTCTTTCCTTCTCTCCTACTCCGGAAAGGAAAGGGAAATCCTACTAGGACTTGGGAGTCCTAGTAGGACTCCCCACACTTGGCGCGCCCCCTCTAGGGTCGGCCTCTCCCTTGCTCCTTTATATACGGGGGCAGGGGGCACCCTAGGACACACAAGTTGAATTGTTCCAGCCGTGTGCGGTGCCCCCCTCCACATAAACACACCTCGGTCATACCGTCGCAGTGCTTAGGCGAAGCCCTGCGCCGGTAGATACATCATATCCGTCACCACGCCGTCGTGCTGACGAAACTCTCCCGTGAAGCTCAACTGGATCAAGAGCTCGTGGGACGTCATCAAGCTGAACGTGTGCTGAACGCGGAGGTGCCATACGTTCGGTGCTTGATCGGTTGAATCGAAGAAGTTCGACTACATCAACCACGTCACTTGACGCTTCCGCTTCCAGTCTACGAGGGTACGTAGACACACTCTTCCCTCTCGTTGCTATGCATCTGGTAGATAGATCTTGCGTGATCGTAGGAAAATTTTAAAATACTACGTTCCCCAACAGTGGCATCATGAGCTAGGTCTATGCGTAGATGATATGCACGAGTAGAACACAATGAGTTGTGGGCGATACTAGTCATACTGCTTACCAGCATGTCATACTTTGCTTCGGCGGTATTGTGAGATGAAGCGGCCCGGACCGACATTACGCGTACGCTTACGCGAGACTGGTTTCACCATTACGAGCACTCATTGCTTAAAGGTGACTGGCGGGTGTCTGTCTCTCTCACTTTAGCTGAATCAAGTGTGGCTACGCCCGGTCCTTGTGAAGGTTAAAACAACACATACTTGACGAAACATCGTTGTGGTTTTGTATGCGTAGGTAAGAACGGTTCTTGCTAAGCCCGTAGCAGCCACGTAAAACTTGCAACAACAAAGTAGAGGACGTCTAACTTGTTTTTGCAGGGCATGTTGTGATGTGATATGGTCAAGACATGATGAGTTATACGGTTTTGTATGAGATGATCATGTTTTGTCATGTTATCGGCAACTGACAGGAGCCATATGGTTGTCGCTTTATTGTATGAAATGCAATCGCCATGTAATTGCTTTACTTTATCACTAAGTGGTAGCGATAGTCGTAGAAGCAATAGTTGGCAAAACGACAACGATGCTACGATGGAGATCAAGGTGTCGCGCCGGTGACGAAGGTGATCATGACGGTGCTTTGGAGATGGAGATCAAAAGCACAAGATGATGATGGCCATATCATGTCACATATTTTGATTGCATGTGATGTTTATCTTATTATGCTTCTTATTTTGCTTAGAACGACGGTAGCATTATAAGATGATCCCTTACTAAATTTCAAGGTATAAGTGTTCTCCCTCAGTATGCATCGTTGCGAAAGTTCGTCGTGCCGAGACACCACGTGATGATCGGGTGTGATAAGCTCTACGTTCAAATACAACGGGTGTAAGCCAGTTTTGCACACGCAGAATACTCGGGTTAAACTTGACGAGCCTAGCATATGCAGATATGGCCTCGGAACACTGGAGACCGAAAGGTCGAGCGTGAATCATATAGTAGATATGATCAACATAAGATGTTCACCATTGAAACTACTCCATCTCACGTGATGATCGGACATGGTTTAGTTGATTTGGATCACGTGATCATTTAGATGACCGGAGGGATGTCTATCTAAGTGGGAGTTCTTAAGTAATATGATTAAGTGAACTTTAATTTATCATGAACTTAGTCCTGGTAGTATTAGCATATCTATGTTGTAGATCAATAGCTCGCGATGTTGCTCCACGTTTATTTTTTATATGTTCCTAGAGAAAACCAAGTTGAAAGATGTTAGTAGCAATGATGCGGAATTGTTCCGTGATCTGAGGATTATCCTCATTGCTGCACAGAAGAATTATGTCCTTGATGCACCGCTAGGTGACAGACCTATTGCAAGAGCAGATGTAGACGTTATGAACGTTTTGACAAAAGCTCGATATGATGACTACTTGATAGTTTAGTGCACCATGCTTTACGGCTTATAACCGGCACTTCAAAAACGTTTTGAAACGCCACAGAGCATATGAGATGTTCCAAGAGTTGAAATTAGTATTTCATACTCATGCCCGTGTCGAGAGGTATAAGACCTATGACAGTACTTTGCCTACAAGATGGAGGAGAATAGCTCAACCAGTGAGCATGTGCTCAGATTGTCTGGGTAGTACAATTGCTTGAATCAAGTGGGAGTTAATCTTCCAGATAAGATAGTAATTGACAAAGTTCTCTAGACACTATCACCAAGTTAGTAGAACTTCATGATGAACTATAATATGCAAGGGATGACGAAAGTAATTCCCGAGCTCTTCACGATGCTGAAATCGGCGAAGGTAGAAATCAAGAAAGAGCATCAAGTGTTGATGGTTAACCAGACCACTTGTTTCAAGTAAAGGGCAAAGGGATAGAAGGGGAACTTCAAGAAGATTGACAAGCAAGTTGTCACTCCCGTGAAGAAACCCAAAGCTAAATTCAAGCCTGAAACTAAGTGCTTCTACTACAAAGGAAATGGTCACTCGAAGTGGAACTGCCCTAGATATTTGGCGGATAAGAAGGATGGCAAAGTGAACAAAGGTATATTTGATATACAGATTATTGATGTGTATTTTACTAGTGTTCATAGCAACCCCTCGGTATTTGATATTGGTTCAGTTGCTAAAGAGTAGTAAATCGAAATGGGAGTTGCATAATGAACAGAAACTAGTTAAAGGATGAAGTGACGATGTGTATTGGAAGTAGTTCCAAGATTGATATGATCATCATCGCACACTCCCTATAATTTCAGGATTAGTGTTGAACCTAAATAAGTGTTATTTGGTGTTTGTGTTGAGCATGAATATGATTTGATCATGTTTATTGCAATACAGTTATTCATGTAAGTTAGAGAATAATTGTTGTACTGTTTACATGAATAAAACCTTCTATGGTCATACACCCAATGAAAATGGTTTGTTGGATCTCGATCGTGTGATACACATATTCATAATATTGAAGCCAAAAGATGCAAGGTTAATAATGATAGTGCAACTTATTTGTGGCGCTGCCGTTTAGGTCATATTGGTGTAAAGCGCATGAAGAAACTCCATAGTGATGTACTTTTGGAATCACTTGATTATGAATCACTTGGTGCTTGCGAACCATGCCTCATGGGCAAGATGACTAAAACTCCGTTCTCCGGAACCGTGGAGCGAGCAACAGAGTTGTTGGAAATCATACATACTGATGTATGCGGACCAATGAGTGTTGAAGCTCGCGGCAGGTATCGTTATTTTCTGACCTTCACTGATGATTTGAGCAGATATGGGTATATCTACTTAATGAAGCACAAGTCTGAAACATTTGAAAAGTTCAAAGAATTTCAGAGTGAAGTGGAGAATCATCGTAACAAGAAAATAAGAGTTTCTACGATATGATCGTAGAGGTAATAATATTTGAGTTAGCGAGTTTGGCCTTCAATAAAAACAATGTGAAATAGTTTCACTACTCACGCCACCTAGAACACCACAGTGTAATGGTGTGTCCGAACGTCATAACCGTACTTTATTAGATATGGTGCGATCGATGATGTCTCTTACCGATCTACCACTATAGCTTTTGGGGTTACGCATTAGAGACAGCTACATTCACGTTAAATAGGGCACCATCTAAATCCGTGGAGATGACACCGTATGAACTGTGGTTTGACGAGAAACCTAAGCTGTCATTTCTTTAAGTTTGGGACTGCGATGCTTATGTGAAAAAGTTTCAACATAATAAGCTCGAACCCAAATCGGAGAAGTAAATCTTCATAGGATACCCAAAAAGAAACTGTTGGGTACACCTTCTATCACAGATCCTAAGGCAAGGTCTTTGTTGCTAAGAGTGGATCCTTTCTAGAGAAGGAGTTTCTCTCGAAAGAAGTGAGTGGGAGGAAAGTAGAACTTGATGAGGTAATTGTACCTTCTCCCGAATTGGAAGGTAGTACATCACAGAAACTCGTTCCAGTGATTCCTACACCAATTAGTGAGGAAGCTAATGATGATGATCATGAAACTTCAGATCAAGTTTCTGCTGAACTTCGTAGATCAACCAGAGTTCGTTCCGCACCAGAGTGGTACGGCAACCCAGTTCTGGAAGTCATGTTACTAGACCATGATGAACCTACGAACTATGAGGAAGCGATGATGAGCCCAGATTCCGCAAAATGGCTTGAGACCATGGAATCTGAGATGGGATCCATGTATTAGAACAAAGTATGGACTTTGGTTGACTTGCCCGATGATCGGCAAGCCATCGAAAATAAATGGATCTTCAAGAGGAAGACCGACGCAAACGGTAATGTTACTATTTACAAAGCTCGACTTGTTGCGAAAGGGTTTCGACAAGTTCAAGGAGTTGACTACGATGAGACTTTCTCACCCGTAGCGATGCTTAAGTCTGTCCGAATCATGTTAGTAATTGCCGTATTTTGTGAAATCTGGCAAATGGATAACAAAACTGCATTCTTTAATGGATTTATTAAAGAAGACTTGTATATGATGCAACCAGAAGGTTTTGTCAATCCTAAAGGTGCTAACAAAATGTGCAAGCTCCAGCGATCCATCTATGGACTGGTGCAAGCATCTCGGAGTTGGAATATACGCTTTGATAAGTTGATCAAAGCATATAGATTTATACAGACTTGCGGTGAAGCCTGTATTTACAAGAAGTGAGAGGGAGCACTACAACCTTTCTGATAAGTATATGTGAATGACATATTGTCGATCGGAAATGATGTAGAATTTTCTGGAAAGCATAAATGAGTGTTTGAAAGGAGTTTTTCAAAGAAAGACCTTGGTGAAGCTGCTTACATATTGGGCATCAAGATCTATAGAGATAGATCAAGACGCTTGATAAGACTTTCGATGAGTACATACCTTGATAAGATTTTGAAGTAGTTCAAAATGGATCAGTCAAAGAAGGAGTTCTTGCCTGACTTGTAAGGTGTGAAGTTGAGTAAGACTCAAAGCCAGACCACGGCAGAAAAATATAGAGAGAATGAAAGTCATTCCCTATGCCTCAGCCATAGGTTCTATAAAGTATGCCATGCTGTGTACAAAACACGTTGTGTACCTTGCCATGAGTTTGACAGGGAGGTACAATAGTGATCCAGGAGTAGATCACTGTACAGCGGTCAAAATTATCCTTAGTAATTGGATGACTAAAGGAAATATTTCTCGATTATGGAGGTGATAAAGAGTTTGTCATAAAGGGTTACGCTGATGCAAGCTTTGACACTAAATCCAGATGACTCTAAGTATCAATCTGGATGCGTATTGAAAGTGGGAGCAATTAGCTAGAGTAGCTCCATGCAGAGCATTGTAGACATAGAAATTTGCGAAATACATACGGATCTGAATGTGACAGACCCGTTGACTAAACTTCTCTCACAAGCAAAACAGGATCACACCTTATTACTCTTGGGTATTAATCACATAGCGATGTGAACTAGATTATTGACTCTAGTAAACCCTTTGGGTGTTGGTCACATGGTGATGTGAACTATGGGTGTTATTCACATAACGATGTGAACTATCGGTATTAAATCACATGGCGATGTGAGCTAGATTATTGACTCTAGTGCAAGTGGGAGACTGAAGGAAATATGCCCTAGAGGCAATAATAAAGATGATTATTTGTATTTCCTTATATCATGATAAATGTCTTTTATTTATGCTAGAATTGTATTAACCGGAAACTTAGTACATGTGTGAATACATAGACAAAACAGTATGTCCCTAGTATGCCTCTACTAGACTAGCTCATTGATCAAAGATGGTTATGTTTCCTAGCCATAGACATGAGTTGTCATTTGATCAACGGGATCACATCATTAGGAGAATGATGTGATGGACAAGACCCATCTGTTAGCATAGCACTATGATCGTTTAGTTTTACTGCTATTGCTTTCTTCATGACTTATACATGTTCCTATGACTATGAGATTATGCAACTCCCGAATACCGTAGGAACACCTTGTGTGCTATCAAACGTCACAACGTAACTGGGTGATCATAAAGATGCTCTACAGGTGGATCCGAAAGTGTTCGATAACACACATCATAATAAGCCTTGCAAGCAAAAGACTAATGAGTTAGTCACGAGATAATGTGTTACGGAACGAGTAAAGAGACTTGCTGGTAACGAGATTGAACTAGGTATAGAGATACCGACGATCGAATCTCGGGCAAGTAACATACCGATGACAAAAGGAACAACGTATGTTGTTATGCGGTTTGACCGATAAAGATCTTCGTAGAATATGTAGGAACCAATATGAGCATCCAGGTTCCGCTATTGGTTATTGGCCGGAGATGAGTCTCGGTCATGTATACATAGTTCTCGAACCCGTAGGGTCCGCACGCTTAACGTTTGATGACGATCGGTATTATGAGTTTATGAGTTTTGATGGACCGAAGGAGTTCGGAGTCCCGGATAAGATCGGGGACATGACGAGGAGTCTCGAAATGGTCGAGACGTAAAGATCGATATATTGGACGACTATATTCGGACATCGGAAAGGTTCCGAGTGATTCGGGTATTTTTCGGAGTATATGGGCCTTATTGGGCCATACGGGAATAGAGGAGAAAGGCCAAAAGGAAGGAGGCGCGTGCCCCCCTCTGGACCGAATTGGACAAGGGGTGCAGCCCCCTTTTCCTTCCCCCTCTCCACCTCTTCCCTTCTCTCCTACTCCGGAAAGGAAAGGGGAATCCTACTAGGACTTGGGAGTCCTAGTAGGACTCCCCACACTTGGCGCGCCCCCTCTAGGGCCGGCCTCTCCCTTGCTCCTTTATATACGGGGGCAGGGGGCACCCTAGGACACACAAGTTGAATTGTTCCAGCCGTGTGCGGTGCCCCCCTCCACAGAAACACACCTCGGTCATACCGTCACAGTGCTTAGGCGAAGCCCTGCGCCGGTAGATACATCATATCCGTCACCACGCCGTCGTGCTGACGAAACTCTCCTGTGAAGCTCAACTGGATCAAGAGCTCGTGGGACGTCATCAAGCTGAACGTGTGCTGAACGCGGAGGTGCCATACATTCGGTGCTTGATCGGTTGAATCGCGAAGAAGTTCGACTACATCAACCGCGTCACTTGACGCTTCCGCTTCCGGTCTACGAGGGTACGTAGACACACTCTTCCCTCTCGTTGCTATGCATCTGGTAGATAGATCTTGCGTGATCGTAGGAAAATTTTAAAATACTACGTTCCCCAACAGTCTCATACCTCTCAACACGGGCATGAGCCTGAAATCCCAATTTCAGCTCTCAGAACATCTCATATGTTCTATGACGTTCAAAACGTCATTGGAATCCCGATTCTAAGCCGTAAAGTATGGTGCACTAAACTATCAAGTAGTCATCAGGACGTGTCTGTCAGGTGTTCACAACATCCACAGACAACGTTGTAGGGGTTTGCACATCGAGCGGTGCATCAAAGACGTAAGCTTTCTGTGCAGCAGTGAGGACACTCCTCAGACTATGGACCCAGTCCGCATCATTGCTTACAATATCTTTCAACTTAGTCTTTCTCTAGGATCGTATTAAACAGGGAGCTACAACGCAGTTATTGGTCTACAACATAATTTGCGAAGACAACTTAGACTATTGTTCATGACAATGAAGTTCATCTAATGAACTCCCACTCAGATAGACATCTCTCTAGTCATCTAAGTGATACATGATCCGAATCGACTAGGCCGTGTCTGATCATCATGTGAGACGGACTAGTCATCAACGGTGAACATCTTCATGTTGATCGTATCTTCTATACGAATCATGTTCGACCTTTCGGTCTTCCGTGTTCCGAGGCCATGTCTGCACATGCTAGGCTCGTCAAGTCAACCCTAAGTGTATCGCGTGTGTAAATCTGGCTTACACCCGTTGTATGCGAACGTTAGAACCTATCACACCCGATCATCACGTGGTGCTTCGGAACAACGAACCTTAGCAACGGTGCACAGTTAGGGGGAACACAATTCTTGAAATTTTAGTGAGAGATCACCTTATTCACTACCGTCGTTCTAAGCAAATAAGATGTAAAACATGATAAACATCACATGCAATCAAATAAAGTGACATGATATGGCCAATATCATTTTGCTCCTTTGATCTTCATCTTCGGGGCACCATGATCATCTTTGTCACCGGCATGACACCATGATCTCCATCATCATGATCTCTATCATCGTGTCTTCGTGAAGTCGTCTCTTCAAACATTACTTCTACTACTATGGCTAACAGTTAGCAATAAAGTAAAGTAATTACATGGCGTTTTCAGTGACACGCAGGTCATAAAATAAAATAAAACAACTCCTATGGCTCCTGCCGATTGTCATACTCATCGACATGCAAGTCGTGATTCCTATTACAAGAACATGATCAATCTCATACATCACACCTCTATCATTCATCACATCCTTTTGGCCATATCACATCACACGGCACATGCTGCAAGAACAAGTTAGACGTCCTCTAATTGTTGTTGCAAGTTTTACGTGGCTGCTATAGGTTTCTAGCAAGAACGTTTCTTACCTACGCCAAAACCACAATGTGATATGCCAATTTCTATTTACCCTTCATAAGGACCCTTTTCATCGAATCCGATCCGACTAAAGTGGGAGAGACAGACACCCGCTAGCTATCTTATGCAATTAGTGCATGTCAGTCGGTGGAACCTGTCTCACGTAAGAGTACGGTAAGGTCGGTCTGGGCCGCTTCATCCCACGATGCCGCCGAATCAAGATAAGACTAGTAACGGTAAGTAAATTGACAAATCTACGCCCACAACTACTTTGTGTTCTACTCGTGCAAGATACTACGCATAGACCTAGCTCATGATGCCACTGTTGGGGATCGTAGCAGAAAATCAAAATTTTCTTACGCATCACCAAGATCTATCTATGGAGTAATCTAGCAACGAGCATAAAGGAGAGTGAGTGCATCTACATACCCTTTTAGATTGCGAGGGGAAGCATTCAAGAGAACGGGGATGATGGAGTCGTACTCGTCGTGATCCAAATCACCGATGATCCTAGCGCCGAATGGACGGCACCTCCGTGTTCAACACACGTATGAAGCGGGGACGTCTCCTCCTTCTTGATCCAGTAAGGGGGGAGGAGAGGTTGATGGAGATCCAGCAGCATGACGGCGTGGTGGTGGAAGTAGCGGGATTCCAGCAGGGCTTCGCCAAGCGCTGCGAGAGGAGGGAGATGTGTCACGGGAGGGAGAGGGGGGCGCCAGGGCTTGGGGTGCTGCTCCCATGCGCCTCCCCACTATATATAGGGGTGGAGGGGGCTGGTTTCTTGCCCTCCAAGTCCATTGGGGCGTTGGAAAATGTGGGGGAAAGAAATCCCATCATTTCCTTTCCCCACCGGTTGTTATCCCCCCTTTTTAGGGATCTTGATCTTATCCCTTCGGGATATGATCTTATTCCTTCCAAGGGGGGATCTTGGTGCGCCTTGACCAGGGGTGTGGGGCCTTGCCCCCACTACCCACGTTCATGTGGGTCCCCCCATGCAGGTGGGCCCCACTTCGGAACCTTCTAGAACCTTCCCGGTACAATACCGAAAAATCCTGAACATTTTCCGGTGGCCAAAATAGGACTTCCTATATATAAATCTTTACCTCCGGACCATTCCGGAACTCCTCGTGACGTCTAGGATCTCATCCGGGACTCCGAACAACTTTCGGGTTTCCGCATACTTATATCTTTACAACCCTAGCGTCACCGAACCTTAAGTGTGTAGACCCTACGGGTTCGGGAGACACGCAGACATGACCGAGACGACTCTCCGGTCAATAACCAACAGCGGGATCTGGATACCCATGTTGGCTCCCACATGCTCCACGATGATCTCATCGGATGAACCATGATGTCAAGGATTCAATCAACCTCGTATACAATTCCCTTTGTCTATGGTACAGTACTTGCCCGAGATTCGATCGTCGGTATCCCGATACCTTGTTCAGTCTCGTTACCGGCAAGTCTCTTTACTCGTTCCGTAACACATCATCCCGTGATCAACTCCTTGATCACATTGTGCACATTATGATGATGTCCTACCGAGTGGGCCCAGAGATACCTCTCCGTCACACGGAGTGACAAATCCCAGTCTCGATTCATGCCAACCCAACAGACACTTTCGGAGATACCTGTAGTGCACCTTTATAGCCACCCAGTTACGTTGTGACGTTTGGTACACCCAAAGCATTCCTACGGTATCCGGGAGTTGCACAATCTCATGGTCTAAGGAAAATATACTTGACATATAGAAAAGCTTTAGCATACGAACTACACGATCTGTGCTAGGCTTAGGATTGGGTCTTGTCCATCACATCATTCTCCTAATGATGTGATCCCGTTATCAACGACATCCAATGTCCATGGTCAGGAAACCGTGACCATCTGTTGATCAACGAGCTAGTCAACTAGAGGCTTACTAGGGACATGATGTTTGTCTATGTATCCACACATGTATCTGAGTTTCCTATCAATACAATTCTAGCATGGATAATAAACAATTATCATGAACAAGGAAATATAATAATAACCAATTTATTATTGCCTCTAGGGCATATTTCCAACAGGGTCATCAAGAACAATCTCCAACCTAGACAAGTTATCAGCTAAGGGGTACTCCGCTCCTTTCCTATCGGTGATATGCAAATCAAATTCTTGTAGCAAGAGAACCCATCTAATAAGCCTAGGTTTGGCATCTTTCTTTTCCATAAGATATTTTATTACATCATGATCAGTGTGAACAATTACTTTAGATTCCACAATATAGGATCTAAATTTATCACAAGCAAACAAAACCGCTAGAAATTCTTTTTCAAAAGTAGCATAATTTCTTTGTGCACTGTCTAGAGTTCTACTTGCATAGTGAATAACATTCAATTTCTTATCAACTCTTTGCCCAAGAATAGCACCAACAGCATAATCACTAGCATCACACATAATTTCAAAACGGAAGTTCTAATCAGGTGGTTGAACAATAGGTGCAGAAATTATGACTTTCTTGAGTGTTTCAAAGGCTTCTACACAATCATCATCAAAGACAAAAGGAATATCCTTTTGCAAACGATTTGCAAGAGGCCTAGAAATTTTAGAAAAGTCTATGATAAATCTCCTATAGAAACCATCATGACCAAGGGAACTACGAATACCTTCGATATCTTTAGGATATGGCATTTTCTCAATTGCATCAACCTTAGCTTTGTCCACCTCAATACCTCTTTCAAAAATTTTATGGCCCAAAACAATACCTTCGTTAATCATAAAGTGGCATGTCTTCCAATTAATAACAAGATTTGTTTGCTCACATCTCTGCAAAATTCGATCGAGATTGCTTAAAGAATCATTAAAAGACTTCCCATAAACAGAAAAGTCATCCATGAAAACCTCAACAATCTTTTCACAAAAATCAGAGAATATAGCAATCATACATCTTTGAAAGGTAGCAAGTGCATTGCATAGGCCAAAATGCATACGTTTATAAGCATAAGTTCCAAAAGGACAAGTGAAAGTGGTATTTTCTTGATCAGGTTGCGAAATAGGTATTTGTGACAAACCAAAATATCCATCAAGGAAATAAAATTGTGTGTGCTTGGATACTCTTTCTAGCATTTGATCAATAAAAGGTAGAGGGGTAATGATATTTGATGACCCACAACCGTAAGGGGTCTATTGCAGCGTTTTCGATAAGTAAGAGTGTCGAACCCAACTTGGAGCAGAAGGTATTGATAAGTGATTCTGAGCAAGGAATAACTGCAAGCACTGAAAGATAACTTTTTAGGGGTTTTCTTGATATAAGCAACAGGAAAGTAAAAGCGGGCAAAGTAAAAGGCACTGGAGAGTAACAAGTGGCCCAATCCTTTCTGAGCAAAGGAAAGGCCTAGCAACTGAACTTATAAAGGCTAAAGTGTTCTTGAGGACACACGGGAGAGGTAGTCATGTGCTTTCGCCATATTCCGTATCGGTACTATGTGATGTGTTGATAAGTGTTGAGTGGGTGGATCTATGCTAGTACACCCTCTAGACTAAGATGAGTGCACTCTTATGATTAAACACCTTGCAAGCATCCGCAAATACAAGATAGTATTTAAGGCAAAAGCCTAACCATAGCAATACGATCGATGACCCATTGTTCCCTTGTGCAAAAGCGTGCGAACTGGGGTTCAGGTTTCTGTCACTCCGGCAACCCACCGTAAGCATTCTTTGTACACAATGTATTCCCCTAGGTCCTTAACAAGGCGAAGTGTTGAGTGTTTGACTCACACAACACCACTAGGAAAATAACAACACAACTTAAGTATCAAACAACACATATTACTTCAACATCATATGACTACTAACAACAAGACTTCTCCCATGTCCTCAAGAACTAAAGTAACTACTCACAAGACATAAAAGAGATCATGATCAGTGGAGATAGATGGATGATAAACAATCTGGACACAATGATATTTCTCCAACAAAACTCAATAGCATTCACCACAAAGTAGTAATCAACACCGATAGAGTAGAGAGGATAGATAGTACGGATTACAACACAAGTTGCAATTGTAAGATGAGATTGGATGAAGATGGATATGGTGCTGATGTTGGGGATGATGTTGATGATGATCTCGATGATGCCCGTGACGATGGTGATGACGATGGCGATGATCTCCCCTTCCGGGAGGTGATCTCCCCGGCGGAATCTGCCCGCCGGAGATGGCTTTTCTTCTCTGTAGGTTTCCGCCACGGAGCGGCGGCGGAACTCCGTAAACTCTCTCCTTTTTAGGGTTTCTGGATGACGAGGAGTATATAGGCCAGAGGGGGGAGCCTGGAGTGGGCCAGGGGCTCCAGGCGCCCTCCCTGCGCGGCCAGGGTGGGGGCCACGCCAGGTGGCCGCCTGGGCACCCTGTGGCCCCCCTTTGGTTGCTCTTTTGCGTATCTTGGTGATCCTTCTGGAAAATACCCTCCATCGATTTTCAGGTAATTTGGAGGCGTTCTTCTTCAGCAACTCAGCGTCCACTTTTTACCGTTGAATCCTGCGTCTGCTGCTTCGGCTCCCGAAAGTTGCAAACTGTGTAAAATAGGCCAAAACAACATAAGAACATCATCGTAATGTGAAATATATCAATGAATAAGGATGAATTACGATATAAAATAGTGATGCATTTTGGACGTATCAACACCCCCAAGCTTAGACCTCGCTTGTCCCCAAGCGAATACTGAGCTCGGTAAACCTGTCCACAAGTTTAGAGAGTGAAGTGTCGATAAATAGAATACGAACAAGAAGCATCACAGTTTCTTCACCAAACTCAAATATCCTCAACAGCAATCTTCAACTCATAAGGCCCTTATAAAAGAGTGGTAACACTTATAATCGAAAGTAGGGCTAAGGAAACTCATCAAATCATGGCAAACATGTCCTTTGGTCAAAGAACAACTAATATCTTTTACTTTTGCTCTTTCTCTTTATGTTTTGACGAGATTAATTGAAGCTTTTGAAAGAACATGTTATTAGTCAAGAAGTGAAAGTGTTAACACAAAGGAAGATGTTTGCTTTTGCTGGGCTTGACAAACAACTTACTTATCAAATGATAATGTCAACAAGGATATGATATGACAAATCTTAATGCAACTTTATATGAATGAATCCTCGTCAACATCAAATGTCTGCTCTCTTTAAGAATAGAAGCAAGTAGGAATAACTGACTCAACCTAAAACTAAGAGATAGGCCCTGCTCTAGGGAAGTAGGGAAAACTCATGTGCTATCCTTAAATCAAACAGAATGCAAACAAGTTTTCAGAGGTGCATGATTTGTCAACAAATGCTAATAGATAACTCAATTACTTCTCAAACTGGACAAGTTTCGAGGAACGGCTCCCGCACGGGGACGATCACATCCCCTTAATCTCCTTTGTTTATCACTGCCAAAAGTTTTCTGATTTCTCGTGAACAAAGCGTGAAGGAGGGTTTGTTTGTTGTATTATCTTTTATGAGCCGGGTGCACTCATGCCAGTTCCTCCTCGTATTAGGGGTTTGTAGATTAGACATGCAATCCCGGGGTAAAACTTGTCCAACTTAAAAAGATCATGAATTAACTACTACTTCCTCATGAGCTAAAACAGGGGCACAAAATAGAAGATTTTGAACATTTAAGGATAACACATAAATTCTATACTTTAGGAGGTGGCAGTGGAATACCACAAATAGGAAGGTATGGTGGACTCATCTGGAAGGTATTGGTTTAAGGGCATGGATGCACAAGCAGAATTCCGCTTAGTACAGAGTTTAGACTAGCAAAGGCTTTGAGAGAACAGACAATTGATGATGACTAAGATGCAAAGCAATATAAAGCATAAACATTAAAATAAGCATAACACATCAAGTTGTCTTCCTTGTGAGCATAACACTTCAAGCATAATAACATAAAGGTTTTGGCTATGTCGCTACTTTAAGTAAATCATGCTTGTTGTTATGACCCAAGCTATGTTTGCCAAGATTAAATAAAGTTTTCAAAGCCATACCTGATATAAGGTCAATAATCCCCATAAGAATCATCATATAAGGTCGATTGCGTGAAGAGAATACCGAGTGAAGCAAAGGAACCAATAGACTTCTCATTAATATTCCATCATAGACGACTCCACACTCACGGATACAATCTCTCCACAGAAGGAGTGATAGACCTCAATGCACACACCTATTTCATATAATAACCTCCCTAGACATGATACGACTCTACTTGACCCTAAAAGACAAAAGATAAAGATAAAGATACCGTGCACTCCCCCAAGCTTGGAACAAGCCAAGGGGATGCCATTACCCAAGGAGATTTCATTCCTCATTCTTGTTGACGTTGATTCTTCAAATCTCTTATGACACGGCGAAGGGTTTGGTTTTCCTTCTCCAAGATCTCCACTTGTACCTTTAGTACATGGTAATCTTCGCACAGGTGGTTGGTGATGCGATAAGCCTCGGGGATGGTGGAGAGCGTATGTTGATCTTCAAGTGAAGTAGAGGGCCCTGAAAGGTTAAGAGAAAGATAATAATGAGGTTGGACAGATCCCACCATGATGGGATTGCTTGGGCCTCCTTGTTGTTGGGCAGTGATAGTCTTGACTTCCTCCCTCACGGAGCGCTCCATCTTCGCTTGTCTTGTGGCAATCTCTTCTTCGGTAGCCCAGTCAACGTGCTTCCCTTGATTAAGATCCTTCTGGACTTGACGTAGACGCCATCCCAAGAAGTCCTCTCCGCTCGAGCCACAAGAAGACATCTCTAACAATAACTTTTTACCCTGGCAGAAACAGATCGAAAAGAAAACACACGAAATCGCGAGATACGTTGCCGGAACAATCCGGGAAAATATATAGCAAAAATTTCTGCACAGAAAGGAAGGTAACAAGCTAAAGTGGGGTCGGAGATGGACTCCTGGGTGCCCAGGCGGCCTCCCGGTGCGGCCAGGAGGTAGGCCGCGCCAGGGGGGCGCCTGGGCCCCCTGGAGCTTGTCTCCGGCTCCACTTAGGCTTAGAATTTTCCTAATTTTGCAAAAACTCATAATATGGAACTTTTATGGCGGTTCGCGATGTTTCCTTACCAGAATACATACATTTTCTTATTCTGCTTCTGCTGGTGTCTGAAACAGGGCTGCAACATGTTCTTCGGGAGTTGTTGTGTATATCATATTCACATCAACATTGACAGGGTCTCCTGCTATGTAATGCTTAAGTCTTTGCCCATTCACAACTTGAGGTTTGGTGCCTTCAAAATTGTTAATCTTGATTGCACCAGACCGATAGACTTCTTCAATATGAAATGGCCCTTCCCACCTGGAAAGTAGTTTGCCTGGAGAAAACCTGAAACGGGATCTAAACAACAAAACTTTATCACCAACATTAAATTCACGTTTCAGAATCCTCCTATCATGCCACTTCTTTACCTTTTCCTTGAACATTTTAGCGCTCTTGTAAGCTTCACTTCTCCACTCATCTAGAGAAGTCAAGTTCATGAGACACTTCTCACCAGCTAACTTTGGGTCAGCATTAAGCTCTCTAACAGCCCAGAAAGCTTTGTGCTCTAATTCTAATGGCAAATGGCAAGCCTTGCCATAAACCATCTTATAGGGGGACATTCCAATGGGGTTTTTGTAAGCAGTTCTATACGCCCACAAAGCATCTCCTAACTTATTTGACCAGTCCTTTCTATTTCTGTTTACTGTCTTCTGTAAGATCACTTGATCTCTCTATTGGTGAGCTCAACTTGCCCACTAGTTTGAGGATGGTACGGTGAAGCAATTCTACGATTGACATCGTACTTGGCTAAAGCTTTTCTAAAAGCTCCATGCGTGAAGTGTGATCCTCCATCAGTCATGAGATACCTAGGTACACCAAACCTAGGGAAAATCACATCTTTGAGCATTTTCAAAGATGTCTTGTGATCAGCACTTTCAGTGGGGATTGCTTCAACCCACTTGGTCACATAATCAACAGCTACTAAAATGTGAGTGTACTTGTGCGAAGAAGGAAAAGGACCCATAAAATCAAAACCCCAGCAATCAAAAGGTTCAATCACTAGTGAGTAATTCATAGGCATTTCATTCCTTCTACTAATGTTACCAACTCTCTGACATTTATCACAGGCTAAAACATAATTTCTAGCATCCTTAAAGAGAGTAGGCCAATAAAAACCTGATTGAAGAACCTTATGTGCGGTCCTCTCACCGGCATGATGTCCTCCATAGGGACTATCATGACATTGTCTGAGAATGTCCTTCTGCTCATGTTCCGGTATGCATCTTCTCCCGATCCCGTCTGGACCTTCTTTGAAAAGATGTGGGTCATCCCAAAAGTAGTGCCTCAAATCATGAAAGAACTTCTTCCTTTGCTGAAATGTTAAACCTGGAGGCAAATACTTCGCAACGATAAAATTAGCATAATCTGCAAACCAAGGATCGGAAAGAGATTGTACTTTTACAACGGCAAGTTGCTCGTCTGGAAAACTGTCGTTGACTGGGATGGGATCATGCGGTATATCTTCCATCCTTGAAAGATTGTCCGCCACCGGATTTTCTTCTCCTTTCCTATCAACAAGCTGCAAATCGAATTCTTGAAGAAGGAGTACCCATCTGATAAGTCTTGGCTTGGCATCCTTCTTTGTCATAAGGTACTTAATGGCAGCATGGTCAGTATGAATAATAACTTTGGAATCAACAATATACTGCCTAAACTTATCACAAGCAAACACTACAGCTAAGAATTCCTTCTCAGTAGTAGCATAATTCTTTTGAGCACTATCAAGGGTTTTACTAGCATAATGTACAACATTCAATTTCTTATCAACCCTTTGCCCTAAAACAGCTCCAATAGCAAAATCACTAGCATCACACATAATCTCAAAAGGTAAATTCCAGTCAGGTGGTTGTACTATAGGAGCAGTTATTAAAGCTTTCTTAAGAACTTCAAAAGCCTCCTTACAATCTTCATCACATACAAAAGGAACGTCCTTCTGGAGAAGATTAGTGAGGGGTCTCGAAGTCTTAGAAAAGTCTTTAATAAATCTTCTATAGAAACCAGCATGACCGAGAAAACTGCGAATACCTTTGATGTCCGTTGGATAGGGCATCCTCTCAATTGCTTCGATCTTGGCCTTGTCCACCTCAATTCCCCTTTCGGAAATCTTGTGACCAAGAACAATTCCTTCGTTAACCATGAAGTGGCACTTCTCCTAGTTGAGTACCAGATTTGTCTCCTCACATCTCTGCAAAACTTTATCAAGGTTGTGGAGACAATGGTCAAAGGAAGTTCCATAGACGGAGAAATTGTCCATGAAGACTTCCACAATCTCCTCACAGAAACCATGAAAGATAGCAGACATACACCTTTGAAAAGTAGCAGGGGCATTACATAAACCAAAAGGCATACGCCTGTAAGCATAAGTACCATAGGGACAAGTAAAAGTGGTCTTCTCTTGGTCAGCAGTGTTAACATGAATTTGAGAGAAGCCAGAATAACCATCGAGGTAACAAAAGTGGGTATTTTTGGATAACCTTTCAAGCATTTGGTCGATGAACAGCAACGGGTAGTGATCCTTCCTGGTTGCCTTGTTCAGCTTCCTGTAATCAATACACATTCTATATCCAATAATAATTCTCTGAGGTATTAGTGCATTCTTATCATTAGGAACCACAGTTGTACCTCCTTTCTTAGGAACACAATGTACCGGGCTTACCCACTTACTATCAGCTATAGGGTAGATAATACCTGCGGCTAGAAGCTTGAGAATCTCAGTTCTTACAACATCCATCATCTTCGGGTTCAACCGTCGTTGATGATCAACAACTGGTTTAGCATCGGGCTCAAGGTTGATAGTATGTTGACAGATAGATGGACTAATCCCCTTAAGGTCATCAAGGGTATAGCCAATTGCACCTCGTTGTTTACGAAGTACTTCCAATAGTCGCTCTTCTTCATATCCTGAAAGGTTAGAGTTGATAATAACAGGATATACTTTCTTTTCATCTAAATAAGCATACTTGAGCGTATCGGGAAGAGGTTTAAGATCGAACACCGGGTCTTCTTTTGGTTTTGATAAAATTCCCAGAGGTTCAACCGGAAGGTTGTGCTTCAGGATAGCAGGTTGTCTCAAGAATATTTCATCTAGTTCATCTCTTTCCTGCATATGCAAATCATTCTCGTGGTCCTCCATATATTGCTGCAAAGGATCATTAGGGGGAATAGCAATAGAAGCAATAATTTCAATAATTTTATCATCACTAGGTAAATCGGTACCACGAGGCTGCTTAGAGAACTTAGAAAAGTTAAATTCATATGGCTCACCATTTAATTCAACAGAAACTTTACCTTTCTTGCAATCTATTATAGCTCCACAAGTTCTGAGAAAAGGTCTACCAAAAATAATAGGACAAAAATTGTCCCTCACTGAACCAATTACTAGAAAGTCGGTAGGGTATTTTACCTTTCCACATAGGACTTCAACGTCTCTCACAATTCCGATAGGAGAGATAGTTGCTCTGTTTGCAAGATGAATGGTAACATCAACTTCTTCAAGTTCACAAGTTGAAATCTCACCGATGATCTCTTGATAAAGTGAATAGGGAATAGCACTAGCACTCGATCCCAAATCGCATAGCCCATAATAATTGTGATCTCCTATTTTGACAGATACTACTGGAGTACCTGAAATTGGGCTTTTATTCTTGGCTGTGACAAGGTTAGTGGAAACAGCACAAAAATTTACATTGGAATCCAAAACATCATTAGTAACAAGGTCTTTAACCAATGCAACTTGAGGATCGACCTTGATCTGGTCCTCAGGCTCATCAATTCTTCTCTCACTTTTATTTATTATGCCTGTCACAAGAGAGTACTCCCTTATCCTTGCGGGAAAAGGAGGCTTTTCATATATAACTGCAGGCAAATAGGGTCAGCAACATGAATATCAACAGGTAACTCTTTGAAAGGTTCATGATGCTGATCTCTCTTCTTTTTAAAAGAATCAACGTGAGAGGCAAAATCCTTACAGAAATCAATCATTAGATGGGAATCAAGACCAATCTTAGAGCAAAAGGTATTGAAGTAATCAGTTTTCACATAGCTCTCAATATAATCATGCTCATAATTTATAGCGGGTTCAATACCTTTATCGATTTCCCAATCTTTGGTATTCCTCTGGATCCTTTCAATGAGATCCCACCTTTCTTCAACGCTCTTTGTCTGAAATACCCCACTAGAGGAGGCATCCAGCATCTCCTTATCCTGACGAGAAAGCCTGGCATAAAAATTTGTAAGTATAGTTTTCTTGGGGAGCTCATGAATAGGACATTTGAGCATTAGGGACTTCAATCTCCCCCAAGCTTGAGCAATGCTTTCTCCGTCATGAGACCTAAAGTTATAGATATAGTTCCTGTCTGGATGAATTTCATGAAGAGGATAAACCTTGGTATAAAAGAGAGACATAAGCTCTTGCCAATCAAGCAAGTGTGAGTTATCGAGAAGCTTATACCAATCTGAAGCTTTATCTATAAGCGATACGGCGAACAATTTCCTCATGACAAACTCCATTGATACACCTGCAAGCTTAAATAATGAACATAGTTGTGACAGATATAGCAAGTGTTCGCCGGGATGTCTGTCTCCTGCATAACGATTAGCCAAAACATAATCGATAATACCAGCTGGTATTTTATAGGGCACAATTTCAGTAGGGGGAGGAGCAACCACCACAGATGTGGGGCGTCTTCCCACAAGCAACGATCCAATAGCAAGGTTGTCCATAAGGACAAAGAGCAGCAACAGCAAAATAAAAACAGAAATATAAAAACTTCCTTACCAGCTTCACTTACCAATAGCACTACACTCCCCGGCAACGGCGCCAGAAAACGGTACTTGATGACCCACAACCGTAATGGATCTATTGCAGCGTTTTCGATAAGTAAGAGTGTCGAACCCAACGAGGAGCAGAAGGTATCGATAAGTGATTCCGAGCAAGGAATAACTGCAAGCACTGAAAGATAACTTTTTAGGGGTTTTCTTGATATAAGCAACATGAAAGTAAAAGCGAGCAAAGTAAAAGGCACTGGAGAGTAACAAGTGGCCCAATCCTTTATGAGCAAAGGAAAGGCCTAGCAACTAAACTTATAAAGGCTAAAGTGTTCTTGAGGACACACGGGAGAGGTAGTCATGTGCTTTCGCCATATTCCGTATCGGTACTATGTGATGTGTTGATAAGTGTTGAGTTGGTGGATCTATGCTAGTACACCCTCTAGACTAAGATGAGTGCACTCTTATGATTAAACACCTTGCAAGCATCTGCAAATACAAGATAGTATTTAAGGCAAAAGCCTAACCATAGCAATACGATCGATGATCCATTGTTCCCTTGTGCAAAAGCGTGCGAACTGGGGTTCAGGTTTCTGTCACTCCGGCAACCCACCGTAAGCATTCTTTGTACACAATGTATTCCCCTAGGTCCTTAACAAGGCGAAGTGTTGAGTGTTCGACTCACACAACACCACTAGGAAAATAACAACACAACTTAAGTATCAAACAACACATATTACTTCAACATCATATGACTACTAACAACAAGACTTCTCCCATGTCCTCAAGAACTAAAGTAACTACTCACAAGACATAAAAGAGATCATGATCAGTGGAGATAGATGGATGATAAACAATCTGGACACAATGATATTTCTCCAACAAAACTCAATAGCATTCACCACAAAGTAGTAATCAACACCGATAGAGTAGAGAGGATAGATAGTACGGATTACAACACAAGTTGCAATTGTGAGATGAGATTGGATGAATATGGAGATGGTGCTGATGTTGGGGATGATGTTGATGATGATCTCGATGATGCCCGTGACGATGGTGATGACGATGGCGATGATCTCCCCTTCCGGGAGGTGATCTCCCCGGCGGAATCTGCCCGCCGGAGATGGCTTTTCTTCTCTGTAGGTTTCCGCCACGGAGCGGCGGCGGAACTCCGTAAACTCTCTCCTTTTTAGGGTTTCTGGATGACGAGGAGTATATAGGCAAGAGGGGGGAGCCTGGAGTGGGCCAGGGGCTCCAGGCGCCCTCCCGGCGCGGCCAGGGTGGGGGCCGCGCCAGGTGGCCGCCTGGGCACCCTGTGGCCCCCCTCTGGTTGCTCTTTTGCGTATCTTCGTGATCCTTCTGGAAAATACCCTCCGTCGATTTTCAGGTAATTTGGAGGTGTTCTTCTTCAGCAACTCAGCGTCCACTTTTTACCGCTGAATCCTGCGTCTGCTGCTTCGGCACCGAAAAGTTGCAAACTGTGTAAAATAGGCCAAAACAACATAAGAACATCATCGTAATGTGAAATATATCAATGAATAAGGATGAATTATGATATAAAATAGTGATGCATTTTGGACGTATCAATATTTTCTAGTTATTTGTTTAATTTTCTAAAATCAATTACCATTATATAGCCTGTAATAATTCTTTGTGGAATAAGTTCATTCTTATCATTAGGAACAACAATAATACCTCCTTTCTTATTGACACAATGGACATGACTTACCCATATACTATCAGCTATAGGATAGATTATACCTGCTTCCAGAAGTTTTAATATTTCCATTCATACCACTTCTTTCATCTTAGGGTTTAACCGACGTTGGTGATCAACAACGGGTTTAGCATCAGGTTCCATGTTAATCTTGTGCTGACATAGAGTGGGACTAATGCCCTTAAGATCATCAAGATTATATCCAATAGCAGCTTGGTGCTTCCTCGGAATTTTCAACAATCTTTCTTCTTCATCTACTGAAAGGTTAGCACTAATAATAACAAGATTTTTCTTTTTCTCATCAAGGTAAGCATATTTCGAAGTGTCGGGTAGTTGTTTTAATTCAAACACATGATCACCTTTAGGTGGAGGAGGACCTCCTAGAGTTTCAATACGAAAATTGTGCTTAAGCAGAGGTTGTTGTTCAAACAAGATTATATCTATTTCATTTCTTTGATGCATATGCAAATCATTTTCGTTGTCTATCATATATTTCTCTAAACGATTAGTAGGAGGCAAAGCAATAGAAGCAACACCAATAATTTCATCCTTACTAGGTAAATATTTTTTGTCAGTTTTTCTACTAAACTTAGAAAAATTGAACTCACGAGACTCATCACCAAAGCTAACACCGACAATTTGTTTAGCACAATCTGTAGTAGCATTGACTGTGCTCAAGAAAGGTCTACCAAAAATTATGGGACAAAAGTCATCTTGTAGGGAACCAAGGACTAGAAAATCTGTAGGGTATTTTGTGTTTTCCTACACAAGACTTCGACATCTCTAACAATCCCGAGTGGTGTAATGGTGTCTCTATTAGCAAGTTTAATACTAACATCTAAGTCTTCTATTTCAGCTGGTGCTATGTCATTCATAATTTCTTAGTACAAAGTAAAAGGAATATCACTTATGCTAGCACCTATGTCACATAAACCATGATAACAGCTATCTCCTATTTTAAATGAGACGATAGGCATGCCAACAACGGGTCTGTGTTTATCTTTCCCATCAGGTTTGGCTATTTTGGCTGCTTCACCAACTAAATAAATAACATGCCCATCGATGTTATCGACCAAGAGATCTTTAACAATAGCAACACTAGGTTCTACTTTGATTTTCTCAGGGGTTATAGGTGCTTTAATATTACTTCAACGGACCACAGTTGAAACATTAGCATGGTCCTTCATCTTAACAGCAAAAGGTTGTTTCACAATGTAAGCAGTAGGAATAACTGGATCAACATTGTAGACAATTGTTTCTTCTATATCAACAACTGGTTCTTTAAATTCTTATTTAATAGGGGAATGGTATTTAAACCACTTCTCTTTAGGGAGATCAACATGAGTTGCAAAGGATTCACAGAAAAAGGCTACTATCTCAGAATCAAATCTATATTTAGTGATAAACTTTTGAAAAACATATGTATTCATAAAAGATTTAACACAATCAAACTTAAGCTTAATACCCGACTCTTTACCTTCGTCGATTTCCCAATCTTCAGAGTTGCATTCAAGATAATTCCCACCTAGATTCAATAGTCTTCTTCATAAAAGAACCGGCACAAGAAGTATCAAGCATGTATTGATCATTACGAGAAAGCCGAGCATAGAAGTTCTGAATGATAATTTCTCTCGAGAGATCATGATTGGCACATGAATATAACATTGACTTGAGCCTCCCCCATGCTAGAGCGATACTTTCTCCTTCACTAGGCCAAAAATTATATATATAATTCCAATCACGATGAACTAGATGCATAGGATAATTGTTTTGATGGAATTCCATTTTCAAACGATTCCAATTCCAGGATCCAATATCATCGCATAGCCTATACCATGTCAATGCTTTTCCCTTCAAGCATAAAGAGAAGACCTTCTTATTAGCTTCATCTCCGGGTAAACCTGCAAGCTTAAATAATCCACAAATTTCATCCACATATATCAAATGCATATCGAGATGTGCGGTTCCATCTCCTACATAAGGATTAGCTAGCACTTGTTCTATCATACCCAAAGGAATTTCATATTTAGTATTTTCAGTAGGTGCAGTAGGTTGAGGGGCAACAAATTGTGGTTC
This sequence comes from Secale cereale, assembly GCA_902687465.1. Classification (NCBI taxonomy): domain Eukaryota; kingdom Viridiplantae; phylum Streptophyta; class Magnoliopsida; order Poales; family Poaceae; genus Secale; species Secale cereale. The sequence goes on along the minus strand of LR738709.1, from coordinate 233,287,611 downwards.
CGGTCTAGGTGAAGATACCCTGAACAAAATCCTAAAAACATTGTTCTCCCTAGTAACAAGTGACAATAAATTTCAGCACGTAGTAATAATTTTTCCTTACCAATTTCGACTTACCAAGATTGCTTCACTCCCCGACAACGGCGCTAGAAAAGAGTCTTGATGACCCAAAAGTATAGGGGATCAATCGTAGTCCTTTCGATAAGTAAGAGTGTCGAACCCAATGAGGAGTAGAAGGAAATGACAAGTGGTTTTCAGCAAGGTAATGTCAGCAAGCACTGAAATTGTAAGTAGCAGATAGTTTGCTAGCAAGATAATTTGTAACGAGCATGTAACGGTAACGGCAAATAATATGCTGCAAGATAGCCCAATCCTTTTGTGGAAAATGCAAAGGACGGGCCAAGAAGGTTTCTTATAACGAGTAAAGTGTTCTGGAGGGCACACAGGAATTTCATCTAGTCACTTTCACCATGTTGGCTGGATTCGTGTTTGCTACTTTGATAATTTGATGTGTGCATGGATCGGTGCTTAGGTGGTTTTCTTACTTGAACAAATATCCTACTTATGATTAACCCCCTCGCAAGCATTCGCAACTATGAGAAAACTATTAAGATAAAATCTAACGATAGCAATAAACATTTGGATCCAAATCTGTCCCTTACGAAGTAGCGCATAAACTAGGGTTTATGCTTCTGTCACTCTAGCAACACATCATCTAATAATTACTCAACAATGCATTCCCTTAGGCCCAAATATGGTGAAGTGTCATGTAATCGACGTTCACATGACACCACTAAGGGAATCACAACATACATATTATCAAAATATTGAACACATATCAAGTTCACATTATTACTTGCAACATGATTTCTCCCGAGACCTCAAGAACAAAAGTAACTACTCACAAGTGACAAGCATGTTCATGATCAAAGGGATATTAAACGACATAATAAATCTGAACATATAATCTTCCACCAAATAAACCATATAGCGATCAACTACAAGATGTGATCAACATTACTAGTTACCCACAAGCACCAATCTTAGGTTCCGGTACAAAGATTGAACACAAGATATGAACTAGGGTTTGAGAGGAGATGGTGATGTTGAAGATGTTGATGGAGATTTCCCTCCCCAAGACAGGAGAGTTGTTGGTGATGATGATGACGATGATTTCTCCCTCCGGGAAGGAAGTCCCCCCGGCGGAATCGCTTCGCCGGAGGGCAAAAGTTCTCCTGCCCAAGTTCTGCCTCGAGACGGCGGCGCTCTATCCCGGAAATCCTATCCTTAGTTATTTTAGGTGAAAATGACTGATATACCAGAAGATGGGCACCGGAGGTGGGTCAAGGAGGGCACAACCCACCAGGGCGCACCTGGGGGCCCTGGCATGCCCAGGTGGGTTGTGCCCACCTGGTGGGGCCCCTTTGGTAGTTATTAGCTCCAATATTTCTTATTTATTCAATAAAAAATCCTCGTGAAGTTTCAGCCGATTTGGAGTTGTGCAGAATAGGTAGCCCAACGTTGCTTTTTCAGGTCCAGATTTCCAACTGCCGGTATTCTCCCTCTTGATATAGACCTTGCATATTATGAGAGAAAAGACATTATAATTACTCCTAATGGCATTATTATGCATGAAAACACTATAAATAATAGTAGGAAAACATGATGCAAAACCGACGTATCATGTTATTACAAGATGGTAAACCTATTTCATTCTTTTATGAAAAATGAGTGGGCCTAGTCTGTATTATTCTACTTTTGATAAGGAATTATATATTCTTGTTCGGAATTTGGAAACATGGCAACATTATTTATGATTTGAATAATTTCTTATACATTCTGATCATGAACCTTTGACACGCCCTAAAAGTCAAGCACAACTGAACCTAGACATGCTAAATGGGTTGAATTTTATTGAGACTTTCCCTTATGTCATTAAACAAAAGAAGGGTATAGAAAATGTTATTGTTGATGCATTGTCTCATCGTTATACTATGCTTTCACAACTTGACCTTAAAATATTTGGTTTGGAGATCATCAAAGATCAATATGTGCATGATGTTGAATTTAAAATGTGCTACAGAATTGTAAAGAAGAGAAAATATGTACCAAGTTCGTCACTAATGATGGATTTGTGTTCCATGCTAACAAGCTAAGCATTCTAGCTAGCTCCATCGTCTTTTGTTGTTGTGGGAGGTGCACGGAGGAGGATTAATGGGACACTTTGGCGTGAAGAAGACGGATGACGTACTTGCTACATATTTGTTTTGGCCAAAGATGAGAAGGGATGTTGAGCGCTTTGTTTCTCACTGCACTACATGTCAAAAAGCTAAATCATGACTCAATCCTCATGGTTTATATATACCTTTGCCTGTACCTAGTATCCATGGGAGGATATATCTATGGACTTTGTTTTTGGTTTATCTCGAACAAAGAAGGGAAGGGATAACATATTTTTTCGTCGATAGATTCTCAAAAATGGCACACTGTATACCATGTCATAAAAGTTGCTGCTAATGTTGCTGATTTGTTCTTTCGTGAAATTATTCGCTTGCATGGTGTGCCCAATACATTTGTTTCAAATCGTGATACTAAATTTCTGAGCCACTTTTCGAGATGTTTATGGACTAAGTTGGGGACTAAACTGTTTTTTAGTACATGTCACACCAAACTTATGCACAAACACAAGTAGTCAATAGAGCATTGGCTACTATGTTTAGGGATGTTTTGAAGAATAACCTGAAAGTGTGGGAAGAATGCTTGCCTCATATTAAATTTGTTTATAATCGTTCACTGCATTCTACTACTAAGATGTCCCCTTTTGAGATTGTGTATGGCTTCCTATCTCGTGCACCCATTGATTTGTTGTCTCTTCCATCTTCGGAGAAGGTTAATTTTGATGCTAAACAACATGCTTAATTGATCTTAAAAATGCGTGAGTTAACTAAGGAAAATATTGAGCGCATGAATACTGAATATAAACTTGCTGGAGATAAGGGTAGGAAACATGTTGTCTTTGCACCCAAAGATCTTGTTTGGTTACATTCATGTAAGGATAGGTTCGCTAATTTACGCAAGTCAAAGCTAACGCCACGTGTTGATGGTCCTTTTATGGTGTTAGATACAATAAATGATAATGCATACAAACTTGAGCTACCTGCTAATTTTGGGTGAGTCCGACTTTTAACATTGCAGATTTGAAGCTTTACTTGGATAAAGAAGATGAGCTTCCATCGAGGACGACTTCAATTCAAGAAGGGGAGGATGATGAGAACATCACTAACAAGGTTACACCCACAACCCCTACTGCTACATATACTAGACCAATTACTAGAAAATTAAATTACTAGGTACTTTCGTTTCTTGGTAATGGTTCCACTGTTCATGAGAATATGATGCTGCTTAAATTGGATACATTTTTTGCTGACAAATGAAGGGCCTAGCTTGGATAAGAAAGATGAACATTGGAGCATGATAAAGCATGAAGATGATGGCATGTGCAAGGGGAACATGAACGGATTTTTCGGTGGAGTTTTTAGCACTTTGGAGCCACAATGATGACGTACAAGGACATGAACGAAATATAAAAGAAGCCCTTTCATAAATTTGGTCGACACTTAATATAGGTGTTGTGCCACCTTATTTTTTTGGCCAGACCCATGTAATTTCAAAATACTACTTATAGGCTACATTTTAGAGTCCGTATTGTAGGGGAAACGACTCAGGAGGTGTTTTAGTCCCACCTTGCCAAGGGAGATGAAATCACATCCATCCCCCCCTACAAATACAACCCTTAAGGCATCGTTTAGACTTTGGGCTTTTGTTTAGATTAAACTTCAACATAGCTGCAACTCGTGTACTTCGTTTGTGTTCAACGATCAGACAAAGACGTCACGGAACTCCACTAGATTAATAAAGCTTTCTTCTTATATCCGCAATATCCAGATTGCAATCTCAGATTCTTATTTGTTTTTTGTTTGCTTGCGGGAAATAGACCTTCGTGGTGAGGTTGATCATGCCTCGTCCTGGTCAATAACCTCATCGGAGTAGGTTTAGCGATTGCTAAGGCACGTGTGATACCCCGAGACCGATGCGCCAGGTGTCTTCCAGTTATTCGCTGTCGTTGCCATGTCATTCGCTTGCCTGTTGCATTTTTCCATGTCATCATGTGCATTGCATATACATAGTTTTCAAAACTTGCATCCGTTCGTAGTTCCTAGTGTTGGGGTATGTAGTATTTCCAAATTTTTCCTACAATTACGCAAGATCTACCTAGGAGAAGCATAGCAACGAGCGGGGAGAGTGTGTCCACCTACCCTCGTAGACCGAAAGCGGAAGCATTTAGTAACGCGGTTGATGTAGTCGATCGTCTTCATGATCCAACCGATCAAGCACCGAACGCACAACACCTCGACGATCTGCACACGTTCAGCTCGGTGACGTCCCTCGTACTCTTGATCCAGTTGAGGCCGAGGGATAGTTTCGTCAGCACGATGGCGTGGTGACGGTGTTGATGAAGTTACCGATGCAGGGCTTCACCTAAGCACCACGACAATATAACCGAGGTGTGTAACAGTGGAGGGGGGCACCGCACACGGCTATGAACTCAACTTGTGTCTCTATGGTGTGCCCCCTGGCCACGTATATAAAGGAGGGGAGGACGAGAGGGCCAGCCCTCATAGGGCGCGCCCAAGGGGGGAGTCCTACTCCCACTAGGAGTAGGTTATCCCCTTTCCTAGTAGGAGTAGGAGAAGAAGGAAGAGGGAGAGAGAGAGATGGAAAGGGGGGCTGGGCCCCCTCCCCAATTCGGATTGGGGGGGGGCGCCCTCCACTTGGCCGCCTCCTCCTCTCTTCCACGAAGGCCCAATAAGGCTCATTGACTCCCCGGGGGGTTCGAGTAACCTCCCGGTACTCCGGAAAATGCCCGAACTCATCCGAAACCATTCCGGTGTCCAAACATAGCCTTCCAATATATCGATCTTTATGTCTCGACCATTTCGAGACTCTTCGTCATGTCCGTGATCACATCCGGGACTCCGAACTACCTTCGGTACATCAAAACACATAAACTCATAATACCGATCGTCATCGAACGTTAAGCGTGCGGACCCAACAGGTTCGAGAACTATGTAGACATGACTGAAACTCATCTCCGGTCAATAACCAATAGCAGAATCTGTATGTTCATATTGACTCCCACATATTCTACGAAGATCTTTATCTGTCAAACCGCATAACAACATACGTTGTTCCCTTTGTCATCGGTACGTTACTTTCCCGAGATTCGATCGTCGGTATCATCATACCTAGTACAATCTCGTTACCGGCAAGTCTCTTTACTCGTTCTGTAATACATCATCTTGTGACTAACTCATTAGTCATTTGCTTGCAAGGCTTATTACGATGTGTATTATCCAGAGGGCCCAGAGATACCTCTCCGACACTCGGAGTGACAAATCCTATTCTCAATCTATGCCAACACCACAAACACCTTTGGGGACACCTGTAGAGCATCTTTATAATCACCCAGTTATGTTGTGACATTTGATAGCACACAAGGTGTTCCTCTGGTATTCGGGAGTTGCATAATCTCATAGTCATAGTAACATGTATAAGTCATGAAACGATCATAGTGCTAAGCTAACGGATGGGTCTTGTCCATCACATCATTCTCATATTGATGTGATCCCGTTGATCAAATGACAACACATGTCTATGGTCAGGAAACATAACCATCTTTGATTAACGAGCTAGTCTAGTAGAGGCATACTAGGAACACTCTGTTTTGTCTATGTATTCATAGATGTATCAAGTTTCCGGTTAATAAAATTCTAGCATGAATAAAAGACATTTGTCATGATATATAAGCAAGTATAAATAACAACTTTATTATTGCCTCTAGGGCATATTTCCTTCAGTCTCCCACTTGCACTAGAGTCAATAATCTAGATTACATAGTAATGATTCCAACACCCATGGAGTCTTGGTGTTGATCATGTTTTGCTCGTGGAAGAGGCTTAGTCAACAGGTCTGTAACATTCAGATCCGTATGTACCTTGCCAATTTCTATGTCTCCCTCCTTGACTTGATCGCGGATGGAGTTGAACCGTCTATTGATGTGCTTGGTTCTCTTGTGAAACCTGCATTCCTTCGCCAAGGCTATTGCTCCAGTGTTGTCAAAAAATATTTTCATTGGACCCGATGCACTAGGTATTACACCTAGATCTGATATGAACTCCTTCATCCAGACTACTTCATTTGTTGCTTCCGAAGCAGCTATGTACTCTACTTCACACGTAGATGCCGCCATGACGCTCTGCTTGGAACTGCACCAACTGACAGCTCTATCGTTCAACAAAAATACATATCCGGTTTGTGACTTGGAGTCATCCGAATCAGTGTCAAAGCTTGAATCGACGTAACCGTTTACGACGAGCTCTTTTTCACCTCATTAAACGAGAAACATATCGTTTGTCCTTTTCAGGTACTTCTGGATGTTCTTGACCGATGTCTAGTGATCCACTCCTGGATTACTTTGGTACCTCCCTGCTAAACTTATAGCAAGGCATACACCAGGTTTGGTACACAGCATTGCATACATGATTGATCCTATGGCTGAGGCATGGGGAATGACTTTCATATTCTCTCTATCTTCTACAGTGGTCGAGCATTGAGTCTTACTCAACTTCACACCTTGTAACACAGGCAAGAACCCTTTCTTTGACTGGTCCATTTTGAACTTCTTCAAAACTTTATCAAGGTATGTGCTTTGTGAATGTCCAATTAAGCGTCTTGATCTATCTCTATAGATCTTGATGCCCAATATATAAGCCGCTTCACCGAGGTCTTTCATTAAGAAATTCTTATTTATGTATCCTTTTATGACATCCAGAAATTCTATATCATTTCCAATCAACAATATGTCATCCACATATAATATTAGAAATGCTACAGAGCTCCCACTCACTTTCTTGTAAATACAGGTTTGTCCAAAAGTCTGTATAAAACCATATGCTTTGATCACCTCATCAAAGCGTATATTCTAACTCCAAGATGCTTGCACCAGTCCATAGATGGATCGCTGGAGCTTGCACACATTGTTAGCACCTTTAGGATAGACAAAACCTTCTGGTTGCATCATATACAACTCTTCTTTGAGATATCCATTAAGGAATGCAGTTTTGACATCCATTTGACAGATTTCATAATCATAAAATGCGGCAATTGCTAATATGATTCGGACAGACTTAAGCATCTCTACGGATGAGAAAGTCTCATCGTAGTCAACTCCTTGAACTGTTCGAAAACCTTTCGCAACAAGTCAAGCTTTGTAAACAGTAATGTTACCATCGGCGTTTGTCTTCCTCTTAAAGATCCATTTATTTTCAGTGTGGCTTGCCGATCATCGGGCAATTCAACCAAAGTCCACACTTTGTTCTCATACATGGATCCCATCTCAGATTTCATGGCCTCAAGCCATTTTGCGGAATCTGGGCTCATCATCGCTTCCTCATAGTTCATATATAGGTTCATCATGTTCTAGCAACATGACTTCCAAAACCGGATTACCGTACCACTCTGGCGCGAAACGTACTCTGGTTGACCTACGAGGTTCAGTAGTAACTTGAACTGAAGTTTCATGATCTTCATCATTAGCTTCCTCAATGATTGGTGTAGGAATCACTAGAACTAATTTTTGTGATGTACTACTTTCCAATTCGGGAGAAGGTACAATTACCTCATCAAGTTATACTTTCCTCCCACTAACTTCTTTCGAGAGAAGCTCCTTCTCTAGAAAGGGTCCATTCTTAGAAACGAATATCTTGCCTTCGGATCTGTGATAGATGGTGTACCCAACAATTTTCTTTGGGTATCCTATGAAGACACATTTCTCCGACTTGGGTTCGAGCTTATCAGGTTGAAGCTTTTTCACATAAGCATCGCAGCCCCAAACTTTAAGAAACAACAACTTAGGTTTCTTGCCAAACCATAGTTCATAAGGCATCGTCTCAATGGATTTAAATGGTGCCCTATGTAACGTGAATGCAGCTGTCTCTAAAGCATAACCCCGAAACTATAGTGGTAAATCGGTAAGAGACATCATAGATTGCACCATATCTAATAAAGTACGGTTATGACATTCGGACACACCATTACGATGTGGTGTTCCAGGTGGCGTGAGTTGTGAAACTATTCCACATTGTTTCAAATGAAGACAAAACTCGTAACTCAAATATTCGCCTCCGCGATCATATCGTAGAAACTTTATTTTCTTGTTATGATGATTCTCTACTTCACTCTGAAATTCTTTGAACTTTTCAAATGTTTCGGACTTGTGTTTCATGAAGTAGATATACCCATATCTACTCAAATCATCTGTGAAGGTCGGAACATAATGATACCCGTCACGAGCCTCAACACTCATTGGTCCGCATACATCAATATGTATGATTTCCAATAAGTCAGTTGCTCGCTCTATTCTTCCGGAGAACGGAGTTTTAGTCATCTTGCCCATGAGGCGTGGTTCGCAAGCACCAAGTGATTCATAATCAAGTGATTCCAAAAGTCCATCAGCATGGAGTTTCTTCATGGGCTTTACACTAATATGACCTAAATGGCAGTGCCACAAATAAGTTGCACTATCATTATCAACTTTGCATCTTTTGGCTTCAATATTATGAATATGTGTATCACTACGATCGAGATCCAACAAAAATAGACCATTCATCAAGGGTGCATGACCATAAAATATATTACTCGTATAAATAGAACAACCATTATTCTCGAATTCAAAGGAATAATCGTTTCGCAACAAACCAGATCCAAATATAATGTTCATGCTCAACGCTGGCACCAAATAACAATTATTTAGGTCTAAAACTAATCCCGGAGGTAGATGTAGAGGTAGCGTGCCAATGGCAATCACATCGACTTTGCAACCATTTCCCACGCGCATCGTCACCTCGTCCTTAGCTAATCTTCGTTTAATCCGTAGCCCCTATTTCGAGTTACAAATATTAGCAACCGAACCAGTATCAAAGACCTAGGTGCTACTACGAGCATTAGTAAGGTACACATCAATAACATGTATATCAAATATACCTTTGTTCACTTTGCCATCCTTCTTATCCGCCCAATACTTGGGCAGTTCCGCTTCTAGTGTCCAGTCCCTTTGAAGTAGAAGCACTCAGTTTCAGGCTTGGCTCCAGACTTGGGTTTCTTCACGGGATTAGCAACTGGCTTACTATTCTTCTTGAAGTTCCCCTTCTTTCCCTTGCCCTTTTTCTTGAAACTAGTGGTCTTGTTAACCATCAACACCTGATGCTCCTTTTTGATTTCTACATCCGCAGCTTTGAGCATAGCGAAGAGCTTGGGAATAGTCTTCTGCATCCCTTGCATATTATAGTTCATCACGAAGCCTTTATAGCTTGGTGGCGGTGATTGAAGAACTCTATCAATAACACTATTTTCATCAACTTTGCAACCAAGTTGAGTCATGTGATTGTAGTACCCAGACATTCTGAGTAAGTGTTCACCGATAGAACTATTCTCCTCCATCTTGCAGCTATAGAACTTATTGGAGAATTCATATCTCTCAATTCGGGCATTTTCTTGAAATTAATTTCAACTCTAGGAACATCTCATATGCTCCATGACGTTCAAAATGTCTTTGAAGTCCCGATTCTAAGCTGTAAAGCATGGCACACTGAACTATCGAGTAGTCATCAGAACGAGCTTGCCAGACGTTCATAACGTCCGGAGTTGCTCCTGCAGCAGGCCTGTCACCTAGCGGTGCTTCAAGGACATAATTCTTCTGTGCAGCAATGAGGATAATCCTCAAGTTACGGACCCAGTCCGTGTAGTTGCTACCATCATCTTTCAACCTAGCTTTCTCTAGGAACGCATTAAAATTCAAGCAAACGGTAGCACGGGCCATTGATCTACAACAACATAGATATGGAAAAACTATCAGGACTAAGTTCATGATAAATTAAAGTTCATTTAATCATATTACTAAAGAACTCCCACTTAGATAGACATCCCTCCAGTCATCTAAATGATCACGTCATCCAAACAAGTAAAACCATGTCTGGTTATCATGTGAGATGGAGTAGTTTTCAATGGTGAACATCTTATGTTAATCATATCTACTATATGATTCACGCTCGACCTTTTGGTCTCCAGTGTTCCGAGGTCATGTCTGTACATGCTAGGCTCGTCAAGTTTAACCCGAGTATTCTGCATGTGCAAAAATGTCTTACACCCCTTGTATTTGAACATAGAGCTTATCACACCCGATCATCACGTGGTGTCTCGGCACGACGAACTTTCTCAACGGTGCATACTCAGGGGAGAACACTTGTATCTTGAAATTTTGTAAGGGATCATCTTATAATGCTACCGCCGTACTAAGCAAAATAAGAAGCATAAGAAGATAAACATCACATGCAATCAAAATATGTGAACGATATGGCCATCATCATCTTTTGCTTTTGATATCCATCTCCAAAGCATCATCATGATCTCCATCATCACCGGCTTGACACCATGATCTTCATTGTAGCATCGTGGTCATCTCGCCTATTATTGCCACTACTACTATCGTTAACTCATAGTGATAAAGCAAAGAAATTACATGGCTTTCGCACTTCATACAATAAAGAGACAACCATAAGGCTCTTGCCAGTTGCCGATAATTTACAAAACATGATCATCTCATACAATAACGTAGAACTCATCACGTATTGACCATATCACATCACAACATGTCCTGCAAAAACAAGTTAGACGTCCTCTACTTTGTTGTTGCAAGTTTTACGTGGCTGCTACAGGCTTAGCAAGAACCGTTCTTACCTACGCATCAAAACCACAACGATTTTTTGTCAAGTGTGTTGTTTTAACCTTCACAAGGACCAGGCGTAGTCACACTTGATTCAACTAAAGTGAGAGATGCATACACCTGCTGGTCACCTTTAAGCAACAAGTGCTCATAACGGTGAAACCAGTCTTTCTTAAGCGTACGCGTAATGTCGGTCCGGGCCGCTTCATCTCACAATATCGCCGAATCAAAGTATGACATACCGGTAAGCATTATGACTATTATCACCCACAACTCATTGTGTTCTACTCGTGCATATCATCTACGCATAGATCTAGCTCATGATGCCACTGTTGGGGAACGTAGTATGTCAAATAAATTCCTATGATCACGCAAGATCTATCTAGGAGAATCATAGCAACGAGAGGGGAGAGTGTGTCCATGTACCCTCGTAGACCGAAAGCGGAAGCATTTAGTAACGCAGTTGATGTAGTCGAACATCTTCGCGATCCAACCGATCAAGCACCGAATGCACGGCACCTCCGCGATCTGCACACATTCAGCTCCGTTACGTCCCTCGTAATCTTGATCCAGTTGAGGCCGAGAGAGAATTTTGTCAGCACGATGGCGTGGTGACGGTGTTGATGAAGTTACCGACGTAGGGCTTCGCCTAGGCACCACGACAATATGACCGAGGTGTGTAACAGTGGAGGTGGGAACCACACACGGCTAAGAAATCAAATTGTGTCTCTATGGGGTGCCCCTGTCCACGTACATAAAGGAGGGGAGGAGGAGAGGGCCGGCCCTCATAGGGCGCGCCCAAGGGGGGAGTCCTACTCCCACTAGGAGTAGGTTTCCCCCTTTCCTGGTAGGAGTAGGAGAAGAAGGAAGAGGGAGAGAGGGAGAAGGAAAGGGGGGCCGGCCCCCCTCCACAATTCGGATTGGGGGGCACCCTCCACTTGGCCGCCTCCTCCTCTCTTCCACTAAGGCCCAATAAGGCCCACTGACTCCCCGGGGGGTTTCGGTAACCTCCCGTACTCCGGAAAATGCCCGAACTCATCCGGACGGAACCATTCCGGTGTCCAAACATAGCCTTCCAATATATCGACCTTTATGTCTCGACCATTTCAAGACTCCTCGTCATGTCCGTGATCACATCCGGGACTCCGAACTACCTTCGGTACATCAAAACACATAAACTCATAATAATGATCGTCATCGAACGTTAAGCATGTGTACCCTACGGGTTCGAGAACTATGTAGACATGACCAAGACTCATCTCCGGTCAATAACCAATAGCGGAACCTGGATGTTCATATTGGCTCCCACATATTATACGAAGATCTTTATTGGTCAAACCGCATAACAACATACGTTGTCCCCTTTGTCATCGGTATGTTACTTGCCCGAGATTCGACCGTCGGTATCATCATACCTTGTTCAATATCGTTACCGGCAAGTCTCTTTATTCATTCCATAATACATCATCTCGTGACTAACTCATTAGTCGTTTGTTTGCAAGGCTTATTACGATGTGTATTACCGAGAGGGCCCAGAGATACCTCTCCAACACTCGGAGTGATAAATCCTATTCTCGATCTATGCCAACACAAAAAACACCTTCGGAGACACCTGTATAGCATCTTTATAATCACCAAGTTATGTTGTGACGTTTGATAGCACACAAGGTGTTCCTTCCGTATTCGGGAGTTGCATAACCTCATAGTCATAGGAACATGTATAAGTCATGAAGAAAGCAATAGCAGTAAAACTAAACGATCATAGGGCTAAGCTAACGGATGGGTCTTGTCCATCACATCATTCTAGGGACACTCTGATTAATGAGCTACTCTAGTAGAGGCATACTAGGGACACTCTGTTTTGTCTATGTGTTCACACATGTATCAAGTTTTCGGTTAATACAATTCTAGCATGAATAAAAGACATTTATCATATTATATAAGGAAATATAAATAACAACTTTATTATTGCCTCTAGGGCATATTTCCTTCAGCCAGGTTCCCCAGTCCTCTCCATTGTCCATTATGAGCTCAGACACACATGCACGCGCCCGCGGCACCTCCGAAACTTCTTTTTATAAGTGGCCGGAAAATTTTCTCGGAATGGGATGAAAGTTGACCTGCTGTCTTATTATAGTGTAGGTAGACCGCCTATCAAATTTCGTCCCATTCAGAGTTCGTTTGATAGCCCAACCGTTAAACTATAGCGGCACTATCGGTGGTCAAACGTCGGACGTTTTCAGTCCCTAGAAACTCCGTGCCCGGCTGCCAGCTCCCTCTCTTCTCAGCCCACTCACCCTCTATACAGCCCACTAAGCCCACCTAACCCCCCTTGCGACCGGTGCCATTCGATCGGCATCGGAGGTCAAAAACTATCCAAAAACCCACAAACCCTAGCAAACATACTATATATAGACCCCTACCCCTGCCAAAATGGACTAAACCTATCCCCTAGCCCTTCTCCCACCTCCAGCCGCCGCCCTCGCCTTGGAATCCATGCCAGACCACAACCCTGCTGCCACTTGGCACCGAGCCGCCGCCCACAGCCGACGTCCCACCTCCAATTCAGAGCCAGCCACCTTCCTCGATGCCGCTTGGCGCGACACAATTCGCCACAGCCAACCCCGGGCCAATCCCTAGGCACCACCTCGCCCTCTAGCTCCTCTCTCCGCTGTGGCAGCCCTACAAGGCCCATTCGGGGCCACCCGGGCCCGAAACTGCCGCCACGGCAGCCCGCGCGAGCCCGGCGTCCCACGCCGCCCGGCTCCCTTCGTCCCTACTCCCTCCGCTTGCCCACTCGCCTCCTCCGCCACCCTCGCCGGCGAGTCGCTAGCCGCCCGTACTCCACGCCACCTGAGCCTTGTCGCCGACGGCCTCCTCATCGCCTCTCAGGAGGTCGCGCCCCGGCGCCAGCGCCTCGTAGCGCCATCGTCCGCCTCCCTCCACTCGCCTAGCGCCGCCTTGCCTCCAGGTCGCCGCCCGCGGCCACCTCTGGCCCAGATCCGGCGGGATCTTTCCGAGGCCCTCCCAGCGCCACCATCTCGGCCTTCTCCGGCCGCCCCGGGGCCCGATCCGCCACCACTCGCCGATCACGGCGCCGCTAGTCGCCGGTGCCCGCGTCGGGATCCCTCCGTCCCGGATCCATCCCCGAGACGGTCAACCAAACGCGCCTCTACACCACACCGCCCCGAACTACGAGATCCAGTTTTTCCCCGAGGTGATGTTTTTTAACTAAGTCCCTGAGGTTTTCAGCATTTTGGTCCATTGTTGTTTGGGCCCTAACTTTGTGCATGAGTGTCCAAATTGAGCATATAATATGTCAAAATGTTAATCTCTTGATGCTTTACATGATGGTGTAGTTTGCATTCATGTTAGGTTGCATCTTGGCATGTTTATCTCTGTTTCAAGAGTGCATGTTGCTGTTAAGTGCTGAAAACTGTGATAACTTGCTCATTTGTCATTTTCATATCTTTTTATGTGATTTTCTTTTGAGCATCATGTCAACATGTTTTAGGTGCATAATCATGTCACCTTTGCAATTGTATAATTAGTTTTTCATGTCTTGCCCTGTGGTGACTTGCACAAGCTTGCAAAGTGACCTACTCGTTGTTTGCTGTTTTCTGAGACTTAGTAAAAACTGCCAAGTCTGAAACTGTTATATTGTGATGCCATGTTTGCTTGGTGCTACAGTCATATCAATGAACATTTGGAGATTTCCAGTGACCATGTCTTGAATCCCTTGTTATGCTCTATCCATCCATGTCCTTGTTTGCAATTATAGGTTGATGTAGCTTGCCTCTTTCTTGCTCTCAAGTTGTCATTATGATAAATCTGTCAGCCTGTCAACATCATGTTCAATTTGGCAAAACTCATTGTAATTAATCTATGCATCTTATGGAATTGTGCCAATGGAGTTATTGGGAGTATGCCATGCCTACTACATGTTCATGACCTTTGCATGTTTATTAGGATTGATATGCTTGCTGTTATGTGCCTCCAAAGTCAGCATCATAATGTAGTTGTTTGCATTCCCAGATTTTCACTAAGTCTGAGAATCTGCTATATCATGTTTGCATATTGTTTTGATGAATGCCATGAACCTGTTGCTCCCATGTATATGCCATGTTGTGTTCCTTGAGATCCATGTTATGTACTAGCATGCCATGCCTTTGCTTGCCATGTTTTTGCACTGTATCTTAATTACTTCTTGCCTCCAACATGTCAACATATTAACTCTGCTCATGTTTATGCTCTGTTTTTCACGAAGTCATAATCTGTGATATAAAGTTCGCTTGTTGCCTTGATCATGTTGGATTACTCTTGATGCCTATGAACCTGATCCTTGTTGATATTGGTAGAATGTAATCTGTACTTTGAGTTCATTCCATGCCTGTGCCTATCTTGTACTTGTAGCATGTTGTTTTGATGCTTCTATGATCCCTAGTTGCTGTTTTGGACAACTTGTCATTTAAACTTGTTTTATGTGTATGTGTTGAACCGTTGCTCCGTTTTGGGCATGCTCTATATGAAACTTGCTTGGTTTGCATGTATATGTATCATGTCATGTGGCATTCATGTTTTGAGAGAGTGTGCTTGATGTTTAAATGCATTTTGCATCATTGTCATGTTCAACTTCTTTTGCTCATATCTTCTAGGTCGTAGCTCCAAATTCAATGAACTTTATATGTAACTTGACTAGAAAATTGTATAGATCATCATGGTGCATGTTAACTTACTGTTTAACAACTCTAACATAAGGCATGTTCAGTTCTGAACCAATTTTGAAAATTGCATATGAGGACTTACCAGAATTGTTATATGTTGTTTCCGGCCTCATTTAAACTTGCTTTGTTGTGATGTTCTTCTATGCATCATCTCTTGCCATGAGTTGCAGCATGTAGCATTGCCATGCATCATACTAGGTTGTGCATCATGTCTTGTTTATGTATTGGGTGTTACCATGTTGTTTGCTTCTTCTTGTTAGTTCCTGTTTCATTGCGATCCTGAGGATTTGTTCGACTATGCTTGGTTCGTCTTCATGGCTTCATCTTCTTCATGGACTCGTTCTTCTTCCTTGCGGGATTTCAGGCAAGATGACCGTCACATTGGATCTCATTACTATCATTGCTATGCTAGTTGTCTCGATGATATCGTTATATGTTGCGCTACCCACCACTTGTTTATCAAGCCTCCTATTATGCCATGAAACAACCTCTGACCTTTGTTCCCATCATCCTAGCAAACCGTTGCTTGGCTATGTTACCGTTTGCTCAGCCCCTCTTACAGCGTCGTTAGTTGTAGGCGAAGATGAAGATTGCTCCATGTCGGATCTTGGATTTTGGAAATATCACAATATCTCTTACTATAATTAACACACATATATATTTGGCAATGGGTGGAAGGCTTGGCCTTTGGCTCGGTGTTTTGTTCCACTCATGCCGCCTTAAGAACCGATAAACCGGTGTTATGTTCCTTGATTTTTGCGTTCCTAACGCGGTTGGGTTTATGGGAACCCCTTGATAGTTCGCTTTGAATAAAACTCCTCTAGCAAGGCCCAACATTAATTTTACCATTTGCCTAATAACAACTAAAATTTGCTTAGGGAGTTAGCGCTACCCGCAGACTTAATTTACAAACCGGGCCAGTGCTCCTCATGAGTGTTGGTCCAAACTAGAGCACCTTGCGGCGCCGCCCCTTGGCAACTTGGGGTATTTGGTCGTTGTACGCTTAGCTCATCCGGTCGTGGCCTGAGATAAGATACGCGCGGCTACTATCAGGGTGTCGGCACGCTGGGAGGTTTTGCTGGACTTGTTTTACCATTGTCGAAATGTCTTGTGCACTAGGATTCCGAGTCTGATCGGGTTGTCCCTAAGATAAGAGGTTTTACCTCTGCTGATCGTGAGAGCTTGCGATGGGCTAAGTTGGGACACCCCTGCAGGGTTTTGAACTTTTGAAAGTTGTGCCCGCGGTTATGTGGCAGATTGGAATTTGTTAATATCCGGTTGTAGAGAACTTGATAGAGGTTCTGAAATAAAATACACCAACCGCGTGAGTAACCGTGATCGTCTCTTTTCAATTTGAGAAACTAAACAGTGGGGTTTGTTGGGGAACGTTGCATGGAAAACAAAAAATTTTCCCTACGTTCACCAAGATCAATCTAGTAGATGCAACTACGAGGGGAGAGTAGGATCCACATACCCTTGTAGATCGCTAAGCGGAAGCGTTATGAACGCGGATGATGGAGTCGTACTCGCCGCGATTCAGATCGCCGAAGATCCTAGCACCGAAGCAACGGTGCCTCCGCGTTCTTCACACGTACGGCTCGGGGACGTCTCCTCCTTCTTGATGCAGCAAGGGGTGGAGGAGAGGTTGATGGAGAACCGGCAGCACGACGGCGTGGTGGTGATGGTGGAGGAGAATTCCAGCAGGGCTTCGCCTAAGCACCGCGGGAGAAGAAGATATTACGGGAGATGGAGGGCAGCACCGAGGCACGAACTTGTGTTTGCTGCCCTCCCTCTACCCCTCTATATATAGGGGGAAGGAGGAGAGGGGGGCGCCCTAGGGTTTCCCCTAGGGGGCCGGCGGCCAGGGCAAGGGGAGGGGCGGCGGCCAGGGCAGGCCCTAGGGTTTCCCCCCCTAGGTGCCTTGCCCCCCAAGGCTAAGGGGGTGCGGCCACCCTAGAGGGGTCCACCCCCCTTGGCGCACAAGGAGAGGGCCCAGGGGGGGCGCACAGCCCCCTGAGGGCTGTGGTGTTCCCCCTTGTGGCCCATTAGGCCCAGAACTGCTTCCGGAACCCCCGAAACCCCTTTCCGGTACTCCGCCGATTTCCCGATGCTCCCCGGAACACTTCCGGACTCCGAAACCTTTCATCCTATATATCAATCTTCGTCTCCGGACCATTCCGGAGACCCTCGTCATGTCCGGGATCTCATCCGGGACTCCGAACAACCTTCGGGAACCATGCACTCTTCTCACTAACAACCCTAGCGTCACCGAACCTTAAGTGTGTAGACCCTGCGGGTTCGGAAACCATGTAGACATGACCGAGACACTCCCAGGTCAATAACCAATAGCGGGATCTGGATACCCATATTGGTTCCCACATGTTTCTCGATGATCTCATCGGATGAACCACGATGTCAAGGATTCAGGCAATCCCGTATACAGTTCCCTTTGTCTCGTCGGTATGTTACTTGCCCGAGATTCGATCGTCGGTATCTCTATACCTAGTTCAATCTCGTTACCGGCAAGTCTCTTTACTCGTTACCGTAATACATAATCCCGTGACCAACTACTTAGTCACTTTGAGCTCATTGAGATGACATATTACCGAGTGGGCCCGGAGATACCTCTCCGTCACACGGAGTGACAAATCCCAGTCTCGATCCATGTCAACTCAACAGACACCTTCGGAGATACCTGTAGAGTACCTTTATAGTCACCCAGTTACGTTGCGACGTTTGGCACACACAAAGTACTCCTACGGTGTCAGTGAGTTACATGATCTCATGGTCATAGGAACTTATACTTGACATGCAGAAAACTATAGCGATAACTGACACGATCAAAAGCTATGTTTAACGTTTGGGTCTCGTCCATCACATCATTCTCCTAATGATGTGATCCCGTTATCAAATGACAACTCATGTCTATGACCTGGAAACCGCGGTCATCTTTGATCAACGAGCTAGTCCTGTAGAGGCTCACTAGGGACACAAAGTCTGTCTATTCATCCACACATGTATTTGAGTTTCCAATCAATACAGTTATAGCATGGACAATAAACGATTATCATGAACAAGGAAATATAATAATAACTCTTTTATTATTGCCTCTAGGGCATATTTCCAACAGTCTCCCACTTGCACTAGAGTCAATAATCTAGCATTACAAGGTAATGAATCTAACACCCATAGAGTCTTGGTGTTGATCATGCTTAGCCCGTGGAAGAGGCTTAGTCAACGGATCTGCAACATTCAAATCCGTGTGTACTTTGCAAATATTTATGTCCTCCTCCTTGACTGAATCGCGGATGGAATTGAAGCGTCGCTTTATGTGTCTGGTCCTCTTGTGAAACCTTGGTTCCTTGGCTAGAGCAATGGCACCAGTGTTGTCATAGAACAGAGTCATTGGGTTCAGTGCACTAGGCACAACTCCAAGATCTGTCATGAACTCCTTCATCCAGACACCTTCCTTAGCTGCCTCCGAGGCAGCTATATACTCCGCTTCACATGTAGAATCAGCTACCACGCTCTGCTTGGAACTGCACCAGCTTACCGCTCCCCCGTTGAGAATATATACGTATCCGGTTTGTGACTTAGAGTCATCCGGATCAGTGTCAAAGCTTGCATCGACGTAACCCTTTACGACGAGCTCTTGATCACCTCCATAAACGAGAAACATATCCTTAGTCCTTTTCAGGTACTTTAGGATATTCTTGACCGCTGTCCAGTGATCCATACCAGGATTACTTTGAAACCTTCCGGCCATACTTATGGCAAGGCTGACATCTGGTCTTGTGCACAGCATTGCATACATGATAGAGCCTATGGCTGAAGCATAGGGGATGACACTCATCTTTTCTCTATCTTCCGCAGTCACTGGGCACTGAGTCTTACTCAACTTTGTACCTTGCAATACCGGCAAGAACCCTTTCTTGGATTGATCCATTTTGAACTTCTTCAAAACTTTATCAAGGTATGTGCTTTGTGAAAGTCCTATCAAGCGTCTTGATCTATCTCTATAGATCTTGATGCCCAATATAAAAGCAGCTTCACCGAGATCTTTCATCGAAAAACTCTTGTTCAAATACCCCTTCACGCTATCCAAAAATTCTATATTGTTTCCAATCAGCAATATGTCATCCACATATAATATTAGAAACGCTATAGAGCTCCCACTCACTTTCTTGTAAATACAAGCTTCATTGTAAACTTGTATAAACCCAAACGCTTTGATCACCTCATCAAAGCGAAGATTCCAACTCCGAGATGCTTGTACCAGCCCATAAATGGAACGCTGGAGCCTGCATACTTTGTCAGCATTCTCTGGATCGACAAAACCTTCTGGCTGCATCATATACAACTCTTCCTTAAGAAAACCGTTAAGGAACGCTGTTTTGACATCCATCTGCCAAATTTCATAATCGAAATATGCAGCTATTGCTAACATGATTCGGACGGATTTAAGCATCGCTACGGGTGAGAAAGTCTCATCGTAGTCATTCCCTTGAACTTGTGAAAAACCCTTTGCCACAAGTCGAGCTTTATACACGGTGACATTACCGTCAGCGTCCGTCTTCCTCTTAAAAATCCATTTATTCTGAATGGCCTTCCGCCCTTCAGGTAATACTTCCAAAGTCCATACTTTGTTTTCATACATGGATCCCATCTCGGATTTCATGGCCTCTAACCATTTGTCGGAATCTGGGCCCACCATCGCTTCTCCATAGCTCGTAGGTTCACCATTGTCTAACAACATGACCTCCAAGACAGGGTTACCATACCACTCAGGTGCAGTGCGTACCCTTGTCGACCTACGAGGTTCGGTAGTAACTAGATCAGAAGCTTCTTGATCATCATCATTGGCTTCCTTTTCAACCTCTGCAGGCTCCACAAAAACATCTTTCTGTGCTGCGCTACTTTCTGGTTGAAGCAGAGGTTCAATAACCTCATCAAGTTCTACCTTCCTCCCACTCAATTCTTTCGAGAGAAACTCCTTCTCGAGAAAGGACCCGTTCTTAGCGACAAACACTTTGCCCTCGGATCTGAGATAGAAGGTGTACCCAACAGTTTCTTTTGGGTATCCAATGAAGACACATTTGTCCGCTTTGGGTTCGAGCTTTTCTGGCTGAAGCCTTTTGACATAAGCATCGCAACCCCAAACCTTGAGAAAAGACAACTTAGGTTTCTTACCAAACCACAGTTCATACGGTGTTGTCTCAACGGACTTAGATGGAGCCCTATTTAAAGTGAATGCAGCTGTCTCTAACGCATATCCCCAAAACGATAGTGGCAAATCGGCAAGAGACATCATAGAACGTACCATATCTAATAGGGTTCGATTACGACGTTCGGACACACCATTACGCTGTGGTGTTCCGGGTGGCGTCAACTGTGAAACAATTCCACATTTTCTTAAGTGATCACCAAACTCATAACTCAGATATTCTCCCCCTCGATCAGATCGTAGGAACTTGATCTTCTTGTTACGATGATTTTCTACTTCACTCTGAAATTGCTTGAACTTTTCAAAAGTTTCAGACTTATGCTTCATCAAGTAAATATACCCATATCTACTTAAGTCGTCAGTGAAGGTGAGAAAATAACGATATCCACCGCGCGCCGTTACACTCATCGGACCGCACACATCAGTATGTATGATTTCCAATAATTCACTCGCCCGTTCCATTGTCCCTGAAAACGGGGTCCTTGTCATCTTGCCCATGAGGCACGGCTCGCACGTGTCAAGTGATTCAAAATCAAGAGACTCCAAAAGTCCATCAGCATGGAGCTTCCTCATGCGTTTCACGCCGATATGACCGAGACGGCAGTGCCACAAGAAAGTGGTATTATCATTATCTACTCTACATCTTTTGGCATCAATGTTATGAACATGTGTATCATCACTATCGAGATTCAATAAGAATAAACCCCTAACTTCGGGTGCATGACCATAAAAGATATTACTCATATAAATAGAACAACCATTATTCTCTGACTTAAATGAGTAACCGTCTCGCAATAAACAAGATCCAGATATAATGTTCATGCTTAACGCAGGCACTAAATAACAATTATTCAGGTTCATAACTAATCCCGATGGTAATCGAAGAGCGAGCGTGCCGACGGCGATCACATCAACCTTCGAACCATTTCCCACGCGCATCGTCACTTCGTCCTTCGCCAGCCTCCGTTTATTCCGCAGTTCCTGTTTAGAGTTGCAAATGTGAGCAACCGAACCGGTATCAAATACCCAGGCACTACAACGAGAGTTGGTAAGGTACACATCAATAACATGTATATCATATATACCTTTGTTGTTGTTGGCCCCCTTCTTGTCCGCCAGATACTTGGGGCAGTTCCGCTTCCAGTGGCCGTTCCCCTTGCAATAGAAACACTCAGTCTCTGGTTTGGGCCCAGCCTTGGGTTTCTTCACTGGATTAGCAACTGCTTTGCCACCCTTCTTAGAGTTACCCTTCTTGCCCTTGCCATTCTTCTTGAAACTGGTGGTTTTATTGACCATCAACACTTGATACTCCTTCTGGATGTCTGCCTCAGCGACTTTCAGCATCGAAAACAGCTCGGCGATGGTCTTGTTCATCCCTTGCATGTTATACTGCTGCACGAAGCTCTTGTAGCTTGGAGGGAGTGACTGGAGAATTCTGTCAATGATAGCCTCATCCGGGAACACAAGTCCCAGATCAGCTATGCGGGTATAGTACCCAGACATCTTCAGTAAGTGCTCACTGACAGACGAATTCTCCTCCATCTTGCAAGCAAAGAATTTATCGGTGGTCTCATACCTCTCGATCTTAGCATTCTTTTCAAAGATGAACTTCAACTCCGTGTACATCTCATATGCACCATGACGTTCAAAACGCCTTTGAAGTCCTCCTTCCAAGCCGTACAACATGGCACACTGCACCATCGAATAGTCATCCGAACGTGTCTGCCAGACGTTCAAAACGTCCGCAGGGGCTGTAGGAGCGGGGGGGTCACCTAGCGGTGCATTTAGGACATAAACCTTTTGGGCAGCTGTGAGGATGATCCTCAGATTGCGGAGCCAGTCCACAAAGTTGCTCCCGTCATCTTTCAGTTTAGCTTTCTCTAGGAACGCATTAAAATTCAGGGGAGCTACTGCGCGAGCCATCTACAACCAAAAATTTGCAAAGACATTTTAGACTATTGTTCATGATAAGTGAGTTATTACCTAATCAAATTAATTATAACTCCCACTCAAATTGACATCCCTCCGGTCATTCGAGCGTGACATGATCCAAATTCACCAACCCAAGTCCGATCATCACGTGAGATGAGGTGGTGTCAATGGTGAACATCAACATGTTGATCATATCTACTATATGACTCATGCTCGACCTTTCGGTCCTCCGTGTTCCGAGGCCATGTCTGTACATGCTAGGCTCGTCAAGTCTAACCCGAGTGTTCTGCATGTGCAAAACTGGCTTGCACCCGTTGTATGCGAACGTATGGCTCCTGCCGGTTGCCGTATGCATCGACATGCAAGTCGATATTAACTATTACAACATGATCATCTCATACATCAAAATATATCTCATCATGTCATTGGCCATATCATATCACATACATACCCTGCAAAAACAAGTTAGACGTCCTCTAATTTGTTGTTGCATGTTTTACGTGGCTGCTATGGGTATCTAGCAAGAACGCTTCTTACCTACGCAAAACCACAACGGTGATATTCAAGTTGCTATTTAACCTTCTACAAGGACCGCCTTGTTCTATTCCGATTCAACTAAGATAGGAGAGACAGACACCCGCCAGCCATCTTATGCAACAAAAGTCACATGTCTGTCGATGGAACCGGTCTCATGTACGTGGACATGTAAAGTTGGTCCGGGCCGCTTCATCCTATAATACCGCTGAATCAAGAAAGACTAAGGAGGGCAGCAATTTAAACATCAACGCCACAAACCCTTTTGTGTTCTACTCGAGAAAGCATCTACGCAAGATCCTAGCTCATGATGCCACTGTTGGGGAACGTTGCATGGAAAACAAAAATTTTTCCCTACGTTCACCAAGATCAATCTAGTAGATGCAACTACGAGGGGAGAGTAGGATCCACATACCCTTGTAGATCGCTAAGCGGAAGCGTTACGAACGCGGATGATGGAGTCATACTCGCCGCGATTCAGATCGCCGAAGATCCTAGCACCGAAGCAACGGTGCCTCCGCGTTCTTCACACGTACGGCTCGGGGACGTCTCCTCCTTCTTGATCCAGCAAGGGGTGGAGGAGAGGTTGATGGAGAACCGGCAGCACGACGGCGTGGTGGTGATGGTGGAGGAGAATTCCAGCAGGGCTTCGCCTAAGCACCGCGGGAGAAGAAGATATTACGGGAGAGGGAGGGCAGCACCGAGGCACGAACTTGTGTTTGCTGCCCTCCCTCTACCCCTCTATATATAGGGGGAAGGAGGAGAGGGGGGCGCCCTAGGGTTTCCCCTAGGGGGCCGGCGGCCAGGGCAAGGGGAGGGGCGGCGGCCAGGGCAGGCCCTAGGGTTTCCCCCCCTAGGTGCCTTGCCCCCCAAGGCTAAGGGGGTGCGGCCACCCTAGAGGGGTCCACCCCCCTTGGCGCACAAGGAGAGGGCCCAGGGGGGGCGCACAGCCCCCTGAGGGCTGTGGTGTTCCCCCTTGTGGCCCATTAGGCCCAGAACTGCTTCCGGAACCCCCGAAACCCCTTTCCGGTACTCCGCCGATTTCCCGATGCTCCCCGGAACACTTCCGGACTCCGAAACCTTTCATCCTATATATCAATCTTCGTCTCCGGACCATTCCGGAGACCCTCGTCATGTCCGGGATCTCATCCGGGACTCCGAACAACCTTCGGGAACCATGCACTCTTCTCACTAACAACCCTAGCGTCACCGAACCTTAAGTGTGTAGACCCTGCGGGTTCGGAAACCATGTAGACATGACCGAGACACTCCCAGGTCAATAACCAATAGCGGGATCTGGATACCCATATTGGTTCCCACATGTTTCTCGATGATCTCATCGGATGAACCACGATGTCAAGGATTCAGGCAATCCCGTATACAGTTCCCTTTGTCTCGTCGGTATGTTACTTGCCCGAGATTCGATCGTCGGTATCTCTGTACCTAGTTCAATCTCGTTACCGGCAAGTCTCTTTACTCGTTACCGTAATACATAATCCCGTGACCAACTACTTAGTCACTTTGAGCTCATTGAGATGATGTATTACCGAGTGGGCCCGGAGATACCTCTCCGTCACACGGAGTGACAAATCCCAGTCTCGATCCATGTCAACTCAACAGACACCCTCGGAGATACCTGTAGAGTACCTTTATAGTCACCCAGTTACGTTGCGACGTTTGGCACACACAAAGCACTCCTACGGTGTCAGTGAGTTACATGATCTCATGGTCATAGGAACTTATACTTGACATGCAGAAAACTATAGCGATAACTGACACGATCAAAAGCTATGTTAACGTTTGGGTCTCGTCCATCACATCATTCTCCTAATGATGTGATCCCGTTATCAAATGACAACTCATGTCAATGACCTGGAAACCGCGGTCATCTTTGATCAACGAGCTAGTCCTGTAGAGGCTCACTAGGGACACAAAGTCTGTCTATTCATCCACACGTGTATTTGAGTTTCCAATCAATACAGTTATAGCATGGATAATAAACGATTATCATGAACAAGGAAATATAATAATAACTCTTTTATTATTGCCTCTAGGGCATATTTCCAACAGGGTTATGTTTGACTCGTAGGTAGTTTAGGATCACTTATTTATCATTACTAGTTTACAACCGTTTGCGTAGATGCCCATCTTATTCTTGTACTCGTAAGTTAGCCACCATACAAATGCTTAGCCGCTGCTGCAACCTTACCACTTATCCTTTCCATACCCATTAAGCTTTACTAGTCTTGGCACCCATGGTTATGGGAATCCTCAGTCCTCGTGGCTCACAGTTACTACAACAACAGTTACAGGTGCGGGTTTCCGATGACTTGACGTGAGAGCAATGTTTCATTTGTGTTGGGGTTATTCCTTCTTTTTCTTCATCAGTCTTGGGATAGGTTCCTGGTCGGCAGCCTGGAATAGCAAGATGGATGTCATTGTGCTTTTCATGTGTTTCAACCGTAGTCGAATGTCTTGTGTATGATGTGTTGTATTCATGTGTCTATTGTATAAATTGTATGTATCCCCAACTATTTATGTAACGGTATGATGTAATGATATCCATCTTGCTAAGCGTCCGAAATGCGGTTGTGCCCCAACCACGAGTTCATCACATGATCGGGATAAAATAGTATCTTGGGCGTGATAGCGCGACATCATCGCATGTTCGTAGTCGGATCATCAAAGTCAATTTCCTCCAAAACGATAGCTACCATCTCATCGAAAGACGGGACACCTTTCCCTTTATCACCCCTTGACCAATCGCTTAGGATAGAACTCTTCCAGCCAGGCCCAAGTTTGGTTTTAAATTTGCCAACATAATAAACTGATAGATAATTAATTTGCATAGGGGGTCGCATCCCCACAGATTCTTAATTCCACATAATACAGGTGGGCCAATGCTGATGGTGTTGGTCCAAAATAGAGTCTTGTGTGACTTCCCTCGGGAAAATTCGGGTCTAAGTCGTTGTACGCTGTGCTCATCCGGTCGTGTCCTACAATCAAGATGCGTGCGTCTCCTATCATGATCTTCGACACACTAGGGGTCTTGCTGGTTTATTTTTACTTTGGCGAAAGGCTTGTCCACCGAAATTCCTTATCGTAAGTGTCGTGTTATCACGGTGTGTGGATGTTCTATCGATGCCTGTGGTAATTTATAGTGGACTACTTGGAGCACCCTTGCAGGATTAAATGTTTTTGAGAGCCATCTTCGCGGTTATGTGATGACTTGGAAATTTATAATATCATGTTGTAGAGAAACTTGACACTAAATCCGAAATAAAATATAATAACTGTGTGCGTAACCATGATCGTCTCTTTCCGAGGGAGTTCAGGAAGAGAAAAATGTGGTGTTATGTCCGACTCGTAAGTAGTTCAGGATCATTTCTTGATCATTCTAGTTCATGTTCGTTAGGCGTAGATTACTCTGCTTATTCTTGTACTCGTAAGTTAGTCACATACATATGATTGGTGCTTGCTGCAACCTTACTACTTACCATGTCATACCCAATAAGCTTTGCTAGTTTTAATACCCATGGTAATGAGATTGTCGAGTCTTCGTGACTCACAGATTACTATAACTATTATTATAACAATAGGTGCACGTACAGGGAACGCGATGATTTGACGTGAGAGCAATGCTTGATCTGTTCGGAGTGCTCCTTATGCTTCTTCTTCGTCGATCTTGAGATAGGTTTCTGGTCGGCAGCCTGAGTTTAGCGGCATAGATGTCGTGCGTGTTTTTCGTTTGATTTTATCCGTAGTTGGATTCTGCTTTTCTGTATGATGTTTGCTATGTATTGATATATTCATATTGCTATGTCTTTGTATGTATCTCTATCTATTACTCTCTCTGTAAACTAATAATTAAACGTTTAGATTGCTAAAGTAGTGATCTAAACGCTTGTATATTAGTTTACAGAAGGAGTATCTATCATGTACATGGGTTCCTCGGGAGTAGGATCGCTATTAGAAATGACATTTTCGATGTACATGGTTTCCTCGAGAGTAGGATCGCTATTAGACATGGTATTTTCGATGTGGTACATCCCAAATTTGATGATGGGAGTCAAGTGCTTATGCCGTATCATATCTACCGTTTGTCTAGATGTATTTTAAAGATGTCACATCTAACCTCCTACAAGTAACACAACAACAACGAACAAAAAGGAAAGACCAAAAAAATAAATAAACCACAAACATAATTGACATCAGATTAGATGTGACATTACTACGTCACATCTAGATGTGTAACTACATCACATCTACTCCCTCCGTTCAAAATAGATGACCCAATTTTATCCCTATCTAGATGTACATACATACGTCACCATCTCATCACGTCGATGCGTACGCTGTGTCTTTCAACTCGCCCACGTCGTCTACGTTGTGGTCAACGGCAGCAACCTTGGCCGGACCGAACCAACCTAGTCCAGTCACAGCCGGAACAAGTGCCTTCTTCGCCACAGCCGCGCGGATCCCACAACCACCGTCGCTGTCATAGGCGGCCTTGACACTGTCCCGAGCACCCTTTGTGCACGAGTTAGCGGCGGCGACGGCAAGCACGGTGCCCTTATCGCCTTGCTCCTTGTGCAGCGGCTGCTCTTTGGAATCTCTAAGCAGGAGGTCCCTGGGAGGCAGGAAGCACTCGGTGGACAGCCCCGCGATGTTGAAGTCCACCTCCTCAATGCTCCACGTCTCCTCCATGCACGTGTACGGCCTCTTCCTGCGTGCGTCGGCGTCATCCACTGCTCCGGCGGCCCTCGTGAACGGGAACACCGAGACGACGGTGCGGCCAGCGTGCGCGATGTTGATGCCGTCGACGGGGCGGTAGTCGCCGATGGTGGACGCCAAGGTGGTCTCCCAGTACATGCTGGCGGAAGCGGCCTTGCCCTCGCCGTCGGCGCCGGCATCAGCCGGCCTGGGGATGCGCAACAGGTGGCTGTCCTCGAGACGGACGAGCAGCCCCGTCCTCTGGCTGAAGTATCCCCATAGCACGTGCCTGATCACCTCCACGTCGGCGCTGCTGCGGGCGTGCAGAGCGGAGGGTTCCGCGTCGACGCGGAGCACGAAGCAGTCCTCACCGTCGACTGATTCCTCGCCGACGGACGCGGCGCTGGAGAAGAGGTCCGCCGTGGATTTTGGGTCCAAACCCTGCACGCATCTGCGGATCGGTCGCGGCGGCCCCCGGGAGGCGTGGGCCTGCTGCCACGGCGTCTGGCGCCAGGCAACCTTGCCGTCGCTGCCGGCGCTCATCTTAGTGCCACCGGCCACGACCATCTCCAGGCACCAGAGCTCCGGCTTCTTCTGCCACACCACAAATCCTCCGTGCACCTCGCCCAATCCCTTCTTTGTTGCCTTGCTCTTGGATGTACTGCTGCTCATCCGCACCTTCCCCATGGCGAACATGCTAGTCGCCGCGCTTAGCGCCGCCTCGCCACCGGCCGCCGCCACGTACTGCTCCACTATATACCTCGCCTTCGATAGCTCCTGAAAACAGAAGGATCATAGATACCATCAGCAGTGAAAATCACAAATTTGTGGGAAATGATATCCCGCCGATCCAGTCGATGGTAAAATTCAAATACGGAACTTACCTCCTCCTTGCTGTCACGTCCGCCCATGGGCCTCCTGGGCTGCACGGGCTGAGGCACCAGCGGCGCGCCCATCACGCCGAGCATGATTTGCACGTCGGTGCGCGGAGGCGCTACGCCATCACGGCGATGCTGGTGATCGATGTGCATGTGCGACCGCATCCACGCCTTAACCGTGAGGCGCCGGCGCCGGCTGCGGGCCGGCACCTCCTGGTGGAGCTCGGGGACGGGCACCTCGAGCACGGTGTCGAGGCCGTCCCCCCGGTCTAGGTTGGGGCACACCATCCTCATGGTCGATAGCTAGCGCTCGATGTTGAACCGTTCTGGCCGAGAAGAAGATGGTGGTGATTGCTCTCCGCTCAGTCTCAGTCCCGTCCAATATATGGATGTGTCCTTGTCGTGGATATGTGGCTGCACGTTCTGCGCTACCTTCGCTTCACCCCACCATGTTCTTCATGGTATTATACTCGTAACAAATATACGACGAATCCCATTGTTTATTTATTTAAGGGATCGAATATTTGTGTAGCCTAGTTCTGGCGATGAACGGCGCGGTGAATGATTCTGATTTGCGTCGTCTTTCTGTACCTACCTGGGGCAGATTGTAGGGCCAAATGGTGGCACTTGAGGGACATCTGATTTGACAGGTCGATAGGTTGAATGTAGGAAAGACAATTGCCCCCTTAAGGCGTTAATGGATCGGCCGAATTGGCATACGTGTACGCCGACATCAATAGATTCCAAATTAGTTCTGTGGCAACCATTTCTGAAAGGAATAATTGTGATCTTCGCTAGCTAGGTTTCGCCGAAAAAGAAATGATAACGAGATCGCGCGCAATCAGCGGGCGCTCCGGAGGGCAAATAGTGTGCTGTAATGTAATCTGGTCCAGTGATCCCTCTCCGATTCTAAATTTTCTGTGCCAATTCAATCATCTGTCGCCATTCGTGCAAACGTTGTGTGCCCCGTTTCCTGAGAGCAAAGTAAAAGAGTTAATTACACATATGGTACACAAACTTGCACGGTATGTACATATTCATACACCAACTTGAAAATTGACACAAATTAATCCACTAACTTGCGTTTTGGAAAAAAATGCATACATTTCCGTTACTCACAGTCAAATGGTCCGCTAACTCTGCCAGTCTGCCTATATCGCAGGCCAGCATGACATTAGTGGGCTAGCCAACCAGCCAAAACAAGCAGCTGATGAATAACGATGCACAATTTATTTTATATCTTGAGAACAATTTATTTGTTGTACCACTTATCCTTTCTTTCGCGGGAGTGCTATAGCACTTTTCAATATGGGATATAGAAAGAAATAAGCAAGACACCAGATTTGCATTGCCCGGTCAAATGAAATGGGCACGCAACGAATGGACACCATGGTCCTTGTGTTTGCATGCAGTTTGTGAGAAGAGTAGTGTTAAGTTGTGGTTGACGGGCTCGTTGGAGCCTTTGGAAATAATAATCAAAAAGCATATTTAGAAATTTTAAAAAATAATTGTGAAAACATATGTGGAGCCCGTCTCTCAAATGCCATATGTATGCATCTAAAAAATCCAAAATATATATGCATGCACATATGCATGTAGACTGCATATGTGTGAAATATTATGTAATATACTTTCAACGTGGCGTTTAAAAATAAGAAAAAAATGTACTATGTAAAAAAGGGTTGTTCATTATATGTTTAAACCATACAGATTTGTATTGAGCACATACAAGTGTTCACAAAATATATTTTTTGAAACTTTTAAATATGCTTTTAGAAAAATATAAAAAAGGCTCCAGGTAGCCCGCCAGCCACAACTTTGCACTTCTGTTTGTGGGATGTGCTCATCAAGTGGGTAAAATAGTTATTTAGTGGGATGACACGTTTTGTCGACTGCAAGGCATCTGTAATGACTTTGTAAAATCTTAGGATGTTATGCTGGCTCACTTTTTCGAAGCTGCTCATAAGTATAGGATGTGCGTGCGTGCGTTCATAAGGATGAGTGTATGCTCGTGTATCTGAGCGACTACAATTATACCGCGTTAAAGAAAAACAAATGATCCTAATAGAAACATATGAACAAAGCGTATGTACCTGTAGCTTTGAGAAAGCAGTGTACACTACCCGCAGGAAAAAAAAACAGCGGACACTACCAGTAAAAATAATACAATAATGAAAAAGAAAGCAGCGTACGCAGCCTAAAAGGATATAATCATCCTTGTATCGTTGTTTAACAGAAACAAAAAGGCGGAATTTGTAGTTAGCACCTTTCTAGTCTGAGCGGACGTCTCTGGTTCGAAACTATTTTCTCTCGGTGGCTGACAGCATGGACCCACATTATGATAGAGGAGAGACTGTGGGCTTGGTGCCATGCTGACGTGCAATGTAGACAAATATAACGGGGCACTAACAGTAAGTGATGGAATTGTACTGAAATATTGCCGAAATTCAAGTTATAGGAGCAACTTGTGTCATTTTACAAGTTATTGTATGAATTTGTACGCACCGTGCAAGTTCGTGTATGATAGGTGTAATTAACTCAAAGTAAAAAAAGTCACAAAGTGGAACGCCCTCTGCGCTCCTCCTCCGCCGTGCGCCACTCAGGTGCCGGCGTCCACCCTCCCGCCGCCGGTGGCCCCGACCTCGGCGGCCACCCGTCCTCCTCCAGGTGTCCTCGACGATCTTCCGTCTTGCCCCCCCTCCCCCCCTTTCTTCTTGCGTGCTCCGCCTGCCATGGCTGCTAGCCCAAGGTCGGTGAACTCCTCCTTCAGGCCGAGTGGGGAGCGACCCATCGTCTCGGGTCTCGGCCTCTCGGAGAGGTCCGACGAGTCGGTGGGCCTCGTGCAGGAGGTGGATTCGAGGGCGGCCCGGTGGTGCCGACCGCGGCCAACTGGGTGCAGCCTAGGCCGTCCAAGAAAGAGCTCTGGCGGCTTCGGCGTGAATGGCGGGGGCTGGCCCTAGATCTGCAAGTCAGGCAGGCAACGTCGGGAGGTCTCCCCTGAGATGGAAGGGCTCTGCTTCAAGTGCTTCGTGGAAGGCCACCGCAAGGCCGACTGCACGAACCAGGTTGTCTGTCTTCGCTGCGGGCTGTCCGGCCATGAATCCAGGGAGTGCAAGCGGCCTTGCAGTCCGTCTCCTGAGGATGAGCTGCAGAGGACGGCTCTGGCCAAGGTGGCGAGGCACGGTGCTACGGCGCACTCTTGACGCGCTGGCTCTAGTGCGGGGCTCCCTCAGGCGCCACCACCTCCACCGGTGGCCCGGGAGCGGGCGGGTCCGAGCGTGGTCTGGCCCAGTCTTCCCAGTCCATGGCTGGGGTCTACCAGCCATGAGGAGCTCCTTCCGTCCGAGCTCTGTGTGGTTCGTCGCACGCGTGGGATTGATGATCTGGAGCGGCGGCTCCAGTTCGCGATGGTGGCCTATGTGGGCGGTGCCAGGCGCGTCTCGCCAGAGTTTGTGGTGGAAGGGCTGGATGCAGTGGTTGGCATTTCGCCGGAGTGGTTTTCAGTGCACGAGTTCAGGCCGGAGGATTTGTTGGTAGTATTCGCGCGGCCAGAGCACCGCAACAGCGTGGGTGCGATACCTTCGATCGACCACAAAGGTGTGAAATTGTTCTTCGGGCAATGGAACCGCTAGGCGGAGGCGGTGCATCCGGTGATGAGGTTCAAGGTCTCGCTGGTGCTCGAGGGAATTCCGCCGCATGCCTAGGAGAGAGAGGTGGCGGAAGATATACTCGGCTCGGCGTGTCTGGTGGACATGGTGGCACCGGAGACAAGTGCGCAGCGGGATCTCTCGGCATTCAAGCTCACCGCCTGGACATCGGACCCGGAGTGCATTCCATCCCTGCGGTGGTTGGCCGTGCCCGAACGAGGGCTAGTCGTGCCTCTGGCTGATCCGGAGCTACTTTAGTACAAAGTGTTCATTCACGTTGATGAGGTTATGGAGTTCGACAGGGTGGATGAGCCGTGGTTTCTCAGGGCTTCGTCGAGCAGCGGGCAGAGCGCCATCCCGGACATCGGAAGTGATTCCCTGGGAACCGCGGGGATGGAGCTACGAGTCACACTACGCGCCCCCTCTCGCGTTTTGGTGTGCGTGACCAGCGCGACCGTGGAGCCTCCGACGGTCCCTCCGATGGTGTCACAGCCGAGACGGTGGCGTCGCCGGGTGCTAGCACTGGCGAGGGAGCTGATTGGCGTCTTCCGCCTATGAGTCAAAAGCGTGTGCTGACCGCTAGTGGGGTGTCACAGCCTATCTGCGGCAGGCTTATGTTCAGAACCTCAGCCTTTGACCCCCTGACGACTGCTTCGAGAAGCGCAGAGCAAGCAAGAGTGCTGAAGGAGCCAAATTAGAATCGTGGTGTGGTTGATTTGTTCACGTGCGAGGCGCCCCATAATCAGTGTCCATCCGGTGGACGGGCGGCCGTGGTGGAGACAGGCTTGCAAAGACCCACCCCGATTGAGGAACTGCCACCTGTCGTGCAGTCCCTGGTCACGACTCCCGTGGTAGATTCATCATGCGAGCGGGACAGAGACACTCAGCGGGTGCATGTGGATAGTGCGGTGGTGGTGGGGCCAGAGGAAGATTCGGCGGCGATGGGGATAACAGCAATCCCGGAGCCGGGCGCCTATGCCGTGAACGACAAGGGAGACAGGGTGGGGCCCCCCACGACGAACAAGGCAGAGCAATTGGTGGCCAGTAGCTCTGTTCCGGCCCTAGAAGAGCTAGTGGTGGGCCAGCCTGAGGCTTTGGAAGGATTAGGCGGAGCGATGGAGAGGCCCCACGTTGATTGTAACCATGGAAAGGAGCCATGCATGGACGTGGGAGTGGTGATGGACTTGAACTGCGCGAGGGCTGGTGGCAATCCGTGTACTAACCTTGCCGTGATACAGACGGCGAGCACCGCACTGGCGGCTACTGGACT
The DNA here is from genome assembly GCA_902687465.1 of Secale cereale. Lineage (NCBI taxonomy): Eukaryota > Viridiplantae > Streptophyta > Magnoliopsida > Poales > Poaceae > Secale > Secale cereale. The sequence goes on along the minus strand of LR738709.1, from coordinate 233,253,852 downwards.
GACGCAGCGGGAAGCTGTAGCCTTTGCCAAGCTGAAGATGTTTTGTTCCTTGATCGTGAAGAAGCTGGCCCCACCGCTTCTCAAGGAGGTTCAGGCGTCTACGTTGCTCCCCGAAGCCGAGCCTTTCACCACCAAGCGCACCACAAGAGCTGCAAAACGAGCCACCTCTCAGAGCGCGGCAAAAACCACTCCGGCAGAAAATGTGCTCTTACGCACGCTGGGGATTGTTCCGGAAGATCTTCAGGTGGAAGACGAAGCGGTGCAAGAACTCAAGAGCCTCTTCAATTCCCCTCTTCGCGAATAGCATGTCCGTCTGATTGCTGCTTTATTTGGCAAGAAGCTGACTGTCCCTGAGCTTGGATACGGAGCCATAGCGGAGCTAGGGGCGCACTAGAGTGTGCCAGGTCGGAGTTTGGAGCTTAGTTTTCTTTATGGACCTAAGCCCATCAGTGACATGCTAGAACGTTCGTGGTCTGAACAATCCGGTGAAGCGGAAAGCGGTGAAGGTGTTCCTGGACTCGATTAAACCTAGTCTAGTGTGTTTGCAGGAAACCAAACTAGAGGTTGTAGATGACTTTACTATAATGCAATGATGTGGACCGTCCTTTGACAGTTTTTCTTATCTCCCAGCTGTCACGAGAGGAGGTATCATCGTAGCTTGGGACACCTCAATACTTAAGGTTGAAAGCATCCAACGCAGCGCCAATTTCCTCACGGGAAGAGTGATCCTCAAATCCGGGGAAGAGTGGTGACTATCGGTGGTGTATGGACCCCAAGGAGACAAGGCTAAGTCGGTATTCCTTGAGGAGCTTGCGGCGAGGCGCGCTCTTTGCCCCAGGCCATGGATGGTCCTCGGAGACTTCAACATGATCCTTAGGGCATCGGAAAAGAGTAATGCCAACATCAATCACAGCATAATGAATAAATTTAGGAGTTTCGTTGATAACACCAAGTTGAAGGAGCTATACATGCATGGGCGCAGATTTATTTGGTCGAGCGAGAGAGAACATCCTACGCTCACGAAGATTGGTCGAGTTTTGGTCTCGGTGGACTGGGAGTTGGACCGTCCTGATTGTCTCTTACAGGCGCTATCTACGGGCGTTTCTGACCATGCTCCATTGCATCTTACTACTAGAGCTGCGTTCTGGCCCAAGAAAAGATTCAGATTTGAGTCCATTTGGCTAAAACTTGAATGTTTTGAGCAAACGGTGAGGGAGGCATGGGTCTGTGACCCACAGTTAGTGGATCCTTCCAAGAGGCTGGACACGCTTCTGAGAAACACAGGTGCTGCACTGCAAGCTTGGGGACAGAGGAAAGTGGGCAACATTAAGCTCCAAATGGTGGTCGCAACACTGGTCATCTTTCGGCTAGACCAAGCCATGGACAGTAGAGGTCTCACAGAGTTGGAAAGCTGGTTGAGAAGGACCCTAAAGCATGTGTTGTTAGGGCTAGCCTTGTTGGAGAGGACAATCGAGCGTCAGAGGTCCAAATACCGGTGGTTGCGTGAAGGAGACGCTAACACAAAATTCTTTCAAGCAATTGCGAATGGAAGAAGAGCCAAAAACTTCATCCCAAAAGTCAAACTGGGAAGTGATATTGCGACTGAGCAAGAGCGAAAAAAGGAGCTCTTCTCGGCGGCCTTCCAAAACTTACTAGGAACCGCGCAGGCAAGACAGCTGACTCTTGATCTAGGCTATTTGGGCATGGAGGAACTTGACCTCGGGGACATGTGCGTGCCATTCACAGAAGAGGAAGTATGGCAAGTCATTAAGGAAATGCACCCGGATCGTGCACCGGGGCCGGATGGCTTCACAACGGCATTCTATCAGTACTCCTGGCAGATCATCAAATACGACATCATGGCTGCACTATTGAAGCTTGCGGTGGGCGATCATCGCAGATTCGCCAAGCTTAACAGAGCTCTCATCGTGCTTATTCCCAAGAATCATGATGCCATTGAAGTGGGAGATTATAGGCCGATCATCTTGCCTCATAGCTTCTCCAAGCTGTTTGCGAAGTTGCTAGCCAACAGAGTGCGTGGGCACATGCCCGATTTGGTCAGAGCTAATCAATTGGCATTCATCAAAGGGATAAATCTGCACGACAACTATTTTCTAGTGAGACAAGTGGCAAAGAAAATTCACGCAAGGAAGAACCCGGGTGTGTTCCTGAAGCTCGACATCACTCGTGCTTTTGACTCGCTCTCCTGGTCGTTCTTGTTTGAAGTGCTCAGAGCGAAGGGTTTTCGAAGCACTTGCTTGAACTGGATCACAACCTTGCTGCAGACCACGAGCACGAAGGTGCTGGTGAACGGCTCACCTAGGAGGAGGATTTGGCATGCCAAAGGGCTGCGGCAGGGTGACCCGATTTCCCACTTGCTGTTCGTCATTGTGATGGAGGCGCTTACAGCGATCATTGGGAATGCTCTGCAAGTGGGAGTTCTAAGCAACTACACTGGTATTTCGGCCAGGCAAAGATTATCTATCTATGCTGATGATGTGGCATTCTTTGTGAGACCCTCGGCGCCAGACTTAGAGTTTGTCAGGAGTGCATTGGAAATCTTTGGAGAAGCATCTGGTCTAAGAGTAAACTACAACAAATCTTCCGCCATTCTCATCACAGAAAATGCTGAAGATAGAGCACGAGTGCAGAATCTTCTCCAATGCTCTATAGGAGAGTTCCCCTGTCGTTACCTCAGGCTCCAGCTGGCTGTCAAAAAGCTGACCAAAGCTCATTGGCAACCTCTTCTTGATCAAGTCAGGCACTTCATTCCTGCATGGCAAATAGGGCTTATGCAGCGGCCAGGTCGGCTCATCTTGGTAAAAGCGGTCATTGCAGCAAGGCATGTACACCAACTTCTCGTGATGAATCCGCTAATATGGGTGCTCGAGTGTCACACCCTACTTTTCATGCCACAAAAGTTGAGCTAATAATCATGTTAAAATATGGTTTGACAAAACTTTTGAGTGTTTTGGTCTTTGTTTGATTGAATTTTTGGTTGATGTTTGCAAGTGCTCTAAAAATAAAATAAATCCTCCTACTCTTATAATCTTTCTCCTTGATCCAAACCTTTTGCCCAATAATCATGCCATGTGTGTAGAACATAATAGTATTTTCTTACAAAAATATTTTGGCCAAAAAGTATTTTCTAAATTTAGTTTTCCCAAAAGCCCCTGAATTGAGGTTTGCAATACAAGTACTTAATTAAGGGTGTGAAAAATCTTTCAAAAAATATATTTGAATCCTATTAGGTATAGGACTCCCCAAATCCACAAAAATATTATTTTCGAAGTTATTTTCCTATTTTATTTAAAGTCTTTTTTCTTTAGGCCAGAAATGGTCTTTAATAGGTTAAAATTATTTAACTGTTTCAAAAATATTTTATAAAATTCAGGGAAGCTCATAGGACATATATTGTCCATATATAAGAGTTTCAACGCATGGTCATGTTCAAAATATTGGCAAATTCCTTCAAAAACCCTTTCTGGATATTTCAAGCTTTTGAAATATTTACAAAGGAAATTTTCTTGATTAATTCCAAGAAAATTCTAGCATATCAATTATGACATATTTGATGATCTTACAAAGCCTCATGCCTTGAAGATCAAGAAAACATCATCAAACTCCCTCAAAACCATTTCTGTCCACTTTGAAGTTTGAGCAACTTTACATAGCCAAACTTGTCCAAATGCTCTCAAACTTGGTGCACATGCTAAAATGGTCTAATTATGCATCTAGACCAAATGGCACAAGTATTAGAGAAGGATAACTTGATCAAAGTGCCCCAAAACCCTTTCTGACCAGATCAATATTTGGACAACTCTTCATTACCAACTTTTTACTTGTGACCTCAAACTTTGTGGACATGCTGAAAACTCCAAATTATGACACTACACCAAGTGGTGCATCAAGGAGGGATGATTTGCATGACTAAATCTTGGAAAAGCCATTTTTGTAGATTTCTAGGGTTTACCAAAGTTTCATTCGCAACCTTCTTCGAATGAGCTCAAACTTGGTGGAGCACCCAATTTTCATGTGCTATTTCATCCTGTTAAGTCTCATGTCATTTGGACTTCATCTACTTTCCCAGATATACATCAAACACCTTCTGCCATTTTACCAAAACCATTGTTTTGACCCCTTTCACCATTCCCTTTTACCTCTAATTTTTACCACAAATGATCCTGATCACCTTCTACCTCTGGTAAGTTTTGCAAGGCCATTGACCAATAATTGGTTGGTGAAAACCCCACTCTTCCTCTCTGGACAGCCATGGCATCATCTCTTTTCCCCCTCGAGTTTACTTCCCTACCTCTCCCTTAGTACCAAAGCTACCCCAGAGCATCTCCAGCCAGTAGTTAATGGACAAGGTGGCCACATCCAGAGCGCGTGGGAGCATGGCCATGCCGGCCAAACAGGCGCTCTGGAGCACGCTACAGTGTGCTCCCACACTGTAGCCGCGTCCTGCCTGAGGCACCCGACCACCTAGGGCGTTGGGATCGTGTCCCCCGAGGCCGCCTTGGCGTCCGGGACACGCAAGACGGTTGGCCCCCTCCTCCTTCTCTCTCCGGCGACCTCTGTCACGCGTGCCCGAGCGCCGCCCGCGTCCGCCAGTCGCCGCCTGCGTCCCTGGCCTGCCTCGCGCTCGGTCCTCTCTCCCTCTCTCTTTCCCTGGTCATAGACAACACCCAGGAAGACCCCCGACTCGAAGTCAAGCCCTCCCGTGGCCTACAGGGATGGCTACGGCCTCGCCGATGCACGGCCCCGTGGTGCACCTTGCCCCCTTCTATTTAAGGCAGCCCTGGGTCCTCCTATCCACCCCATTTGCTTCCCCTAGCTCCTAGAGCCCCTCTGGACCAAACCTCTCTCCATCGTGCCCTCCAGCCTCCTCCTAGGCCAGAGCCGAGCCGCCGGCCATCGCCTAAATTCTCGTCCTCCGGGCCCCCTCCTCTCTGCCTATGGGTTCCTTTGCATCTCCACTGCCCCCACGGAGCTCCCCCGCTCTCATGTTACTCTTCCCGATGGCCTGAGAGCCATGCCGGCCATCACCGTTGGCCACGTCCGCCACGGACGGTGCTCTCCTTGACCTGGTCTTCCCCGGCATGCGTGTCACCCATGGCTGGAAGCGCCTCCCTGCGATGTTCACGCCAGTGGGCAGAACGTCATCGGGGGCGCTTTGTAGCCCCAGCAATCGCCGGCGGGAGCCGCTCCTCCCCGTGGCCGAAGCGCGCGCGGGAGGTTGAAGACGACCTGCCGCTAGGCCCCGCGCATCAGCGACCCAGCGGGCGGGCCCCATCCGACTAAGTGGAAACGGCTCCAGCCGGATCCGCTTATCCCGTCCGAAGGCGTACTCCAGGGACGCGCCTTCGACGTCAGCCCTTCCTCCAGCATATCCGAGCCGCTGGGCTGGCCCACTTGCCATGCCGCGCTCAGTGCGCACGGCTGCTGCCCAGATCCAGCCCAATTTGGTAAATTCTTTTCTATTTTCTATTTCCAGAGACATTGTAAAATCCATAGAAAATTCATTTGAACTCCAAATATGATGATTCAAATTTCTAGTAGTACATAAATTCATGATCTACCGCATGGTGCTATTTACACATTTTTACAGAAACATTTTCTTCACAGATATTTATCAAAATGCTATTGTTCCATTTCTGTGATCAACTTTAGAAAATCACAGAGAGCTCATAGATGATCCAAATCCATTGATTCAAATTTGTTGGCACTTCTAAGATCATAACCTAGTTTATGAACATTTTTCCCAATGCTTTCTGTGCCACATCAAGTATTATTCTATTTATCCATGCATAGCCAACTTTGGAAAATCATAGGAAATTCTTTTGAACTCCAAATCAAGTGAAACCAACTCCTAGCTGCTTCTAAAATCATTCCTTGTTAAATGGATGCCTCTGCTCATTTTTCAAAATAATTCTTCTGTACACTTCTTACCGATCCATTAAACCCCTTGATTCCATCATATTGAAATGTTCCAAACTATCCATTGATCCAATGCCTATGAAACCACCTTGGTCATTTTTCATATGACCAGAGGTATCCTAGAAAAGTCCAACTCCTATTTTTAGAGCACTTTTATTTTTGCCTTGTTGTGTTGCTTATTGTGATTTCTTTCCGACGTTAGTTGACGAACTAGACGGAGTACTTGGAGATGGACCAGAAGCTTTGAAGACTTTGATGAACAAGGCAAGCAACCCTTTGACCATGATGAACCATTTTACATCATAATAGCATTGTTGTTGTTCCATCGAGTGCATAATATACCTTGAATGGCAACGTTTCTAGGTTTGCCTCCGTTGCATACCCCGTTGATACTTGCATTGCTCATGACTCTGACCGTGTTTAGAGTTATGTTGATGAGTTGTAGAAATATGCTATAGTAGTTGGCTACGCAGAATGGATCAGGGTTATGCATTGAAAGAAACAAGTGTGGTTGACATACTTGCAAATAACCCAATGGGTGCCACTAATGCCCCTGGGAGATGATGAGGAACTAGGGCACTACTTGGTGGAGAAGTAGTGTACCAAGGCTTGATGAAAGTGTTGTTTACAGAGATGGATTAGATTTAAGATTTGTTTACCATCCCAACCTTACATGTACAACCACTCTACCCCTTTATGGGACGGGGCATTATTGATTACCTAGGCCGATACTAGCATGGTGCCCACATTACTAGTGACGGGGGTGACATGAGGTCTCTCTTGGGACGGGGTCGTGCTTGGATAGGTGGCCATGACTGTTTTTACAGGGCACCGAACACACCGTTGGTACCCCCATGCAAGTGAGATGCGATGAATATGGGAGCAAGGCTCCACCATATTAAATTGTAAAAAATGTTTGGCATGGGGGCTGTTACCAATCGAGTGGACTCTATGTTAGTGTCGTCTAGGGAAAGATAGTGATTGGGTGCTTACCCCGGGTACTTGAGGTACCGCGGGTCGTGGGTGACACGAAGGCTTCCCGGATCTTGTGGGTAAAGTGTGCAACCTCTACAGAGTGTCAAACTATTCGAATAGCCGTGTCCATGGTCAAGGACAGTTGGGTGGTGCTGCTTAGACTATGTCCTTAAGTTTCTGGAAAACAACACGGTTTGGGTAAATCTGTTGACGTGATTCGTGAGAAAGTCACGATGAGCTTGAGCAAGAGTTGTTCATAACTCTTTCTCGATGTTGATGTCTGTAACCTCCTGATACTTGTTGCAGACGCATTCATATCCTTGATAAATGTTGATCATACTTGCATGAGAAAAACTAGCTTTCCGCAAAACTGCCAATTTAGCAGTAGAGCCTTGCATAATTATTTTGTTATCACTCTTGGGTTGCTTGCGAGTACATTCAATGTACTCATTGTCTTGCCACTGGTTATTTTATTGGCCAGGCATGAAAGTATAGGTGTGAGATGAAGATCGCTTTGGTGACGAACATGCGAGCTAGGACGCTTCCCAGTCAGAATGCCTGTAGGGTTAAGGCAGATGGCATGGGTCCAAGTTGTTATTGAAGATTTCCGCTGCGATGATATACTCAAGACTTGACCATAATGGTCCTACTTGTGTAATACGGTATGTATGGATGTAAGACTCTTGTTATTCAGCTTCTGTGTGTTCAGTGAGCATTGTATCTGGGATCATTATACATGTGCATTCGGTGATCTCGACTTATGAGTGCTTCCTGTGTTCGCAGGAGGAGGACAAATGTAGAACACATCTTGGTGCAATGTGTCTACGCAAGGGAAGTGTGGCACTCTTGCTTGGACACACTACAGCTGAACAGTCATGCACCGGATGCACATGACACATGGGAGGATTGGTGGTGCGCTATAAGATCAGGATATCAGGGGAAGGACAGGAGAGGGTTCGATTCTCTTGTCATCGGAGTGGCTTGGGCCTTATGGAAGCAGAGGAACGCGAGAGTGTTCAACATGCCAGAACAATGCAAAGGTCAACGCTGCCGACCCAAACGAACAAAATATCACCACAGTTCATGCTGGCGCACTCGCCAGCCGGCCGACACACATGCCAGCACACAAAAAATGGGTGGGACTTGAGTTCGACCACACCATCGTGGCTCCCGTCATCATGCCAACACACCTGCCGGCATACAAAAAAGATGGCGCTCGCCGCCATAGATCACTCATCGTCGAACTTGAGCATGTCGGCATGCATCTTCTCGAACCACGACCTCTTCCTTGCCTGCACGGTGTTGAGATCCACCTTCATGATCTCCACCCCGGTCATCATGCTCGCGAGAGCCACTTCTTTCGCCTTGGTCTTCACATTGGCAGCCTCGATCTCTAGCATCTTGGCTTGCTTCTCCGCCTCCAACTCGAACAACTTGGCTTGCATCTCCGCGTCCATCTCAAGCGAGGAGGGGGCGGCGGCGCAGGAAGAGGCGAGGCCGGTGGCGGCGTCGAGGTCGATGGTGTAGTCCATGGTGGGTGTGGGGCGTCAGCGCGCGGCGGGAGGGTTTTGGGG
>LR738709.1:233222778-233245287 GCA_902687465.1 Secale cereale | reverse complement strand
GCGTCCGTCTCATGTCCGACCGATGCAAATCCGGCTCAAAATTGGGCCAGGAATGGGCCGGCATGCGGACGCCAAGCGAACGCGCGTCCGTTTGGGTCGGCGCGTTGGGCCGCCTTTTGTGTCCGTGCCGACCCAAACGGACGGCGGCGGACGAAATGGGTCGCCCCGGTGGAGTTGCTCTAAAACCCTACTGCTTTGTGTATGGATTGCCTCGCAGTGGAGGTTGAGTATGAGAGTACAAGGGAAAGTGCAAGGCTTCCTGAGGATCCGATTTGACCCCTCTCTACGGTGGCGCTCTATCTCTACTTATGCCAGCCTTGGTCCTCTTCCCTCGAAAACACAAGGCGGGAATGGTTGCCACAACGGCTAAATTTGAAGGGGAATAGGAGTACAACTTATCCTAACTGAAGATGGTCTTCGCCTGCCAAAGCTCCCTGCCATGACGCGCCGGTGGGCTTGGTGATGACCTCCGTCCTGACGAGTCCGCCGTCCTAGTGTTCTTGCACCAAAACGACAAACTTTGGGTATTGCTTCGGGAATGGGTGCGTTGCCCCTGCTCCCATAGCACGCGCGCCTGCTGGTGCCCTTCTAGCTCCGCTCGTCATCGAGCGCGCCACCCATGTGAGGACGCAAGGCCGCGCACCTCTGTTGCCTGATCCTTGCTCCGCACACCCCCGCAAGTGTCCTGAGGAGGCCGCCTCGCGAGGGACTCTCGTGAGGCTCTTGATGACGCGCACCTTGTGAGGTGAGGTCCTCGTGCGGGCCTTGCTCATGAAATCTTGTTGGTGAGCCACACCAAGGGCCCAGGCTGTGCGCCGCATGATGGGCCGCAGGCAGACGGGCCTGGGTACCCCTAGTCCCGTGGGCCCGACAGTAGCCCTCGGGCCCACGGCGCACGGCCTCGGACGTTAGGGAAGGGGGCGGAAACGGTGCGGGCCCAACCACCTGCGAGTTAGGCTCGACGCGTGGCACATGGCGTGTCGTGGGGCGCCCCCACTCCTCTCCGTGCCTCGGTAACTTACTGGGCTGACAAAAAGTTGGTCCGTGTGGGTTACACAGCCATCATTACCTTCCTACATGCTTGTCCTCCTACACCTTCCTTCATGCAAGGCTGCCTCCCATCCGCCGGAGATTCTCCTCCCTTGATTCATTATATCGCCATGGCGCCCCGGGGCAAGAGAGGCAAGGCGTTGGCAGACGGTCGAGAGGGGCCGACATTTGCCAAGTCCACAGTGCTGAGCCTTGAAGGGCTGGACGAGGTCATCCCGATGACCATAGCTGATTCCAACGAATGGGGAGCGACGAGGATCTGGCCAACTTCGCGATCCCTCACCGAGCTAGATGCCACCACCATTAACGTACACCTTTCCGTGATTTTCTTTGGCCTATTGCCCCCATTCTCGGACTTCTTCCATGGCGTGCTCTTGCATTACCTAGTTCATGCGTTGTACTTTGGGCAAGCCTTCATCCTCCTTCTTTCAGCGTTTTCTTTCTTACGTGAAGCTTTCGTGGGCGTAGTCCCCTCGATGGCGCTGCTCTGTCATTTCTTATGCCTTCGGCTGCCCGCACCAAACCATTGTTCTGAGTGTGTATTGCTCCGCCCCGAGGGCGCGACAGTGGGTGAAGGCATCGACATGGAGATTAATTACGAAGTGGAAGGCTTTAGCCGGCAATGGGTGTTTGTGGACGCGGGTCAGTACAGCCTTATGTTGCTGCCCCCGACTTCGCCTGTTGTGCGGAGCTCTAGGTAGGGGAACGAGAGGATCAATGACTCAAGGATGTCGCTAATGAAGAAGAGGTTGGCCTACCTAAAGGCGGTAGGATTAACAGCGGCCATGATCTTGAGGGAGTTTCTGTGTCGGCGAATCGCCCCCCTTCTGCGCCACTCCTGCCCGATGTGGGATTTCACCTGTTCGGAGGATGCGATGCAGCTCCAAATGGGTCGGCAGTCATCCGACGTGCTGGATGGTGTGCTCCAAAATCCTGACCAACGCAGAGGCGGGCGAGCTTCCCAAGAACGGGATCCCCCTGTACAACTATACGAGCAAAGAGGCCTTCATTAGGGGGATGCCCCACTTCGATCAGTGGGGGCTGCTTCTGGAGGGCCACGAGGGACCTCGCGACAACCCCTTCCCGGCGACCCAGAGCTAGAGGGATCCGAGGGCGCGCTTCCACCAACTGACATAGCGGAAGGCGGCGGTGATGACCCGCTGCCTTGGGTCGCCCGCGAACACACCCCTGCGCCTTTGGTCGCCAGCAACACCACCCTGCCCGAGTGTGCGGCCACCACTCCTAGCGCGACAAGTAGCGCACGGAACCCCAAGGCGGTGGTTCCCGGGCCGCATGCCCACGAGAGGGAAACCCGGTCGAAGAGCAGTAGACGCGCCCTATCAAGGGTGCTGAAGAAGAGGAAGTGGATCGCCAGAGACCAATAAGCGCTTCTGCCCTCCTTGCCCCCCTTTTGGCTGGCGTACGGAAACCCTTTCTTCTCGCAGGTCTTCTTCGGGCAACAAGGTGAAGGATCCCTTGAGCCAAACGACCGCCTCTCCTACGCTCGTCGCGACCGTGGGAGGCAAGGTGGGGGAGGCCATCCAAGCCACGCAGCGCGTCAAGGTTGTTGAGGATATTATTTGTGCATGTATATTGTCTTTTGTACATTAGGCCCACCTCTCTAGTTTGTTGTATAGACTGAGGTAGAGGCCCCACATTGTACTCATATATACCGTGCACATGGCACCGAATCAATACATTGTGCAATTCTCACATCCAATATGGTATTAGTTTTTAGGTTTTTCTAGTCTTCCGCCGCCACCGCCGCCGCGCACCTCCGCGCCGCCGCCGCTGCCATCTCGCCACGCTACCGCGCTCCTCCACGCCCGCCGCCGCCATCTCGTCCCGCCGATCCCATCCGCCCCTGAACGGATCGCTGCCTTCCCCGCTAACCCAAACTCCCGCCCGATCCCAATCGCTAGAAGGCTAGCTGCCTAGCGCCTCCAGTCGGATCGCTGCTCCACCGCCTGCTAACCCAAATGCCCGATCCGCTCGCGCGCGCTGCCGTACCCCGGCTCGGCCGCTAGCGTGAGCATAGCCAGCCGCTTACTTGCCAGCTCCCCTCTTCGCGTGCACAGCCAGCCGCCTACTCGGCCACTTCCGCTAGCACCCCGAGCCGCTTCTCACCGTCATGTCGTCCGTCACGTCCGCGTCCACCAACCCGTTCACCGACGCTAACCCTCCTGACGTCAATGACATCCGCAAGCTCAACATCTTCGAGCGGGTGCCAGTTCGTGTCTCGCAGGCGGACTCCTCCTACCACACGTGGGAGACGTACTTCTCCCTCGTGTTCCGGGAGTATCATCTCATGGACCACGTGGATGGCACCGTCGACTCCAGCCTCGTCCCCGAGTTTCATGACTGGTCCACCATCGACAACACGATCATCCGCTGGTTTTTCCACACCATCACGCCCGACCTCTTCCAGACGGTCGTGACGGACGGTGATGATGCCTGCGCCATGTGGACCAAGCTGAACGAGCTCTTCATCGACAACAAGCTCCAGCATTGTGTTTTTTTGCAGCAAGAGTTCTTTGGGTGTCATTAGGACAACACCTCCATCGATGACTATTGTCGCCACCTTAAGACTCTCGCTGACGAGCTTCGCGATATTGGTGCCGAGGTCGATGATGACCTCCTCCTCAGCACGCTCACCGCCAGGCTCAACGAGGACTTCAGCAACGCGGCAGGGAACCTCAGCCTCATCCCAACATGTCCTTCGCCAAGTTCGTTGCGTACCTCTGCTTGGAGGAGCGGTGGATGAAGCAGGTGAAGACGCGCGCCATCCACACTGCCCTCGCCACCGGCACCACCCGCGGCGGGCCTCCGGCGCCTCCCGCTGCCCCGGCACCCCAGCAGCATCATCAAGAGTCCTTCCCGGCTTCCCAGCAGCCGGGGATCCTGCCACTGCCGTATGGCCCGCCCATGCCCCTGCTCCTCCCGCTGAAGAGCGCCATGGGGCCCAGCACGGTGGCCGCCATGGCGGTCAGCAGCAGCAGCCGCCGCAAGCTGGCCCGCAGCAGCAGCAGTTTCAGGCGCCGCAGTAGCTCCAGGTGCCGCCCCCATGGGCTTCCAACTACAACCCTTGGACCGGTGTCGTCCATGCGTACACCATGCCGGTTCCACGGGCTCCTGCACCGATGCTTCCCGTTCCGCACCCACCGGCGCACGAGGCATACTACGTGGCTCCGCAGCCGTATGGAGGATACCCACCGCCGCAGGTGAGCGGCGCCTATCGACTCCCTGCGGCCCGGCCGCCGCCCTCGCCGGCCCTGCCGCCTGCACCATGGGATCCGGCGCTTCTCGCCGCACTACACACCGCGCCTACACCGAACAACGACACTGGAGGCGGTGATTGGTACATGGACACCGGGGCTACGGCTCACATGTTTGCTCATCCTGGTAATCTTGCCTCCTTCACTCCTGTCACCACCGACCGCCGCATCATTGTCGGCGACGGTTCCACACTTCCTATTACACATGTCGGGCACACTTCTTTTCCTTCCATTTCCATGCCTATTACTTTGTCTTACATACTTGTGTCACCTCATCTTATTAAGAACCTTGTTTCCGGTCGTTGTTTAACTCGTGAAAATCCTGTTACTGTTGAATTTGACGAGCTTGGTTTTTGTGTCAAGGACGCTCGAACCAGGATGGTACTTCACCGCTGTGACAGCCTCGACGAGCTCTATCCGGTGCATCCACCGTCCACCTCCACCACCGCACCGGTTGCTCTCTCCGCTGTCGTCAATCTCCGTCATGCTCGTTTGGGTCATCCCAACCACGTCACACTTCGTCATATTCTTAGGAGTTTCAGTTTCAGTTGTAATAAGATAGAGGATCACACCTGTCATGCCTGTCGTCTCAGCAAACATGTTCGCCTCCCGTTTAATAACTCTACCACCATAGCTTCTTTTCCTTTTCAGTTGATTCACAGTGATGTGTGGACCTCTCTGGTTCCTAGTAATTCAGGCTATTTATATTATCTGGTTATCCTTGATGATTATTCTCATTATGTGTGGACTTTTCCTTTGCGCAGAAAGTCGGATGCACTCTCCACTTTGACGGCTTTTTACTCCTATGTCAGCATGCAGTTTGGGTGTCCCATCCTTGCTCTTCAGACTAACAATGGAAAAGAGTTCGACAACCTTGCTTTCCGCACTTTCCTGTCACATCACGACACAATTTTTCATCTCACATGCCCGTATACTTCACAGCAGAATGGTCGAGCCGAACACGTCCTTCGCACTCTGAACGACTGCGTTCGCACGCTCCTGTTCCATGCTAATGTGCCGTCTCGCTTCTGGCCGGACGCACTCGCCACTGCTTCACTTCTCCTCAACCTTCGCCCTTGCCGCCCACGGTGGAACTATGCACCTCACCATCTTCTCTTCGTTACACCCCCATCTTATGATGGCTTGTGCATTATCGGGTGCCTTTGCTATCCTAGCACTGCCGACTCCGCTCCTCACAAACTCGCTCCTCGCTCTGTCGCTTGCATCTTCATCGGCTACCCCTCTACCTCCAAGGGATATCGGTGCTACGATCCAGTCTCCCACCATGTGTTCACTTCCCGGCACGTTTACTTTGATGAGCATGTGTTTCCATTTCAGCAGGTACCCCCGGCTGTTCCTCCCACCACCGGTGACGCGGGCTCCTCGACGCCTCTCACAGGGCGCTCGTGCGCCTCTGTTGGCCCGCCCCTAGCTTTGAGGCGCGCCCCCGCTTGCGGCGCCCTCGACGTTGGCTCCCGTGGCCCCCATGCCCCCCCGGTGCCCCTGGTGCCCCTGGTGCCCCTGGTGCCCCCGACGTCCCAGGCGCCACCAGCGCCCCAGGTGCCCGCGGCCTCTCCGGCGCCCGTGGTCTCCCCGGCTCCTATAGCCCGTCCGGTCACCCGCGCCTGTACGGGCGTCTTTCGCCCAAGCTCGCGCTATGCCGCGGATGACTACGTCCATGCGGCATTCACCTCTGAGCCGTCACCGTTACCATCCTCCGTTCGAGCCGCTCTTCGTGACCCGCTCTGGATGGCTACGATGCAGGAGGAGTTTGATGCCTTGTTGCGTAATCGGATGTGGCAGCTTGTTCCCCGTCCTCGGCACGCCAACGTGATTACCGGGAAATGGGTCTTCAAACACAAGCTCGGTTCCGATGGTACCCTTGATGGCTATAAAGCGCGGGGTCGTTTGTGGTTTCCGACAGCGTGCTGGCATCGACTTCACCGAAACTTTCGCTCCGGTCGTCAAGCCCGGCACGATACGCACGATTCTCCACCTTACGGTCTCCCGTGCTTGGCCGGTGCACCAGATGGACGTCTCCAACGCCTTCCTTCATGGTCACCTCGAGGAGCAGGTCTTCTGCTAGCAGCCCACCGGGTTTGTTGATCTGGCACTTCCTGACCATGTGTGCCTGCTTTCGCGGTCCTTGTACGGCCTCAAGCAGGCTCTGCGCGCTTGGTACCAGCGCATCACGGCGTTTCTTCATCAGCTTGGGTTCCGCTCCACTCGCTCGGACGCATCGCTCTTCGTTTATCACCAGGGCTCCGACACGGCCTACTTGCTGCTATATATCGACGACATCATCCTGACGGCATGTACGGCTGGCCTTCTAAGTCAGCTCACGGCTCGTCTTCACGCTGAGTTCTCCATCAAGGACTTGGGTCCTCTGCACTACTTCCTCAGTGTTGAGGTGGTGCGCCGTTCGGATGGCTTCTTTCTTCATCAGCGGAAGTATGCTCATGAGCTCCTGGAGCGCGCTGGCATGCTTAATTGCAAGCCCGCCGCCACGCTTGTTGATACGAAGGCCATGCTCTCTACCACGGATGGTTCCCCTGCTTCGGGTGTTGCTTTCTATCGGTCTATTGTTGGTGCTCTCCAGTACCTCACTTTGACTCGACCAGAGATCCAGTATTCAGTGCAGCAGGTGTGTCTTCATATGCATGCTCCTCAGGATGTTCACCGGGCTGCTGTCAAGCGGATTCTCCGCTATGTTTGTGGCACTATGGATCTTGGAGTCACACTTCACGCCTCTGCCGACACCGCCCTCACAGCCTACTCCGATGCAGACTGGACGGGCTACCCTGACACACGTCGCTCCACCTCGGGCTATTGTGTCTACCTTGGACCCTCACTTATCTCGTGGTCGTCCAAGCAGCAGCCTACGGTCTCTCGCTCCAGTGCTGAGGCTGAGTATCGTGCGGTGGCCAACGCCATTGTTGAGTGTTCCTGGCTTCGTCAGGTGCTTCAGGAGCTGTCTTGCCCTATTTACCATGCCACAGTGGTCGACTGCGATAACGTCTCAGCGGTCTACCTCTCCGCTAACCCGGTGCATCATCGACGGACCAAGCATATTGAGTTGGATATTCATTTTTTTCGCGAACATGTGGCTCTTGGTCATATTCGTGTTTTACACGTCCCTACTTCCCAACAATTTGCAGATATCATGACCAAGGGCTTGCCTACGGCGTCATTTGAGCAGTTCCGATCCAGTCTTTGCGTCAGCCGCGGTGCCGCTTCGACTGCGGGGGGGGGGGGTGTTGAGGATATTATTTGTGCATGTATATTGTCTTTTGTACAGGCCCACCTCTCTAATTTGTTGTATAGATTGAGGTAGAGGCCCCAGATTGTACTCATATATACCGTGCACATTGCACCAAATCAATACATTGTGCAATTCTCACATCCAATAAGGGTGAATGGCAGCTTCTCCGTCGTCCGATGGAGGCGCGAGGCGCGGAACGACCACGCATCCCTTGATCACCGTTGTCCACCCCGCGCGCGTGGGAGCTGCAGAGATTACCCTGGGGGAGCCCTCGGAGAACTGCTCCCCAGCCCCTGGGCATCCACCACTCAAGATGGCAATGGGGCCCCGAAACCCGCGTCCCCGTGGGTTTTTACCCTATTAGGGGACGGGGATGGGCGTCTTTTTAACCCCGTGGGGCTGCTGATGGTTAAGATATAAAACCCGACACGTTTCGTGGGTTCAAACACGTTTGAGCAATACCCGATCCCGAAACCCGTCATCCCAGCCAAAATACCACACTAAGACTAATTAGACATCATGTTGAACCATGTATGGCTGAATAATGCTCATGTTTGTTGCGGAAATATACTTATGCAGATGTTGTTACTGCTCTTTCTTGCTGTTGTTATTGCTCTTTTTGATCAAGTTATGCCGCTAAAATATGCTCCTTGTAGCTGCTGTTATTGCTCTTTTTGCTCGAGTTATGCTAGTGAAATATGCTCCTTGTACCTGTTTGAACCATGTACCATTGTATTGTACTGAAATTTTTGGAAGTTATGATGCTGAAATATGCTCTTTTTGCTGCCGAAATGCCATTCTTTGCTGCTATTATGTTTGCTTAAATATGTCAATTTCCCCGTGGGTTTCCCGTGGGTTTAGGAAACCCGATGGGTTTAGGTGATGGGCAAAAAACTAGCCCCGCGCACGCTGACGGTGACGGGGACGGTTTTGTGATTTTCTCGTGGGGATGGGTTTGGGCAGGCAAAACCCGATGGGTTTCGTCCCCGTTGCCATCTTGATCCACCACCGTGGCAGACACCGCACCGACAGGGGCGGAGTTGTCAATTTGTCATCCTCCGCGCCTATGTGTGCTAGCACCTGCTGAGGACATGGACGGGCGGCCGCCTACGAGAAGGCACCGGGCCTGCTGGGGGAATCGCCTTGTATAAGAGGTGAGGAAGAAGCGCTGGCCAACTCTCAACCCCCGTCGGCGTGGCCGAGGCTTCTCACGCCTCGGGGGCGGGCGAGGGAACAAGTCTCAGTCCTAATCGGGCTCTGGCGCTTGTGCGCTATCGGGTCACAGACTGGCACTACCTTTTGCAGAATGCGAAGTGCGCGTTGAGCCAGATTGAGGCGGAGCTCCAAGACGTCGAAGCACGTATTGCGAGTGAGCGCATGAGTCTGGTGCACGAGTGGAGCCAACTTGAGGTCGCCATCAGGTTAGGTAGCTTCCAACACGAGTCCGCCTGTTCACGGTCTAGAAATCTGTTGGCTTAGCGAGAGAAGGTCATGAGCGCGCCTTCCAGGAGGCTGAGGTAGTCGACTGGTGGCGCGAGGCGGCAGAGGCCTGCGAGTGAGAGCTCCTAGCCTCAAACGTCGTCCTAGAGCAGCAATTCCAAGCGCGCAGAGATGCCCTCTCTGCCAGTGTGGAAGAACTGGCAACGCACGAGGCGTACCTCAGGACCCTCGAACAGGAACTTCCGCTAACATCGTCCATGCAAAGCCTGGAGCGCGACGGCTTGAGGTGCTAGACTGCCAGGTGGTTGCGGATCAAACTTCCCTAGATGAACGCATGGAGAAGGCCAACACTCCCAAACGTCAAAGGGAGCGGCGATCCAGGCGGAGGTCAACAAGAAGGCCGCAAGCGACCACTGGGCGCTCATCAAGGAGTACCGTAAAAAGTTGAAGTTTCAAGAAATCCACTTCTGTGCTTGGCGCGGGGACCTAAAGGGCGAGATAGACAACCTCAGGAAGAAGCTGACTCGAGCGGACGAACGAAGGTAAGCAGCACTAGGGGCTCAAGGTATCACCAAGGCCGAGCTAGCATCGCTTCAGGAGCAGGTGGAAGGTGTCACGCCCCTTGTGGAGCAAGCAATGGACGAAGCGGACCAGGCTCGAGGGCGGTGGCACACACACTCCCAGATGTTCCACGACCTCGAGCTGCGGGCTTACCCAGCCCTAGGCTCCTTCTGCAAGGAGGACGTCTCCAGCCCCCTCGTGCCCAACGACGCCGGCTACCTTGCCTTTTTCATTAAGGTCGTGGAGCGACTCGAAGCGAGCGCGAAGAAGGTTGGCAAGCTCGTTGAAGAGGAAAGTCATGACCTCCTCGCCCAGGCATCAACGCGCGTCTTTAATCATCTCTCTCGCTCCAACCCCTACTTTGACTTCAAGTCTGTGCTAGCCCCCGTCCCTGAAGTGATCCGCGATGCCCTTGGGGAATGAGTGGAGGACCACATGGATGCGCTGAGTGCACAGTTCATCCCTGATAGCAGCGAAGACCAACACGGAGCCGAGGAAAATGAGGGCTACGATGACGACAGTAGCGGCGATGCAACTCCTTAAGCCTCCCCCTTTTCTTACACGTTGATGTTTAGTTGTGGCCCGTGTGGGTGTGAAGAATTTTTTTCTTGAATCCTTCATGATGTATCAAACATTTACATTCTCGTGGGACTTGTTTTTCTTTCACGCTTGCTTTCGTGCTCCATGTCGTTAGGACACAGCCCCCAAGCGTGGCTCGACCGTTGCTCGTATGCCAGGTATCAATGCCTGAGCAAGGCCAGGAGGTGAGAGCATTAGGGCTAAAGACTACTCCTGAGGTGCAATGCTCAGGGGGCTACCCTTTGATCGCAAACATCTCGCACATATACGAGCTTCACATATGGGATTCTGTCTCAAGGGAGCATTGCGTGCTCGCCGGCTCACTCATGTGCGTGGCGCGAGGATATTAGGCACGAAGGCCTTGGTGGGGTAGTGCACGTGGGAGTAGGTCCGCGGCCCAGACCCCGGCTGCTTGGATTTTTAATGTTGCTAGGATTGATCCAAGTGTAAGCACCATGCCCGGCCCCCGCTCATGTGAGACACATGAGGGAGACCCCCCGAGCACGCCCGGCTCATGGAGAAGGATGAGATCCAACAAAACACCGCAAGAAAACCAAATTATTATTAGAGAAGACCCCAAAACTGAAGTCCTTACTTAAAGAGGACACAAAAACCAAAGTCTTACATAGAGAAGACACAAATTTGTTTACAAGCAAAAAGGAGAAACGGCTACCGCGTCCGACACCTTCATCGATCGTTCCGCCAACGCGGAGCATGTGGTTTCCACTTGGGCGTGGGCATGATCGCTGTTCGATCCTTCAGCCAGCATGGAGCATGTGGCTTCTACTTGGGCGTGGGTGGGAGCCCCTGCGAGGCCGTGGGGCGGCGCACCAGGAGGCTCCGGGGCTTGTACAGCCCCACCTCATTCTTACATGAGAGGGTCACGGGTAGAATGTGTGGAGGTGTTAGATGTTCCAGGCGTTCTATACAAGAACTCCATCCTCCGTCTCCAGGCGTGCAGATGGGCGAGAGCTTGTGCAGGCCCTCCCAAGAGAGGATCCGCCACAGGACGAGATCTCCGACCTCGAGAGTGTGAGGGCTGATGTTGCGGCTGCGGTAGCGCCACAAGGCCTGCTGGTATCTAGCAGTGTGAAGGGCGGCCTGTCGGCGGGCCTCCTTGTGGAGCACAAGATCAGACTGCTACGAGTAGCTCTGGTGCGCCTTGTCGAATGCCAGGACTCGCGGGGAACCAGTCTTGATCTCCGAGGGGAGGACCGCTTTGGCCCCGTAAACGGGGAAGAAGGGGGTCTCGCCGGTGGACTTAGTCGCGGTGGTGCGGATAGACCACAACACGTACTGTAGCTCGTCCAGCCAGCCCTTGTGGCAGGGCTCAAGCTTCTTCTTGAAGCTCCTAGTCTTGAGTCCCTTGAGGACCTTAACATTGGCGCGCTCAGTCTGGCCGTTGCTTTGCAGGTGCGCCACAAAAGCGTAGCATATCTGTGTTCCAAGGTTAGCATAGCATGACCTGAAGAGGCCGCTCGTAAACTGGGAGCCATTCTCGGTGATGATACGGTTGGGCACGCCGAATCGGGTCGTGAGGCCCTGGATCGACTTGACAGTCGAGCCCGCCGGGATGGTGCGCATGGGCTCCACCTCCGTCCACTTGGTGAACTTGTCGGTGGCGACGTAGAGGTAGTGGTAACCCCCAGCCGCGCGGGGAAAAGAGCCTAGTATGTCCATCCCCATACGATGGAGGGACATGAGAGTTGGATTGTCTGGAGTCCTTGCGCGGGCTGATGTATTTCCTTGGCGTGGAACTGGCAGGCTTTGCAAGATTGAACGAGGTCGGCAGTATCGTGGAGCACCGTGGGCCAGTAGAACCACTGCAGAACACCTTACCTGCGAGCGTGCACGATGAGGAGTGATGTCCGCAATCTCGCCCGTGGATGTCACCAGTAATTCGCCCCCTTGCTCCTCTAAGATGCACCGCAGCGAAACACCATTGGGGTGCTTGCAATACAGCTTGCAATATTGTAGGCAGTATGCGGTGACTTGCCGAGACACACGTTCTGCTTCTGCATCTTCTTCTGAAAGGGTGATGTGGAGTAGGTAAGCCTTGAACTCCGCAACCCAGCCATCCGCCTGAGGCTCCAGCACCAACAATAGGCGGGCTCCAGAAGTCGAGCCGCAGTCTGGCGCGGCCGTGGACAGCGCGGGCGGAAGCTCCTCAGGGAGTAGCGTTGCACCAACGGCGGGGCATCGCGACTGATGGCATGAAGAGCCTCTCTTGAAATACACCATGGGTTCTGGGGCTCACAGCGGGACGCTTGCTTGGCGATGTCGTCGGCTTCCTTGTTGACGTCAGGTGGGATGTGCTGCAACTCCAAACCCAGAAATCACTTTTCAAGTTTATGTACCTCCTCCATATAGGCGGCCATTTGCTCGTCCTTGGGTTTATAATTTTTATTGGAGAAGTTGACGAGGAGCTGAGAATCACCCTTGATGGTGATGCACTTGATTCACAAGGCAGAGGCAGCCTTGAAGCCGGCGATCAGGCCCTCTTAGCCCGTGTTGTTGTTGGAGACCTTTTCGTCGTGCCGAAATCATAGCTAGACGCGTAGTAATGCTTGTCTTGGGCTAGGGAAACAAGCACGACCCCTGCCCCTGCGCCCTGCATGGAGAAAGCGCCATCAAAGTACATTGTCCAACCGGCCAGTGCCTCATCCCCTCGATAAGAGGGACTTGTCCTCGTGATGCATTTCTTCATTGGCATCTGTCCATTTGCCCACAAAATCGGTGAGGATCGCCCCATTGGTGACCCTAGTCATGCAAAATTCTAGCTGGAATGCCTACAGCTCGATGCTCCATTCAGTGACTCAGACCGCGGCATTACGACTATGCAACACTTTCTACAGGGGGTACGCGAAGACGGCCATGATGGGGTGGCCCTAGAAATAGCGGCACATCTTCTTGGAAGAGACCAGGAGCGCAAGGAGGAGCTTTTGTTGCATAGGGTAGCACGCGCACACCCCTCAAGGCCGTGCTGACGAAGTACAATGGGTGCTCGACGATACACGAGGTTTTAGTAGGCGCTCGTTCCTGAAGGGGCATGCGAGTCTCGGGGGCCTCGCAAAGCGTAGAGAGCGTGGGTGGCCCAGGGGCACCAGTCTGAGATGTTGGGAGCTCACGAGGCTCCAGTGTCTCATCAGGCCTGGAAGGTTCGGAGAGCCTGGAGGCCTCGCGAGGCTCTGAAAGCTTTTCCTTGGCTTTCACGCACTCTTCCCGCACCGCCACGAGCGCGGTGCTGGATGTCTATAGGGTAGCCGCCAAGTATAGGACCAAGTGCTCGCTAAAAAGCGGCGCCACCATGATGGGTGGGCTCGTGGGATACCTCTTGAGGTCTATGAAGGCCGCGTCTGCCTCTAGGGTCCACTCGAAGGAGCCCGACCTCTTCATGAGCTTGAAGAACAACAAGGCACACTCGTCGAGCTTGGAAATGAAGCACCCCAGGGACGTGATGCACCCTGTCGTGGTACTAAGTCTGACAGTAAGAATAGGGGGTAGGTATGAGGAGGCAATTTCCTAACTACAGTGAGGTTGTACACACGAGAGTTCAGGCCCCTCTCGGAGGAGGTAAAAGCCCTACGTCTCGGTGCCCTGAGGCGGTCGACTGGAATATGAGTGTGTGTTATAAGGGGTGCGAACCCTTGTACCAGAGGAGGGGGTGGCTCATATAGAGTGCGCCAGGACCCCATCCATCCCCCGTTACACATGGTTCAATGTACATTAAGACAGGGCGTTACTGATAACGCTAGCTATAAAGAGCTATAAATGACTTTTAAGACTAGAGAGTGACGCCTGACCGTTGTCATCCTGAGTGACGTTAGATCTTCTATACTCCAAGTGGTTTCTTGTATGCTTGAGTGACTTCATCTTGGTTGAATGGAATTGGGGTATCCGAGTGAGATAATTGGTCGAGTAGATTTCACTCCGAGGTTACTTCAGTCGGTATCCTTTGTTATACCTTGAATGTTCTTGATTCTAGGGTAGTGACCTTGTGTAGGGTGTCTAGGTCAGGCCTGTGACCCTAACCTAGGTCCATGGCATCATCATTAGCCCCCGAATGGATTGAGGTCCGAGTGAAAAGAGAGTTGAAATTGATCCCGAACTGATTCTTGTGCTTCGGAGGCATTTTTCTTGAGTCTAGGAATTTGGCTAAACCTTCAACTTTATTTTAGTCGCCTTGATCGATTCAGAAGTCTTCAAGTGAACTATGCTGGTAATCTTCGAGTGTCGATATGGTACAAAATCTTTGGCGCGATTGATTACTCTGTGGTTCCCGGGTCTCACGGGATTCAAAATTTCGGGGAAGCGCGCGGGACGGAGCGCGCCACAGTAAACAGAGTTGATAGACCGGGGCGCCTCGATTCTCACGCCACCTTTTTTGCCACGTATCGGGTGTGTGACTGTTACGGGATTTGACAGGATCGCTTGGGTCCACGAGTCAGTCACTCGAAACAGGCCCATAAAAGATGTCGAGGCCGATGCATTTTCATAGTGCGCCTTATTCCTCTTCTTCTTCATCTGCTTCTTGACCGCATTCCCCTCTGCTCCCAATGCCGCTGCTCTACCTGTACGCCATCCGTCGCAATGGGAAAGGACAAGAGGCGGCCATGCAGCGCGCGAAGAAGGTAATGGCGACTTTCGGCGTTCTGGGAACGGGGGTACCCAGACTTGCCTGCATGCATCCCAGAGCGTGGCGCATCCACCGGCCTGGTACGGCCCTACCTCATCAGCAACCACTCAAGACCCTCAAGAGGGGCCAATCCTCATGAGGCCGACAATGCAAGACCTCCCCTAGGGCGGCCTTACTAGGCTTGCTCCCGAGGAGCGAAGAAATCAAGGCAAGGGGCACCTTACGAGGTTCCCGTGACGTGAGCCATGACGACCAAGGCCAGGCAGGCGCCAGCGGGCATAGGATGCCAGTTTCTTCTTTGGTGCTAAAGGGGCAAACGCATGCGAAGAGTCCCGAGGCATCAGGCAAAGGTTTCCATATCGGTGCAACAAGACCAAGACCAGTAGTAGGATGGCAGAGCGAAGGCCTCACAACCAGAGCCTTTGGCAGGCGAAGACCACCTTTTGTCAGGATAGCTTGTACTAGCTGCCCCCTTCAAACTTGGCCGTTGTGGGATCCCTTCCCGCTCAATATTTGGGAAGAGGACCCGGGCCTCTATAAATAGGACTAGCCACCACCATATGGGGGGGGGGGAGGATCGGATCTCATCTCATCGGATCCGGAGCTAACCCAACCTAGGCCGATTAGATCCAAGAAGACCCCAACCACCATCACACCCACAAGCTTGCCGAGCACAAGAACACCTCTCCTCAAGGGGCTGTTCTTCCCATGTACTAGTTCATCCTCAGCCTACAAGGCAATCCACCACACCACACTGGATTAGGGTATTACCCCACAATGGTGGCCTGAACCAGTATAAACCCTTGTGTCTCTTGTTCTGCGGGTTCAACGAGCTAGGCCTAGGAATCGGTGCGAGAGAGAGCTAGAGCAGAAAGGGGAGATCTTCGTGCACACCCGAGTGTTCGAACCTCAAGGGTTTGCCGGAACCCACAATCCGACATTTGGCGCGCCGGGTAGGGGTGTGCCGAAGTTTCCCTTCCGTCGATCCACGCTCCAACATCCCGCCGGCTCCATGACCGATGCTCACCGAGCCCGTGCTGAGCGGTGGGCCGCCCTTTCCGCCCGCATCGCTTAGACAGCTCCCGCCGGCGGACCTCCTCGCCATTCTCCATCGCCCGGTGCCAACACCGCCCCCGACCCGGCGCGGCACAAGCAGCAGGCCTCGTCCCTACACCCCTCTGTACGGCGAGATGGACGCACGACAACCCAGTCACTAACACCGACGGGCTCGTCGTCTCACGCTCGCCGCGGAGTTTGTGGAGTTGAGCAAGGAGTTCATCGTCAACACACCGTCTATTACCTTTTGGAGAGTGGTGTCTCCTAGATTGGTTAGGTGTCACTTGGGAGCCTCCGACGAGATTGTGGAGTTGAACCTAGAAGTTTGTACGGGCAAGGAGATCACCTACTTCGTGAAGATCTACCCTAGTGAGGCAAGTCCTTCGTGGGAGATGGCCATGGAGGGATATACAAGGTTGCTTTTTCGTGGACCCTTCATGGGTGGAGCCCTCCGTGGACTCGCGCAGCCGTTGCACTTCGTGGTTTGAAGTCTCCATCAACTTGGATGTACGATAGCACCACCTATCGGAACCAAAACAAAAACATCTATGTCTACACTTGCGTTTGCTCCCTCCAAGCTCCTCCCTTTACCTTCATATTCAATTGTTTTACATCACGTTGCTATACTCTTAAAAGTGCATGTGTAGGTTGATTTCTTGACTTGTGCTAAGTTGCTAAATTCTGCTAACAACTAAAATTGGGAAAAGGCTAGATTTTTATTTGGTCAATTAGTCTAATCACCCCCCTCTAGACATACTTTCGATCCTACAGGTGGTATCAGAGCTTCGGTCTCCATTTGCCATGATTTCCATAGCTTTGGTGATCATAGCCTTGGTTTCCCAATCTAGTAGAGTATGGCGTCTAGCGAGGGAAGTTACCACCATAGAGGTCCTTACTTTGGTGGTACCAATTTTGCTTGTTGGAAGCATAAGATGAAAATGCATATTCTTGGACATAACTCCGCCTTTTGGGATATTGTGTGTATTGGTTTACAAGGTGAATTCTTCGATGGGAAGGAACCAAACCGTGAAGCTACCACAAATGAGTTGAAGATGGTGCAATACAATGCTCAAGCTTGCGACTCTTCAACGGATTGTGCCCCGAAGAATTCAACAAAATCAGCCGTCTTGAGAATGCAAAGGAAATTGGGGATAATTTGATTGATATGCACGAAGGTACCGACTCCGTCAAGGAATCCAAGTTGGATGTGTTCAAAGTCAACTTGACAAGTTCAAAATGAAGGATGGTGAAGGTGTCGCTGAAATGTACTCTAGGCTTGCTCTCATCACAAATGAGATTACCGGCTTAGGAAGTGCAGAGATGACCGACAGATTCATCACCAAGAAGATCCTAAGACCCGTGGATGGAAAATATGACACCGTGTGCACATTGATCCAAATTATGCCCAATTACAAAGATCTCAAGCCAACAGAAGTCATTGGAAGAATTGTTGCTCATGAGATGTCACTCAAAGATAAATAAGAGCTTCACAACAAGTCTAGTGTTGCTTACAAAGCCTCATGTGACGATCCTACATCATCAAGTGAGAAACAATACTTCAATGAAGAACTGATCTTAATGGTGAAGAACTTCAACAAGTTCTATAAGAATAGAAGCAAAGAGAGAAGTTCCAGGTCAAGATCCTACAATGACAAGAGATCTTCAAGTCATGATTGGAATAGCTACAATTGTGGAAGACCCGGACACTACTCCAATGAGTGTACGGCTCCCCACAAGAGAAGAGAAGACTCACCTGAAAGCAGAAGTAGAAGAGAAGAATCACCACCAAGAGAGAGAAGGAGTAGAGATGATCGTTATGAACGAAGACCTTCTCGGAGAAGCAAAGATTCAGAAAGGAAGGACAAATCATCAAGGAGCTATACAAAACGAAGACATCAAGCTCATGTTGGTGAATGGGCTTCCGGTTCCGACTCCTATAACCACTACAAGAGAAGCTACTACTCAAACTCCGAAGATACTCTAGATGAAGGTGTTGCCGAAATTTCTCTTGTGTCAACCAACTCCTACGACATATTTTACTCACCAAATGAAGGAATTGGAAGATGCTTCATGGCTAAAGGCCCTAAGGTATCACACCCCGAGTATCTTGATTTCAATAGTGATGAAGTTGACTTGCTAGGAGATGATGATTTACTTGTTGGTAGCAATAGTGATGAAACTTTTGATGAAAACTATGATGAAATGTCTATTAATCATGCTAATCAAGATAAAACCAGTGACATTGATAATGGGAAGATTGACCGTCTAACTAAAGAATTAAACTCTCTTAAGTTAGCTCATGAAACTACCTTGGAAAATCATCAAGAACTTTTAAGGACTCATGAGAAGTTACGCTTTGAAAAGCTCAACCTTGAGCAAGAGCATGAGTTCTTAAAAGCAATCAATGATAATCTTTGCAAGAAAAGTCCGTCTTACATTGCCAAGCGTTTACTCTTGTCTACTTACATGCCACAAGTAAAATCTAGCAACAAGAACAAGAAAGATTCTTCCTCTAGTAGTAACAACAATTATGCTAAATCCAATGATGTTGCTTCTAGTAGTTCTCTTGATTCCACTAATGATTCTCTTAGCCAAGCTACACTTGAGCAAGAAAATAGCTTATTGAAGGGAATTATAGAGAAAGGTGTTTACAAGAGCCTTGCCAGAAGTAAGCAATTTGAGGAGATTGTACGTAAGCAAGGAAGGCACCAGAAGAATCAAGGTGTTGGTCTTGAACGAAAGTTCAATGCCACTGGAGTTGAGTGGGAGGAAGATCAATACCCCAAGACGAAGTTTGTTCCTCAATAAGAGAAGTATGATCCTACTTCTTTTCAAGGGACACAAGCACAAGATGATCTTCCACCACAAGACCACAAGCTAAAGGGCAAGGACAAGCTTCAAGAAGAGATTGATGTATTTGAAGAAGTTCTTAAGGCCTTGGTTAAGTGGGTTCCCAAGCCTACTTCAAGTTCTACTTCATTAAGTACGACTACAACTCCAAGGATTCCCATCAAGATGGTGTGGATCCCAAAGAAGAAGAACTAGAAAGTTCTTGAGGGTGACTCCGCCAACATACTTCACTCATATCATTTTGGCGAGGACAAGTGCAAACAACTTCCATATCTTGCACTAGTTCAAGGAGTCACAAACCCTCTTGTTGGTAAGACAAGGGACAAGGTAACCTAATGCTTTCATGGACATCATCATGTGTGCAATTCACTCTATGTCTATGGATATTCTTGTTTGTTCCTTATGGGACTAACCCGTGTAGGTATTGAAAGTGCAACTCACTCAAAAGGATTGCTCCAAATGATCTACATCAACATTGAGCATCTACATCTTCAACACCTACATGAAGTCATCATCGACAAAACCCAAGGTTAGTTCATCCCTCTTAGGGGGGATATCACATCTAGGGGGAGCTTTACTCTAATCAATTGAGCTAAAGCAACTCTAATGATGTGAACACAACAATGCTTTATGTAAAAGTGCCCCTCTTGTGCTTAAACGATGAGTATGACCTATGATCAAATGTTCTAATTTGACTCATAAGTCAATATACTCATATATAGATGACCTAGTCATCGCCAATTGCTTGATATATGTTAGAATGGATGTGCATGCTTTGCCACATGTTTCATTTGCTATCTTATTGTGTGAGCATGTTGACTGCATATGTTTCTCATTCGAGGACATCCATTTGTTGCTTTGATTGTTTGGATCTTTTTCCTTTTGCCAAATGGATGGACAAGAATGCCTAAGAACACCCTCTAGCTATCTATGCTTTTCTCGTCTCAAACTCTATTCATGCTACATCACAAAGTTTGATCAAGTCAGATTCGAAC
This sequence comes from Secale cereale, assembly GCA_902687465.1. Taxonomy (NCBI): domain Eukaryota; kingdom Viridiplantae; phylum Streptophyta; class Magnoliopsida; order Poales; family Poaceae; genus Secale; species Secale cereale. The sequence continues at coordinate 233,225,583 of LR738709.1, read as the reverse complement.
CACTCAGTGTGAGGAGCACTCGGAGTCCCCGATTCGTCATAGACTTAAACTTCCAAAACCTCTTTGTGCATTTCGGTATGACCGAGTCCTCCATTCGGTCACACCGAGTTCACTAAGTTGATCTAGGTTTTCAATCTCGGTGCAACCGATTTGAACTTTTCGGTCACACTGAGTTGCAGTAACTGCTAGCATTTTTGCATCTCGGTGCCACCGAGTCGTTCCACTCGGTCACACCGACAGGGTCGGGTTATATATACCGACGGGTTGAATTTTGGAAAATTTTCCGAAACTCTTCGCCCGCGCATAACCTGCTCGTCCTCATCGCGAGCGACTTCTTGTCGCTGGTCCCCGCCGCCGTCAACGGCATTCTCCGCCGCCGTAGCAAGTTCACCGCCGAGTTAGGGTATGAACTTGACAATTTGTGCTATTCTTTAAATCTGATTCGTAGCACATTGTTGTGCCATGATTGTTGCCACGTTGGAAATCTTCCTATCCAGCAGAAACTCCGTAGAAAGTAGTTTTGATTCAAAAATGTTAGGGTTAGGTCTCCGCCGAACTCATCTCGGACCGACCGAGTTGTAGAAATCGGTCTCACCGATTTGTCTTAGGCCATTGCACAAGGGATTTTTGGTTTGACCGAAAATTGCAAATCGGTGCAACCTAGTTCGACTCTGTGTGAAAGCCTAGCGATCTTGGTGCCACCGAACTGTGACTCGGTCTGACCGAGTTCACTAGTTTAGGTTCCAAAAGTTGCTTCGGTATCACCGAGTTTAACAAATCGGTAGCTCCGAAATGCTTTATAAAGAGAACTAAAACTAAGGTTTTATTGTCATATGTTTTACAAAAATTCTGCACTTTGTGATGTTCATCCACTCTACCTCATCTACAACTATTCACAGGGTCAGTTTTTCAGTTTGCAGTACCAAGATGTCTGACCAGAGTGATAGCCAGAATTTGTCTGAGGAGCAAGTCAACTTGAGTGAGGGCACTAGTCCCTCTAGCAGCTATGATGAGGGTAGCAGGAGCACACCTAGCAACTTGCCCAAGGCAGCTACCAAGGACCAGGAAGAAGAAAGCCTCTGATAGTGATTATGAGGACTTTGTGGCTGATGAGGCCACTTCAAAGAAGAAGGTGCTCAGGAAGGAGTATGGCACAGCTGAGGAAATTAAGCCAGGTTAGAAAAAGAAGATCCCTGCCAAGAGAGTTCCTATGTCAAAAGCCAGATCATCTACTCAACAGACTATGGTATTCACAGTTGAATGAGCCAGCAGGTACAAAGAAGAGAGCTAGAAAGATAACAACCAGAGTGATTGGCAAGCCATCCATGAGGGATGATGATGAAGCTGCAGAAGAAGAAGAGGTTGCTGCACCAGCTCCTAAAGCTCAAAAGCTTATGGGAGATGCTATCAAGTCTGGGGCTGCCCCTTCAAAGCCCAAGACTGCTCCCAAAGCTTCTCAAGCCACCATGTTTGCACCCAAGAGAAGCACTAGAAACATTCCAGCTTCAGAGAAGAACAAGGCCCCAGTGCCTGAGGTTGCTAAAGAAGCTGAGGCCCAAGTGCTAAGAAAGTTGAAGCCCAAGATCCCTAATCACAATGATGCTCATCTAGTAGTAGAAGACATGAAAATGAGGAAGGGTGCATGTCTCAGAAAATGGAGACAAGCTGATCCATATGCTGTAAGGAGAAGGACTACTATGGACTACATGTTTCACACCAAGGAACAACAAGACTTCTATGACATAGTTCTGCTCGACAAGAAGCCCATAGTGTGTGATATGAAGAGGGTGGACTGGGGCTTCATTAATGAGAATGCACATTACCTTCCCAATGTGCATGAAAGCTTCAAAGCATGTGGAGTTGACAAGTTGTGGATCAAAAGTTGACAAAGTGGAATGATGAACTCATCAAGCAATTCTACTCCACAACTCACTTTTATCCTGATGGTAGAATCGTATGGATGTTTGAAGGTACAATGTACCAGTCAACTATTGATGAGTGGGCCAAGCTGATTAATGCCCCCAAAGAGCATGAAGATGATCTGGATGTGTATGCCTAGAAGAAGCAAGACCACAACTCACTACTGGAATCAGGGATTTTGACGTCTGTCAGTTCTTTGCCGTCTGCTAGCGGACGGCAAAGAAGGTCTTTGCCGTCAGCCACGAGAAAGCATACGGCAAAGAACTGGCTGATGGCAAATATTATCTTTGCCATCAGCCATCTCTTTGCCGTCCGCTAGTAGACGGCAAAGATTCTTTGCCATCTGCCAGCGGACGGCAAAGAGCTGGTGGTGGGGGTCCACTGGACGCCAATAAATGGCAACGGTCCACCCACCTCTTTTCCGTCTGCTGGAGGACGACAAAGAAAATGCCCTATAACTGCCCCTAATAGTGCCCCGCCCTGACCCCCCGCCCCTGTGTCCCACCTCGACCCCGCAGTCTCTCCTCACCGGCCGCCACCCTCGCCGCCCTGACCCCCGGCCGCCCTCGCCGCCCCCGGACACCCTCGCCGCGGCTCCGCCGCCATGCCACGTCGCCGACGCTTCGCAGCCTCGCCGACGCTTCGCAGCCTCGCCACCCCGCTGCCCTACCGCCCCGCCGGGCCCGCCGCCTAGCCGGCCCCGCCCCAGCGCCCCGACACCCCGCCCCCTCCTCCACCGGCCCCCTCCTCTCAACCGGTGAGCTTCTCCTTCTTCTCCCCATTTCTTTGCATTTTTCTATTTTTTAGATATAGTGTAGGTTTTTTTGTTTTTTAGGTTTAGGTTTAGATTTAGACTAGTTTAGGTTTGGTTTAGTTTTAGTTTAC
>LR738709.1:233210589-233222604 GCA_902687465.1 Secale cereale | reverse complement strand
GACCACCAACACCCCGAACCTGACCCTGACCCCGACACCCTGACACCCCGACCATCGACACCCTGACACCACACCCCGACACCCTGACACCACACCACGAGCCCAACACCCCGATCGACCCCGACACCCCGATACCCTGACACCACACCCCAACCCCGACACCGACCCGACCCCGACGGGGTCATATATTTGTGAATTATGAATTAGGTCGTAGATTTTTCGATTTTGTTATGTAAAACATCATGATGAGTATACACTTAAATTATATACATATTATTCATGTCAGGTATTCACTTTTTTATGTTGTACTAATTTCGTTTACCTTTTGTCGTTGCAGGTGTTGACAGGATGGTGGGCAAGGGTCCAGAGCGCCCGGAGCCTCCTAAGAGCGCTACTGGCCGGAGGGGTGGTTCCATTATTGCACCCCAACCCCTCCGGAGAGCGCTGCTAGACAGTATGTAGACAGCAGCGACGGGCGCTTCTTCTTCGGCTGGTAGAGGTCGGGGGAGGTCGAAGAAGGCTGCTAGAGGTGGATGTGGTAGTGGGAGAGGTAGGAAGGGTGCTACGCCTTCCTCGCCGCCACTCCCAGTTGATTCACCCGACCACAGGACTGCTCCGTCTGACGTGGACCCGTCAGACTCGGGTCCTTCGGCCCACCAGACTCGGGTCGCCGATCCTTCGCCTGACGTGGACCCTTCAGACTCGGGTCCTTCAGCCCACCAGCCTCGGGTCGCCGATCCTTCGACCCACGTGAGTATGGCCCCGGAGTCTTGTTCCCACGAGACTCCGGAGGCTAGTCTCCCTTCTGATGGTAGCGATAACACCTTTTCCGATTATAGCTACAACGACAACGAACTGGTTGAGAAGGTGAAGAAGGTCTACCATCGTGGTGGTACAAAGCTCCCGCCCGTGTCGGCGAGCCCCGATCATAGGGTATTGATTTCGCCTAAGGGGTTGAAGTAAGTGCATTTACTCTTTTTTAACCTTTTGCCTTCACATTTCTTCAAATTAATATCTAATGCCTTGTCATACTGCATGGGCTGGGTACACCCCCGTGGTTCCCGCAGGCCCAACCAGGTCCTTGGTGTGCTTTGACGGAAGCACTTCCCTGGGTGGGTCTTGGTGTCCGGTGAGGGTCAGGTTCGACAGCTAGCACTGACCTAGGAGCTGTACTCGGTTGCCCCGGCCCCGCCGGAGTATTTGGTCGCCGGTGTCATGTGCGAGACGGTGGCCGTGATTGTGTTTCGTCGGTTTTGGGTAATTTCTTCTTTACAGAATTAAAAATGAACACTACCTAGTGATTGTACTAATCAATGTTGTCTTGTTTGATTGCAGACCTTCTACAGGGTTTCAGATGGAGAGCAGGAGGTCGCATGTAAGATTGTTGATGTCGAGTGCAAGCGCCTACTTCAGAACTTACGTCACGAGGCTCGCGTGCAGGCTGTTCGAGACTACTACGCCACGAAGGGTATTAGGAGGGCCAAGAAGAAGTGTCGCGACAAGTTTTTGAGTAAGGACAAGTACATGCTGGTAATTACCTATTCTTAAGGCCTTGAACTTAGTTTTCTTGATTTGATTCGTAGGCGTAGCGTTAAAATTTCTCTTGACAAATTTAGGTGCCCCCGAGATGGTGTGCGGATAAGATGGACTGTTGGGAGGCATTGGTGGATGCGTGGTGCTCTCGCCAATGGCTAGTCAAATACGATAGGGCCAAGGATAAGCATGACCAAATGGAAGGTGCGCCACACCATCAAGGGAGCTCCAACCTGTTTGAGTACGGGGATCACTTGGGAATGTGTTAGCTAAATAATGACCTAAACTTATCTTAGCTAGTTCATTTATGACACATTTAGCTCTAAAATGACATAATAACCTTAGATAGCTGTATAAAATGCCTAAATATGCTTTAGTTAGTTATAAAATGCCTAAATATGCTTTAGTTAGTTATAAAATGCTAAATATGCTTTAGTTAGTTATAAAATGCCATAATTAACTACCTTGGATAGCTAAATAGTGACCTAAACTAATCTTAGATAGTTCATTCATGACATAATAAGCTCTAAAATGACATAATCACCTTACATAGCTCTATAAAATGCCTAAATATGCTTTAGTTAGCTAAAAATAGCATAACTACTTTGGATTGCTCAATAGTGACATAATTAGAATACTTTGGTCAATAATGGCATAATAATCTTGGTTACCTCCTAAATGACTTAACCTTAGTTTATTTTCCTCGACAATGACCTATTTACATAGCAATATCATTTCTTCATGCTAGCTTGAGCCCTTAACTAATATGTTGTTCCTCTCTCTCAGGCGAACCACCACAAGAAGCCTTTGCCAAATCTGTTCGACCTCTATGGCATGGCCCATAGTGCCCCCTAGAAGAAGGCCAACGCATTCTTGGAGTCTGACCTAGATGATCCAGAGAGCTTCAGCAACATATCCTCCCACAACAAGCTCGTGAGATACAGAGACGAGGGGAAGGCGAGGAAAGGGGGGACTTTAACCCGAGCCAGGATCCTTTTGATACAGAGCTAGTCATGATATCTGGTGTCGGGAGGCCCCATGGCTCCGTGGCCATTGGTGATGGACTTATACATTAACCTAGGATTTTCCCGCAGATAAAGAAGCGCCAGACTAGCTCTGATCCTGAGATAATGCCTCGTGCACGTCCCGCGGAGGTCAGTTAGTTATATGTACTCTCTCACCTTTCCTCCATTACATTGTGTGCGTGTCCGTCGATGATTACAATGCTAACGAGGAGTGGTGTGTTGTAGGCATTGGTTGAGAAAGAGAGATTGAACACCCAGGCGCTTTTGAAGAAGGCAAAAAGGGAGGCAGCGGAGAGGGAGAAGGAGATGGAGGAGAGGATCGTTAAGCTGTTGGAGGAGGAGAGGAACCAGAACGAGGCATCTCACCGGGCCCTATATGAGCTCCTTGTGGTACGTTTCTCGTGCATATTAGCCAAATCATGCACGTAATGTTCGCATTAGTAACTAATATTACTAACTCGTGATAACCAAATGTGCACACCATGTGTGAGCAAAACGGCAAGACCCCTCAGCCGATGCCCCAGATCACTCCTGCAGCCACGGTGAGTTTGATTTCAATGGTCGTTAGTTAGTAGTATTCACATTTTCAGTTGCATCATGCTAAGGAGACATTATTGGAAATGATCTTTGGTGGAACATGCCTCCCGACAAGCATCGACCAATCCTTCTGCGTCTGGCAATGGCGGAACCCCAACTTGTCCTTCACCTCCGTCTGCCACTCCCGCGGCCCCGACCCATCCTTTACCTACGTGACCATGGTATTTTTCTCCTTCTTCTTCCTTTCTTCTTCTTCTTCTTCTTCTTCTTCTTCTTCTTCTTCTTCCTTTCTTCTTCTTCTTCTTCTTCTTCTTCTTCTTCTTCTTCTTCTTCTTCTTCTTCTTCTTCTTCTTCTTCTTCTTCTTTTCCTCCTCTTACTTGTTTTTATTGTAAATGGCATAATAACCTTGCTAACCTCATAAATGTCATATACTTAGCTGGTTGTCCTCTAAAATGCCTAAGTAAGCTTAGTTAGGTCAAAAATGGCATAATTAGCTAGGTTAGCTTAAAAATGACCAAGTTTAACTAGGTTAGCTCCAATATGATCCATTTAACCTACGTTAGCTCCTAAATGACATAATTTAGCCTATCTAGTCCACAAATGACATAATAAGATGAAGAAAAGAAGGAAGAGGAAGAAAAGAAGAAGAAGAAGAAGATGAGGTTCTTCTTCTTCTTCTTCTTCTTCTTCTTCTTCCTTTCTTCTTATTCTTCTTCTTCTTCTTCTTCTTTTCCTCCTCTTACTTGTTTTTATTCGTAAATGGCACAATAACCTTGCTAACCTCATAAATGTCATATACTTAGCTTGTTGTCCTCTAAAATACCTAAATAAGCTTAATTAGGTAAAAAATGTCATAATTAGCTAGGTTAGCTTAAAAATGACCAAGTTTAACTAGGTTAGCTCCAATATGATCCATTTAACCTACGTTAGCTCCTAAATGACATAATTTAGCCTATTTAGTCCACAAATGACATACTAAGATGAAGAAAAGAAGGAAGAGGAAGAAAAGAAGAAGAAGAAGTTTCCTCTTCTTCTTCTTTTCCTCCTCTTACTTGTTTTGATTCGTAAATGGCATAATAACCTTGCTAACCTCATAAATGTCATATACTTAGCTTGATTTCCTCTAAAATGCCTAAATAAGCTTAGTTAGGTAAAAAAATGGCATAATTAGTTAGGTTAGGTTAAAAATGACCAAATTTAACTAGGTTAGCTCCAATATGATCCATTTAACCTATGTTACCTCCTAAATGAAATAATTTATCCTATTTAGCCCACAAATGACATAATAAGATGAAGAAAAGAATGAAGAGGAAGAAAGAAGAAGAAGAAGAAGAACAACCTCTTGATTATTTCTTCTTCTTCTTCTTCTTACCTAAATAAGCTTAGCTTCATAAATGTCATATACTTAGCTTGTTGTTCTCTAAAATGCCTAAATAAGCTTAGTTAGGTCAAAAACAGCATAATTAGCTAGGTTAGCTTAAAAATGACCAAGTTTACCTAGGTTAGCTCCAATATGACCCATTTAACCTACGTTAGCTCCTAAATGACATATTTACCCACCTTAGCTCTAAATTGACCTACACACACTTAGCATTTTTACCTACCTTAGCTCTAAATAGTCTTATTCTTATTATTAATATTTTAACTTTCATCTTTCCAAATTTGTAGATTTGATTTAGACGAGGAAGCTTGCATTGATGGAGTGTACTATTCTTTTGGTGCTTCCTTATTGTTTATGAAAACTTATTTGGATATTTATGTCGATATGGATATGTTGTCGTTGGAAACTCTTTCTCGATATGTATGTATATATATGGATTTGTTGGATACGACTTTGTTGAACTATGTTGTTGAATATATATGTTGGATTTTATGAAGTATGTTGTTGGACATGCTGTTATATGTTGTTGGATATGTATGTATATGTATATCCGTGTGTGAAAACTTGTCAAATTAAATGGATTAAAATAATAACAGGGGATATATAGCCTCTTTGCCGTCTGCTAGCGAACGGCAAAGCTCTTTGCCGTCCACTAGCAGACGGCAAAGAGGCCACGTGGCAGCCACCTATGTAAACTGGGAACACTGGGTTGCCTATTTGGGCACTTTGCCGTCTGCTGACGGACGACATAGCTGGACACGTGGCAGCTTCCTGCTCCTGTTGGAGCTGAGCTTTTTGTCGTCCGCCAGCAGATGACAAAGAGTTAAAGATCTTTGCCGTCTGCTGGCGGACGGCAAAGCACGCCATTAACCCCTAACGGCGCACACACCACCCCACTACCGTAGGCGTTCTTTGCCGTCTGCTGGCGGATGGCAAATCCCTTTGATGTCTGCTTTGACGAAGCATACCACAAAGAAGGCCTTTGCTGGCACCCGTTCAGCCGGACCTGTTGCCGTCTGCTGGCGGACGGCAAATGCATTTGTCGACGGCCATGTATGCCTTTGCCGTCCGCCATGGCGGACGATAAAGTGCCTGATTCCTATAGTGGCTATGGACAATATGTACAAGGAGATCCCTGATGATGACTTGGAAACACATAAGTTTGGATCTGTACATCACTTGCTATCTGGTCTAGCCACTATCAACACTATCTTGAGGCATACACTGTTGCCCAAATATGGAGATGCAAAGATGAACAGAGGACACTCAATCAACTTGCTGCATATATTTCATGTGCCTCAGAAGTTCAAAGTTATGAGCCTGATTGTAGAGACAATCAAGAGGACCGCTGCAGACCAAAAGAGATCATGTGGATATGCTCCACACATTCAGATGCTCATCAACTCCAAGATGGGCACATACATATACTTATTAGACAGAGAATATCTTCCCTTGGTGCCTGACTTTGAGGACAGCACAGTTGTCATGCATGAAAATGAACCATCATCAGTGCAAGCAAATGAAAGGAGAGAGAAAGCCAGAGCTGAGAAAGCTGCCAAGATGCCAAGTGCTGCAGAAGCATCTCAAATGACCCTCAAGTCCAAACTGTCGGCATCCTGGGAACCAGGGTACCCAGACTTGCCTGCCTGCGGGCCGCGACGCGCTCCTATTTCGGCCTGGTACGGCCCAGCTGATCGACCAGCTGCTCAAGACCTTCGCGAGGGGGCTAGGCCTCACAAGGAGAACGACAGCAAGATCCTCTCAGGAGTGGCCTCGGCTAGGCTGCTCCAGAGGGGCGGAGAACCCAAGGCCAAGCCTGCCTCAGGAGGAGGTAGTGACGCGAGCAGTGACGCACCGCGCCAGCGGGTGCCAGCGTGTGCCAGCGGCGTAGTTGCTGTTTTGGTGCAAAGGAGATAAAGCAAGCGCAGGTTCCCGAGGGGTGAGACAAAGGTTTCCCCTTCGGTGCAACAAGACCGAAGAATGCAAGGACGACAGGGAGGATTAAACCACCAAGCCCACCACCACGTCATCGTCTGATCTCTTTGCAGGCGAAGACCGCTTTTGTCAGGATAGGAGCGTCCTTGTGTTCCCGCTCAAAATGGCTGTTGTGGGATCCCTTCCCGCCTAAACATTTCTGAGGAAGAGGACCCTGGCCGCCTATATAAGTAGCTAGGGTCTCCACTATGGAGGCAAGCAGATCTGATCTGGAGAGACCTCACCTCAAACACCCCACCTTCACACCAAGGAGCTAGAACACTTGCCTCCTGACCCTCTTGAGCTCTCTTGCTGAGCTCAAGAACCACTGTACTTGTTCATACTCAAGCCCTCCTGAGGCTAATCCACTCAAGCAGGTCATAGGGTTTTACACGGCAAGGTGGCCTGAACCTGGGTAAACTCGTGTGTGCTTTTACTTGTTGCTCGCTTGAATCTCACCACCGGGCGAGGGCATGGCGCTAGGTAGACTGAGTGGGAGAGATCATTGTTCACGCCCCTGTGTTCGAACTTCTTTGGCTTTGCGGAGCCCATACTCCAACATTTGGCGCACCAGGTAGGGGGCGTGTCCAAATCTCGCCTCTTTGACAACCTCTCCCCGCTCTTGTTCGTCTACCTCGCTTCACCGCCATGGTGGACACACGACGTGTGCGCGCCGCCCGCTGCGCCGCCAACGTCACTCAGACGGCGCCTGCGGGCAACGGTGCACCGCTCCGCCCCAACTTGCCGGTCACCAACGCTGCCAGCGACCCGGCCGTCCATGAGCACCAAGACTCATCGCTGCCGCTATCCATGCAGCGCGACAGCCGCACGACGACACCATCACCCTCGCTGGCCACGGCGTCGTCCTCGCTGATCCATCGTGGGCCGGTCTTCCAGTAGCCTACGCTACTGATGGCACGGGAGCTTCTACGCTATCGTCCGGCGGACAACCTCTACGACGAGTGGCTCCACCGCATCACCGAACTCATTAACGCCGCCGGGGAGGTACCTGCACCGACCCACTCCTCCCATCCTCCGTCGCTCATGGCGGGGAACGTGGACCATGGCGTCCCGGCTCCACCTCCACTGCACGGTGCATGCCCGGGGCTCAGATGCGAGGCTCCACGACGCGAGCAGCCCCACAGGGTCCCTACGCGCGACGAGGAGAGCTGCCAGGTGGTCCCGCATCCTTAGGTAGAAGCTCGCGGGCTCCTTGTTCCGCAGCACCAGAACCACACACCACAGGAGGTGGTGGCGCCTGTACCCCAGGAACGAGCACCGCAGGCACACGGGGCGCCTGCAATCATGAGCGTGGCTGGATGTCGGGCCCTAGCTCCAGAGCTGCGGTGCCTCGTCTGGCCTGGCACGTTCAAGTCGGATCTGCCTCCGCGCTATGATGGCACCGCCGACCCTGCGGAGTTCCTCCAGCTGTACGAGCTGAGCATCGAGGCGTCCAATGACACTGAGCGGGTCATGGCGAACTGGTTCCCCATGGCCCTCAAGCACGATGCTAGCTCTTGGCTCCTGAACCTCCCGGCAGGATCAATCTCCTCCTAGGGGTTGCTTCGTGAGAGTTTCGTTGCCAACTTCCATGGAACCTGCGACCGAGCCCCTGCGGCTGCGGATCTGCGCCGCATGAAGCAGCAACCTTGGGAGACCCTGCAGAAGTACATCCAGCATTTCAACACCGTGCGCCTCAGGATCCCCAGGGTCTCGGACGAAGCCATCATCTCGGCGTTCTCCGACGGTGTCCGTGATGTCAGGATGAAGGAGGAGCTCACCATCCACGAGGACCTGTGCACGGCCCTCAAGATGTTCAACCTCGCGGTGAAGTGCGCCAGGGCAGAGGAAGGCCACCTCTCTCTCCTGGAGCTGCCTGAAGCGGAGGCGGTCGACAAGAAGGCCAAGGCCAAGGAAGCAAAGTGCAAGGGACCCGTCGTGCTGGCTGCCGAGCCAGAAGTGAAGCGTGGCTACGGCTACAACAATCCCCCCAGAGATAACCGTCCGTACTGCGTCTTCCACGATGTTCACAGCCACAACACCAACAACTGCCAAGAGCTCAGGGCGATGCGCGGCAGGCGCGTCGGGCAGCGTCCTGAGCGCGACAACCGCGGCTAAGGCCGCGGAGGGGGCCATGGTGGAGGACACTGGGACTGCAGGAACTCGTGCTAAGGATGGCGTGACCAACCTCGTGAAGACCACTGGCAGGAGCAGCCTCGTGACGCCCCCTGGCGCGACCAGCCTCGTGAGGGTCACCCTCAGGGCAATGCAGGCCTGCCTCCGCTTGCACCACAACCAAGAAGGAACGACGTCGACCAACAGGGAGACGAAGCAGGGGGATTTCAGGAGCCACGCGCGGTTGCATGCTTCCTGGGAGGAGCCCACGCTCCGGCTTCCCACCGCATCTTCAAGCAGTTCGCTCGTGAGGTGAACGCGGCGCTCCCCAGGCCTGACACCGCGCGCAACCTCACGTGGACCAAGCAGGTCATCGCCTTCGACCCCAAGGACCAGCTCAAGTGCACCACAACCCCAGGCACTCTCCCGATGCTCTGCACTCCGACCATCAGCAACGTCCTCGTGACCAAGACCCTCATCGAAGGTGGAGCAGGGCTCAACGTCCTCTCCGTCTAGGCCTTCGAGATGCTCCAAGTCCCTTACGATCAGCTACACCTGACCAAGCCATTCTATGGAGTCACAGATGCCTCCACGCTCCCAATGGGGCAGGTCCGCCTCCCCGTCACCTTCGGCGGTCGCGACAACTATCCCATTGAGCTCATCGCCTTCGACTTCGCCAACATTCACCTCCCATACAACGCCATCCTGGGGTATCCAGGCCTCGCCAAGTTCATGGCGGCGAGCCATCACGGCTACAACGTACTCAAGATGCTCGGGAGTGGCGGGGTCATCACGATCGCCTGCAACGAGAAGGAAGCAGTGTGTTCCCTGAAGCACGCCTACCGGACTGCAGTGGTTGAGAGCTCCGACAAAGATGGAACCATCTTCGCCCTGCAGACTGCTCCCAAGAAGAAGAAGCACCTGCCCGCAGATGGACCTCAGGACGCAGGGGCTCATGATGGCACCGCCTCGGGCCCCGCGCCTACCGACGAGGCGCCCTCCACCCTCGCGTAGGCAGGCGCACCCGGCAGCCCTCTCAGGACGGGCTCCGGGGAGAGCCTCTGGAGCAAGGTTGTAAGAATCACGATTTTGAATCCGATCGGACCTTCGATGGTAGTATCGCAAATAGTAGAATCTTCATTATCAGGATTGTAGAAACGTAGATTCTAAAAACTAAAATCATAGAATCATAGGGGCTAGTTTGCATCGTAAAATCGTAGAATCATATGATAGAATCACGATTCTGACAACCTTGCTCTGGAGTGCCTCTGGTCTCACCAGTGTCACGAGGGAGGTGTTCGGGCACCACCTGCAGGCGTGTCTCGACGCGCGTTTTTGTGAGCCCAGCGTGAGCCATACAGTGCTGGGGGCTCAGGACTTCATCGACCAGGTTACCAAGTAACTTCAGTACGCAAGGTTCATACGCGGTGGGGGCAACCGCACGGCACCAAGCTCACCTACCTGCAACCCGAGAAACCAATTCCGCGTCTGCGTCGACATCGCATGCCTTAACCGGGCCGCTTCTCTGGAGCCCTTCGGGCCAACAGCTGGTGGCTGGAGGAGGACTCTCCCCTGCAGTTACATTCGCATGCTCTTCGGCTTCTGCAATGCAGCTGCCATGTTCCAGTACCTCACACGATAGGCCATGGGGGTTCAGGAGGCTCACTGGTAGACGGTCCTTACGGAGCAGGAGCCGGACCACCGTGACCACTGAGGGCCTCTGAAGCCCCTGGGCCTAAGGAGCCTGGCAATCCTTAGGAGCGACCCGCATGACTCGTGTCTTCAGCTACCCCAACTCTTCTTCAACAACAGGTATCAGGTGATGTCTCAGGTATTCAATCGAGGGCGCCCCCCGGGCTGCATCATCCTCGGGCTGCTGGGGGCTCACCCCCATAGCTGTCTCTTTTGCTCATAAATCAAGGCTAGTTGTTTCTCCCTACTTGCATTATCTATATGCTTGGCGTCCACACCGCCACTAGGGTCATGAGACCTTGCGAGCCCGCCTGCGACCGCCCCATGATTAAGGACTGACACGGCGTCTGTGCTCCGGGCCGTCCCTGGAGCGTCACTAAATCCAAGGGCTGAGCTTTGTCTCGTGAGCCATTCCCGTGACGTCACCTCCCATGGTCCTTGGTGCCTTGTTCTCGCATGGGCTAATCATGGGTGGGTAAGTGGGGGCCCTTGGCAGGTGCATCGCTCACACGGGAACCGCGTGCCAGTTGTCTTTCTTTTGGATTGTTGCATGAGAAGACTGGGCACGGCGTCTGTGCTCGGGTCCGTCCCTACAGTGTCGATAAATCCAGCGGCTGAGCTCTGTCTTATGGGCTGGTCCCACTGACGTCACCTCCTGGGGTCGTTGGTGATGCGGTCTTCTCATGCAATGCCCTCTAGAGATGCACTTGGCGCAGGTCGACACAACACATCTCTTTTCACACTTTGCAGAAGACTCAGGCGCAACCCACCTCAAGGTAGGGTCTCATGGGTGATGCGTAAGCTCACGAGAACTTCCTCAAAGTCGTTCAGCTCGTCCCGAGGAGGGTCCCTATACACCTTGGTTGTCCTGTCGTGCAAGCCCCACGTGTGAGGACGGGGCTATACACGCCCCGGAGTCTCTCCCGGTGGGAGGCTCCCTCCCATGGTCCAGTGGAAGTACCATGCTCCGTGCTGGTAGAACCAAGCAAGGAGCAGTTTTGCCCATGAACTAGTGGAAGCACCAAGCTCCACGCTGGCCGATACGACCGAGGCGCGATTATGCCCACACACCGCGCAATTGTGGTAGCTCAATGCTCCGCGCTTGTTATAAACAACTGAGGGTGGCCCCTAGCGGTCCCACCAAACTCAGGGAGATTTTCAGCTCACGACTCTCATAGCTTCTTCTTGGATGGGTGTCGAGAGGGGGGCTAGGCACGGGGGCTATGCTCATGTCACGCCTGGCAGACGCCACCCTACCAGGTGCCCAGACACCTGGCTTTCTCGCGCCCCCATCCTAGGCGAAGGCTCGTGAGCATGGTATGGTGCTCGTTCTCCCTCATGAGAGCCGTTCGCACATCAAGGTGGACCCTAGGGCATCGCGACCCAGGGGCCTCACTAGTCACGTAGCCCCTCACTCCTTGAGCCCGGTGCTCAACGGCGGTCGAGGTATGCGTTGGGCTAGGCCCTGCCGACGCAGAATGCAAACAGGGTCGCTTGGGCGTTAAGGGGGACCCCTGGGCATCGCGACCCAGGAGCCTCACTAGCCACGTAGCCCCTCATTCCTTGAGCCTAGTTATTACGATAACCCTGGTAACCCGGAGGGCTCAATGGCGATCGAGGTATAAGCGGGGTTGGGCCCTGCCGACGCAGAGCACCTAAGCAAACATGAAAGTAAGCAAGCACGAAAATCACCAAGTTCAAGTCTAGTTATTACAATAACATCAAGTTCTCCAAATTCAAGCGAGTCCTTACGCCCC
>LR738709.1:233075806-233210469 GCA_902687465.1 Secale cereale | reverse complement strand
CCCCCCCCCCGAGGCAGTTGCAATTCTCTCATCCCGACAGGGAACAGGTCAGGCATCGCCGAGTGCGCCATCACTAGCCTTCGCCTCCTCGGCCGCGGCAGCAACGACCCGGAGGAACGCCTCCACCAGCCCCTTGACCTTCTCCTCCAGGGCCTCGACAGCCGCGCCCTCTATGCTCGTGGTCACGGGCTCGGACAGCGAGGCCTGGGCAAGGGTGTGGTCACGGAGACAGAGGTAGCCGCACAGCCACGTCAGGGCCAAGGTAAGGAGCGTGCGACTCTCGACGTCTGCTAACTGGCCAATTGCGGCCGTAACCTCACGCAGGGCCTTCACGAGCGCGGCATGGAGCCCGGCGGACCCATCCTCCGGGGTGGCTAGCGGCTTCTCGAACCCTTCCCCGTAGGCAATTTGCAGCGCCGTGTGGGCCTCGAGCTCGAAGGTGGCGAGGGCGTCGTGACCCACTGCTGCCGAGGCCGCGAGGGCGTCTTCCTTGTCGCGCATGATCAACGAGTTGCTCCTGCTGCAGCCGAGACGTCTCAGCCTTCTGGGCCTCGATCTCCTTCCCCTACCTTTTGAGCTCCAGGGTGCGCCTGGTGCCTTCCTCGCGAAGGGCCTTCATCTCGCTCTCCACCTTGTGGTAGTGCTTCTCGGAGGATGCTGCGTCGGTGTAATGCCCAGGATGGGACTATACCTCCTACGTGTCGAGGCACGACTTAAAGGTGTCGTGCCATGTATTGCTTCCTGTATAGACTTGTCATGCATCATACCTTGCCATGTATTGCATCGTATAGACTTGTGTTGTTTTTCTGTGCTTCCTACCTTGCCATGTATTGCTTCCTGTATAGACTTGTCATGCATCATACCTTGCCATGTATTGCATCATATATAGACTTGTGTTATTCTCCTGTGCTTCCTACCTTGCCATGTTTTTCTTCCTGTATGGACTTTTAGTGCATCCTATGTAGACTTGTGTTGCATCATACTTGTTTGAGCATATTGTCATGTCTCGTGTTGTGTGTTTACCGTATTGCTTGCTTCTTCTCGTTAGTGCTTGTTCCGTTGCGATCGTGAGGATCCGTTCGACTTCTCGTGGTTCTTCTTCAAGGCTTCTTCTTCGTCTTCTTCATGGACTTGTTCTTCTTCCTTGCGAGATCTCAGGCAAGATGACCTTACCCGTGGATACCTTTACTACCATTGCCATGCTTAGTTGTCTCGATGCTATCGTTATATGTCGCGCTACCCATCATTTATGTCAGCCTCTCCTTGTTGCCATGAAACATCTAACCTTTGAAACCTTCCTAGCAAAACCATTGATTGGCTATGTTACCCGCTTGCTCAGCCCCTCTTATAGCGTTGTTAGTTGCAGGTGAAGATGAAGTTCGTTCCAGGAGGGAACTTGTTGTTGGTATATCACAATATGGTATATATATAATAACACACCTATATACTGGGCATGGGTGGAAGGCATGGCCTTTTGCTCAGTGTTTTGTTCCACTCATGCCACCTTAGGCGCCGATAAACCGGCATTATGTTCCTTGATTTTGCGTTCCTTACACGGTTGGGTATATGGGGACCCCTTGACAGTTCGCCTTTGAATAAAACTCCTCCAGCAAGGCCCAACATTGGTTTTAATTTGCTCATAATAAAAACTTAATTAATTAATTAAAATTGCATAGGGGGTCGCGTCCCCGGGGATTCTTTCTACATAGCAGGGGGGCCAGTGCTGATGGTGTTGGTCACAAACGGGGAGACTGCGGGGCCGCCACGGGGAAACCCGAGGTATCTAGTATAACCCGTAGGATCACCTATCCGGACGTGGCCTGAGATGAGATACGCGCGGCTACTATCAGGGTGTCGGCACGCCGGGAGGTCTTGCTGGACTTGTTTTACCATTGTCGAAATGTCTTGTGCACCGGGATGCCGAGCCTGATCGGATTTCCCTAAGATAAGGGGTGATGATATTATATTTATCACTTCAGCTGATCATGAGAGCTTGTGATGGGCTAAGTTGGGACACCCCTGCAGGGTTATGATCTTTTGAAAGCCGTGCCCGCGGTTATGTGGCAGATTGGAATTTGTTAATGTCCGGTTGTAGAAAACTTGACAGATGATCTGAACTAAAACACACAACTGTGTGAGTAACCGTGACTGTATCTTTTCACTTTGAGAAGAGAACACGGTGGGGTTATGTTTGACTCGTAGGTAGTTCAGGATCTTTAGTGATCACTACTAGTTTGCGACGGTTTGCGTAGATGCTCATCTTATTCTTTTACTCATAAGTTAGCCACCATATTATGCTTAGCCGCTGCTGCAACCTCACCACTACCCTTCTCCATACCCTTTAAGCTTTGCTAGTCTTGATACCCATGGTTATGGGATTGCTGAGTCCTCGTGGCTCACAGATACTACAACACCAGATGCAGGTTCAGCCGAGAATGATGCAGTAGCTGGTTCAAGTACTTCACTGGGAGCTCGATGAAGAGCGTAGCCGTATGTATGTGACGTTTTCGACGATCAGTAGTGGTTTCTACTAGGGGCGATTCGGACCTGTGGCTTTATGTTTTTGGTATCTTTCTTTTGGATCTTCGCCCATAGTCGGGTTGTGATGTTTTGGATGATGATTTGCTTATGTAATGTATTGTGTGACATGGCGAGTGTAAGCCAACTATCCTTTTGCAATTTCATCCCTATTTTTACATGAGTCGTGCAAAGACATTTCGACAATGGTAAAACAAGTCCAGCAAGACCTCCCGGCGTGCCGACACCCTGATATTAGCCGCGCGTATCTCATCTCAGGCCACGTCCGGATAGGTGATCCTACGAGTTATACTAGATACCTCGGGTTTCCCCGTGGCGGCCCCGCAGTCTCCCCGTTTGGGACCAACACCATCAGCACTGGCCCCCCTGCTATGTAGAAAGAATCCCCGGGGACGCGACCCCCTATGCAATTTTAATTAATTAATTAAGTTTTTATTATGAGCAAATTAAAACCAATGTTGGGCCTTGCTGGAGGAGTTTTATTCAAAGGCGAACTGTCAAGGGGTCCCCATATACCCAACCGTGTAAGGAACGCAAAATCAAGGAACATAATGCCGGTTTATCGGCGCCTAAGGTGGCATGAGTGGAACAAAACACTGAGCAAAAGGCCATGCCTTCCACCCATGCCCAGTATATAGGTGTGTTATTATATATATACCATATTGTGATATACCAACAACAAGTTCCCTCCTAGAACGAACTTCATCTTCACCTGCAACTAACAACGCTATAAGAGGGGCTGAGCAAGCGGGTAACATAGCCAATCAATGGTTTTGCTAGGAAGGTTTCAAAGGTTAGATGTTTCATGGCAACAAGGAGAGGCTGACATAAATGATGGGTAGCGCGACATATAACGATAGCATCGAGACAACTAAGCATGGCAATGGTAGTAAAGGTATCCACGGGTAAGGTCATCTTGCCTGAGATCTCGCAAGGAAGAAGAACAAGTCCATGAATAAGACGAAGAAGAAGCCTTGAAGAAGAACCACGAGAAGTCGAACGGATCCTCACGATCGCAACGGAACAAGCACTAACGAGAAGAAGCAAGCAATACGGTAAACACACAACACGAGACATGACAATATGCTCAAACAAGTATGATGCAACACAAGTCTACATAGGATGCACTACAAGTCCATACAGGAAGAAAAACATGGCAAGGTAGGAAGCACAGGAGAATAACACAAGTCTATATATGATGCAATACATGGCAAGGTATGATGCATGACAAGTCTATACAGGAAGCAATACATGGCAAGGTAGGAAGCACAGAAAAACAACACAAGTCTATACGATGCAATACATGGCAAGGTATGATGCATGACAAGTCTATACAGGAAGCAATACATGGCAAGGTAGGAAGTACAGCAAAACAACACAAGCAACATGACAATATGCTCAACCAAGTAGGATGCAAGACAAGTCTATATAGGATGCAATACATGGCAAGGTAGGAAGCACTCAAAAAAACAACACAAGTCAACAAGTTTAAATGAGGCCGGAAACTACAACAACAATTCCGGAAAATCCCCATATGCATGTTTAGCAATTTTAAGCAAACAACAATTCACACATTTTAGTGTTGTTAACATGATGCGGATGACATGATCAAGTTTTATGCAATTTTAGTAAATGTTAACATGAAGAGATATGAAGTATTTGTCACCGTGGTGGAAAGAAAGGGGCCACATGCGGCGATCCGAAAATGATGCAACGGCAACATCTCGGTTCCGATAACTCGTCGAGAGACCGGTGCAAAAGAAAAGTGGCGTGAGCGAGTCGAACAAGATGAGAGGTGGGGTGATCCCGGCTTCCGGGTTCCCACGTGACGACGACAGGGCAAACGAGGGTCACAACGGACACGATGCAAACATCCGATACATCTCATACAACACATGCAGTCCATGGGTCATCGTCTCGGGGTTATACCTTCGGAATGTTCGTTTCGGGGCGGTTCGAGGTCGTAGAGGAAGTAGTGGTACTCGCGGGTCGTGGTACACGTTTTGTCACCGTTCATGTTATCGTGTCGTGGTACTTGCCGCGGCATCGGTCGTAGTGGTACTTGATGCGTCACATCATGTAGTCGTACACGGGGTCAACCGTAGAGGTACTTGTCGCATCCGGCAGTCGTACTCATTTCTTCACCGAAGGTAGTTGTTCGGGCGTCGAGCATCGAGGTACTTGGAGTCTTCAAACTTGTCGGTCTTGACAAAATGAAGGGGTAATTGGTGTTCGCCATGTTCTTTCTTGGCGAGTTGTAGGTGGCAGTAGAGGTACACGGTTCTTCGGCGACGGTCGTCGTACACGTTCCGTAGATGAACTTGATCCGATGCCTTCGGGCGTCATGGTACTTGACGAAGTTCTTGCTGGTCCAAAACAAAACAAGAGGCCGTATCCGGTTGCCTTCTTCGTCGACACCAGTGAGGAAGATGGCCGGCTCGGGCTTGCGACAGGGGCTCGAGGATCTGGTCGAGCTCGAACTAGCTCCAGGGATGCCGAAATGGAGCGAAGGTTGAAGCGAAGGTGGCCGACGGTGGTGGTTGGAGGAGGGCGCGGGGCGCTGTTGGTGCGCTGCGGCGAGACGAAGACGCGGGGGAGCAGCAGACCGCGGCAGGGGCGTCGGAGCAGTTGGCGACGGCGGCGGATCGAAGCTCCACGCGGCAGCGGACACTGCAAGGAATGGGCTCGGGCGCGACCTGACGGTCCTGCGGGCGACCGCGGAAGGAGCAGAGGCGGCGGGGCGCGGGCTCGCCGACGATGGGGCTCCAGGCGGCGTGCGAGGCGACGGACAGGTCCCGCCTGCCGGGCCGGCGGACGCATCGAGGAGGCCGACGGGGCCACGGGGTTGGCCGGAGGAGACGAGGGCGCGGGCGCGTCCTCAGCTCGGGCAGGAGGGCAGAGCGACGGGCACAGGCGCGGCCGTGGTGCGGGGGAGGTCGACGGCTGAGGCGCCGTTGCGGGGACAGAGAGGAGCATGGGAGACTGGAGGGGATCGAGCGGGTCCTGGCGCGCTCGAGAGATGGGGACGAGGGGTTCGAGAGGGAGAGAGGGTGCGGCGGCTGAGGGAGAGGGACGAGGAGAGAGTGGTTGCGGGCTAGGGTTAAGGTAGCTGGGGCGGTTGGGCCTTGGGCCAGAAGGGGCAGCTGAGAGGTGGCTGCAGATGGGCCAGGAGGTGCGGGCTGGTGCATGGAGGGAGGCCCAATGCATCACAATGAGGCCCTTTCCCCTAAAAAAACAAATGCAGCCTCAAAATCCCGATGCACAAGAAAAAAGGACAGGGAGTTATATGAAGAAAGCGAAGGAAGTAAAAATATACTTAACCTCCTAGATTTATGCACAATTTTAATAAACTAGTTTGGACATTTTTAAGGATATAAAAATAATTCAAGTTTGAATTAAATTCAGACTTGAGCCATTTTTGAACCCAACCAAAACAAGTCCAAAGGAACTAAAAATTGGCAAGGATGTTGAAGGCATGGTTGCGAATTGATAGGAAAAGAATGAACATTAAATTGGTGCAGGAAAAAGAATGCCACAATTTAAATGGACTAACGAAGAAGGAGAAGAAGATGATCAAGCAAGGTTGTGGGAGTCAAAACTTGGAGTGAAGCAGACATGGGGAATATTATGCAAGTGTGTGATGGTTGCTCCCAACAATGGAATATTTATATATAATAGCTCCATAATATTAGGAGGATATGTTATAAAGAGAAGTCACTCTTCCCTCGATTTAAATAGATCAAAAGATCTATGCCATTTATTTAGTTGAGATGCAAAGATTAAAGACATGATGGCATGATGACATGATGCAATGCAAAAATAAATAACACAAGCACAAATGAAACACACGGGAGAACCCGGAACATCTGGAATCTTCTGGGACGTCTGTCTTCGGGCGTCATAGTCGGCTTGCGCGGCGTCGCATGCCTGTGTGGCTGCCGCGGCCTCCTCCCTACCCTTGGCAGCGGCCGCTCAGGCCTGGCTCCAGGAAGCCCACGCAGACTCGTCTACCAGGATCCACCCAGAGATCAGGCTCATGCGTCCTTCCATCGCGCAGCCATCACCACCCAGAAGATCGGCGCGGAGCCGACCCAGCGCAGCGGAGGCGGCCTCCAGGTTCTCAGGGCCAGACTGTGCCAGCTGGCAGATGGGCTCCACCATGATCGCCTGCTCGACTAGGGGCTCGCGGGATCTGGCTCCCCTCGCTGGAGCAGAGGGAGCAGGAGCCATCGCGGCCTCGCAAGCAGCGACGACGCCCTCAGGCGACACCGCCACCGCGTGCTCGGCAGCCTAGCTGGCCGAGGCGCGCAAGGTTGCGGCACCCTTCCCCGCGGCGACAACAACAGGAGGTGTAGTGGGGAACCGCGACGTGGCCTCCCCCTTTGCCTTCTTCATCATGCCACCTATGCTGTTGCGCCAAGAGAAACACGTCAGGAACACAGCGATCAAGGAATGACGGGAGACTGCACACTTACTCATCGGAGGCGAGGCGCGCCCTCCTCTTCATTAGCAGGCCGGCCACGGCTGCCGGTGCCACGGGCGCGCCAGCAGTCCGGATGCTGGCAAGGCGCGAGGCCACGAACTTGGGCGCGGCTGCGTCCACTAGCTTAGTTGGCGCGGCGCTCCTCGGCGGGGTCGCCGCATCACTCCCTCCGGACGCAGCGTGCCCGGATCGACGCGGAGTGGTTGCCTGGGCCCGCCCAGCAGCATCTGCGCCCGATGCTACTTCCTCACCAGACGCCTCGGAGGCGTCCTCCTCGTCAACCCGGTCCCCGTCGCCCAGGGTCTCCTCCGAGTCCTCCTCCTCGTCGCTCCCCTCCTCGACACCGGAGGACACGTCGACCGTGGGCGGAGCAGCCACGGGCACCCCGAAGTCTGACACGGCCTTCAGCAGCTCGGCCTTGTTAGGACAGTGGTACAGCGACAGATGGGCCCCCGAGAGGTCCTCAGGAACCATCCCAAGGAGAGCGTTCGAGATGAGGTCCAGCTCGACCTCGGCTAGCGTCCCCGAGCGCAGCCGAAGCCTATCATCGTCTCCCATCAGCTCCCACCTGAGGCGCGAGTGTGCGTGGAGCGGCACCGGCCGCTGCCTCAGGAACTCCTTCACAATCTAAGCCCCTTCAAGCCTCGAGACCAGGTCGGCCTTGATCCTTGCCAAGACAGGCTCGGCAAGGGGGTCGTTAAGCTTCGTGTAGCTCCAGCAGGCGCGTTTTTCCGGACGGGCGGTAGGCAGCATCAGCAACGGGTGAATACGCTGGGCATCGAGATAGACCCACCTCTTCCGGTGGGTGTATATCTTCTTCTCGGCTGTCATCAGCCTGCAGCCCTGGCGCTGGAAGACGAAGGAGACGCAGCCCGAGCCCGGACCCTCGTCATACCGCCGCATGGAGAAGAAGTGGTGGAAGAGGCCGACAGTCGGTTTCACTCCCACACATGCCTCACAGTAAAAGGCGAAGAGCGACAGGGCAAAGATGGAGCGAGGCTGGATGTGGAGGGCGTGCACCTGGTAGTGATTCAGGATGGCGTAGAAGAACTCCGAGAAGGGCGGCACGAGCCCGACGGAGATGCTGTGGAGGAAGAAGGGGTAGCAAGACTTCGGCAAGGTCCGCACCACGACGGACTCAACCCAGATCTTCGTTGGGCCATGCTCGTTGAGGTCGCTCGACAAGAAAGACTGGACCTCCGCTTAGTCCCCCTCCTCGGTGATGGTGGACTCCTCGAGCGCCGCCTCGGGGGAGGAAGCAGATCCGGATGCCTGCTTGGCACCCTTGCCTTTCTTCACCATTGCTGGAGCCGCTGGAGGATGCATGTGATTTGGGAAGGCTGTGGGTGAAGGAGAAGGGGATCTGGGAAGGAAGGAAAGGAAGCGATAACCCCTCTGCAGCGAAGACAGTCCCTTTTGTCAAGTCGCACGGTCACCAAGACTGCGTGGGGAGCGGAGTCGCCCACGTCCCATCCAACCGTTGCGCGCCAGCCTGGCCCGCAGTCCTTTGGGGCCCGTGGCGCTTCGTCCTCGACTAAGGCTTCGAACCAAAGCCAACTCCGCGTGCGCCTTGGGCCCGGGGGCTACTGTCGGCGTCCTGGGAACTAGGGTACCCAGACTTGCTTGCCTGCGGACCGCGACGCGCTACTACTACGGCCTGGTACGACCCAGCTGATCGACCAGCTGATCAAGACCCTGGCGAGGGGGCTAGGCCTCACGAGGAGAATGACACCAAGACCCTCTCAGGAGCTGCCTCGCTAGGCTGCTCCGGAGGGGCGGAGAACCCAAGGCCAAGCCTGGCTCAAGAGGAGGCAGTGACGCGAGCAGTGACGCACCGCGCCAGTGGGTGCCAGAGCGTGCCAGCGGCGTAGTTGTCGTTTTGGTGCAAAGGAGACAATGCAGGCGCAGGTTCCCGAGGGGTGAGACAAAGGTTTCCCCTTCGGTGCAACAAGACCGAAGACCGCAAGGACGACAGGGAGGATGTCACCACCGAGCCCACCACCGCGTCATTGTCTGAGCTCTTTGCAGGCGAAGACCACTTTTGTCAGGATAGGAGCGTCCTTGTGTTCCCACTCAAAATGGCCGTTGTGGGATCCCTTCCCTCCTAAACATTTCGGGGGAAGATGACCCTGGCCACCTATATAAGTAGCTAGGGTCTCCACTGTGGAGGCAAGCTGATCTGATATGGAGAGACCTCACCTCAAACGCCCCACCTTTGCACCAAGGAGCAAGAACACTTGCCTCCTGACCATCTTGAGCTCTCCTCCAGAGCTCAAGAACCACTGTACTTGTTCATACTCAAGCCCTCCTGAGGCTAATCCACTCAAGCAGGACGTAGGGTTTTACACCGCAAGGTGGCCTGAACCTGGGTAAACTCGTGTGTGCTTTTACTTGTTGTTCGCCTGAATCTCACCACCGGGCGAGGGCGTGGCACTAGGTAGATGTGAGTGGGAGAGATCTTTGTTCACGCCCCTATGTTCAAACTTCTTTGGGTTTGCGGAGCCCGTAATCCGACACAAACAAGACCAAATGGCATATCTGATTCAAGCAACTATGAGGATTGAGAAGGGCTTGGCCACCCTGACTCAGAACCAGGAGAGCTTGGAGAGGATCATCGAAACTAAGTTCTATGGTCTTGATCTGAAAGTGACAGAGATCCAGTCTGTAGTTGAGAAGCTCCAGGAGGAAGCAGAGGAGAGGAAAGGACATGCTACCACATATGCATTTCAGCGAGTGCCTCGAGGTCAGAGATCTGTTGTAGTGCTAGTGCCTGATACGAGAGCTACTACATCAGCACCAGCAGCCACAGCTTCAGTGCCACCTCCAGCAGCCACTCCACCAGCTCCAACTACGTCATCTGAAGCCTTCGTCCTTGGAGTTCTCTCTACACCACCTCCCAAAGACCAAGCCCGAGAGACGCATAGCACTGTGCATTTTCAAACTTTTTGGTAACTTGTTGCCAAAGGGGGAGAAATATGTATAGATCATAGGCTTCGAGAGAGAGTGTTTTGCCTCTTTGGTCTCTCTTGCTTTTGGTTGAACTTTATTGTGCGTTTGCTTTATACTCTATGTCCGTGTGTGAGATACTTGTTTGATCTTGTGATTGATCATATGCTACCATAATGCTTGCTTGGATGATACTATCTTTTATATCCTTATATGATCATTCACTTTGCTTGGTGATGAGTGCATGTTTTTAGTTTATATCATTTTGAGCGCTCCACCAAGATGTATGTGACATGGAAGAGTAACCCATGATCCTAATCGATTGTGTATTTGCATTCAAACTCAAATTTTAAATAATGCACATATTTAGGGGGAGCTCTTGCTTATCACATACTTCTCAAAGCGATGATGTATTTAAATCTTATTATCGTTTGTCGAAGCTTTGATCTATATGTTGTCATCAATTACCAAAAAGGGGGAGATTGAAAGTGCAACTATCCCTGGGTGGTTTTGGTAATTCCTAACAACATATAGCTCATTGAACTGATGCTATTACAAGATAAATATTTCAGGAAAGTTCAATGATTGGCATGACATGGACTAGGAATGTGGACCCCTCAAAATGCTAAGGACAAAGTATTGGCTCAAGCTCATGACTCTAGATTTTCCATTTTAGTGATCCAAGATCACATTGAGTCCATAGGAAAGCCAATACTATTAAAAGGGGATGAGGTGTTGCTTAATGGGTTCTTGTTCAAAATGCTTAGTGATTTGCTCTGAAACCCTCAACCACTTTCTCACATCCACATATGTCCCAAACCAAAAGTCTAACTCGGCCCCACCGAAAAGTTATATCCGACGCCACCGAGTTCATTTGACGTAGCCACTACCACAAAACCCTAGTCACTTTGGTCTCATCGAAAGGGATCTCACTATCATCGAGATGGGATTGAAAACTTTCTGTTTCCCTTCGTAACATTTCGGTCCCACCGAGTTCGCACTACAAACTCTCTGTTTCCTCTTCGTAATATTTCGGCCAACCGAAATGAGCGAATGGTCCCACCGAGTTTGCCTAACCAACTCTCTGGTGTGCTTATTAGCAAAATCGGTCCCACCGAGTTTGTGTAATCGGTCTCACTGAGATTACGTTATGCCCTAAACCTAATGAAATCGTTCCCACTGAGTTGATCGTATCGGTCCCACCGAAATACCTAACGGTAGCATTATGAACTAAATCGGTCTGACCGAGTTCTTTGAATCGGTCCCATTGAGTTTGCTAAATTGTGTGTAACGGTTAGATTTTGTGTGGAGGCTACATATTCCCCTCCACCCATTCTTCATTCTTGGAGAGAGCCTTTAGAACATACCTACACTTCCATCATACATGTTCTGAGAAAAGAACCACCTACTCAAGTGTTGAGATCAAGATATTCCATTCCTACCATATGAATCTTGTTCTCTAGCCTTCCCAAGTTGCTTTCCACTCAAATCTTTCTTCCACCATATCCAAATCTATGAGAAGTTGTTTGAGTGTTGGGGAGACTATCATTTGAAGCATTTTAGCAAGGAGTTCATCATCAACACACCGTCTATTACCTTTTGGAGAGTGGTGTCTCCAAGATTGGTTAGGTGTCACTTGGGAGCCTCCGACGAGATTGTGGAGTTGAACCAAGGAGTTTGTATGGGCAAGGAGATCGCCTACTTCATGTAGATCTACCCTAGTGAGGCAAGTCCTTCATGGGCGATGGCCATGGTGGGATAGGCAAGGTTGCTTCTTCGTGGACCCTTCGTGGGTGGAGCCCTCCATGGACTCGCGCAGCAGTTACCCTTCGTGTGTCGAAGTTTCCATAAACTTGGATGTACGATAGCACCACCTATCGGAACCAAGACAAAAACATCCGTGTCTACACTTGCGTTTGGTCCCTCCAAACTCCTCCCTTTACCTTCATATGCAATTGTTTTACATTCCGCTGCTATACTCTTAGAATTGCATGTGTAGGTTGATTGCTTGACTTGTGCTAAGTTGCTAAAATCTGCCAAGAGCTAAAATTGGGAAAAGGCTAGATTTTTATTTGGTCAAGTAGTCTAATCACCCCACTCTAGACATACTTTCGATCGTACAAGGAGGAGCGCTGGCGCTCCCTCCACCACCACGTTGAGACCGTGCGCCCCCTGCCGTGGTGGTGCGCGAGGACCAAGACCAAGCTCCGCCTCCGCGACAAGCTCTGGTGTCAACAGCAAGCTGCAAGGCCCTCGCCCCCGAACTGCGCAACGTCAACTGGCCCGGGAAGTTCAAGCCTGACCTGGATCCATGCTACCGCGGCACCCCCGACCCTCCTGAGTTCCTGCAGCTCTACGAGCTGAGCATCGAGGCATCCGACGACAATGAGAAGATCATGGCGAACTAGTTCGCCATGGTTCTCAAGGACGGCGCACGCTCGTGGCTTCTGAACCTGTCCGCGGGATAGATCTCCACCTGGGGTGAGATGCACGAGCGGTTTATTGCCAACTTCCAGGGTACCCGCGACCGCCCCCGGCCGCCGGTGACCTGCGACGCATCAAGCAACAACCAGCAGAAACGCTGCAGAAGTTCATCCAGCGCTTCAACAGCGTCCGCGTCAAGATCCCCAAGGTCACGGACAAGGCCATCATCTCGGCGTTCTCAGATGGCATCCGTGATGTCAAGATGAAGGAGGAGCTCGCCATCCACGAAGATCTCTGCATGACCCTGGAGCTGTTCAACCTCGCGACCAAGTGCGCCTGAGCTGACGAGGGGTGCCTCTCCCTCGTCGAGCTCCCCACCTTTGAACCTGAAGACAAGAAGGTCAAGGGCAAGGACGTGAAGCGCAAAGGAGTGGATGTGCTCACAGCTGAGCCAGAGATGAAACATGGCCGCAACTACCCGGAGTTGTCCAAGAGTAGCCGTCCATTCTGCGCCTTCCATAACATGCACAACCATAACACCAATGACTGTCAAGAGCATCCGTGAAGGGCGCATCGGCCAATGTCCCGAGCGCGGCAACCGTGGCTACGACCGTGGAGCAAGCCGGAACGGGGGGCGCTGGGACGACCGCGACCCTCGTCAGGAGTGGCTTGATCAGCCTCGTGAGAATTGTTCGCGCGACCAGCCTCGTGAGGGCGCCTAGAGGGACCAGCCTCGCGAGGACGGCCCTCCGGGCAAGGCCGACCTCCCTCCGCTGCCACCACCAAGAAGGAACGCGACCAGGACGAGGGGGCTGGGGGCTTCCAGGAGCCTCGCATCATCGCCTGCATCTTGGGCGGAGCGCAGGCCCCAGCATCTCAGCGCCTCTTCAAGCAGATCGCCAGAGAAGTAAACGCGGCTCTCCCCAAGCCCGAAGCCACGCGCCCACTCAGGTGGTCCAAGTGCCCCATCACCTTCAGTTCAGCAGACCAGCTCAAGTGCGTGGCGACTGCCGGCGCCCTCCCGAAGCTCTATTCACCCGTTATCAGCAACATTCAAGTTACCCCCTCATCAACGGTGGCGCAGGGCTCAATGTCCTATCTGTCGAGATGTTCGATAGCCTCCAAGTGCCCTGCAGTCAGCTACTGCCTACCAAGCCCTTCTCGGGAGTGACCGACGGCTCCACCACCCCGATAGGGCAGGTCCGCCTGCCTGTCACCTTTGGCAAACGCGACAACTACCACACCGAGCTCATTGACTTCGATGTCGCCCACATTCATCTTCCCTACAACGTCATCCTCGGGTACCCAGCCCTGGCCAAGTTCATGGCAGTGACTCACCACGGCTACAACGTCCTCAAAATGCCAGGAAGCGGCGGCATCATCCCCGTCACTTTTGAAGAAAAGGATGCGGTGTGCTCACTCGAGCACGCTTACCAGGCAGGGCGGTCAAGGATCCAGACAATGATGGTGCCATCTACCCACCTGAGTCCGTCCCCAAGAAGAAGAAGCAGATGCTCGCCCTGGAGCCTCACGAAGATGGAGCACTTGGTGGCCGTACCTTAGGATCTGCGCCCAGCGATGGGGCGCCTCCCTCCCTCGCATAGTAAGGCGCGCCCGGCGCTCCCCTCAGGCTGGGCTCGGGGGCTCTCCTCTGGAGGGCCTCTGACCTAGCCAATATCTCAAGGGAGGCGCTCGGGCATGATGTGGAGGCGTGCTTCGCCGGACGCTTGCCTCAGGAGGCCTCAAGGCGTGAGGCACCAAGCACTGAGAAGTTCATTAGCGAGACCATCAAAGACTTACAGGTGCCAAGAGCAATGCGGGGCGAGCGCCGCCTGACATCTCGAAGTGCAGCTGTCGCCCCAGGCTCGGGCGACGGGCTGCGCGTCTGCGTCAACGTCCCATCACTCAACAAGATTACGTCTCAGAAGCTCTAGTGGCCCTCCCAGGTGGGCCGGTGCGAGGGTCGACCTCACAGCTACGTCCATATGCCCTTTAGTTTGCCGAACCAGGCGACCCTGCACCAGCGCCACATACGGGAGGTCCTGGCGACTCTCGAGGCCAGGCATCACGAGATCTTGCGGGGGTGGCCTCGGTTCTTCACGAGCTCTGGGAACCTCCGGAGCCTCGCGAGGCTGTAGCGACCCGACCCAAATGGATCGAAATCTCTGTGCTTAAGTGTCATCCCTGGATCGGTATGCTGACACACACAGTACTCGATGAATTATAACAGAGTTCAATCACACACTTTATTACATCGAGGTCCTCAAAAGAGTATTTATTACAATAATATGGCCAAAGGCCATCTGGATAAAATAACTGCGGAAGCATCAAAAGTAAAATGAGTCCATCAACTCCACGGCAAACTGAGTGCAGAACAACAACCTATCGCACCTTTACTCCTCGTCGGAAAACTCTGAAACATGAGACGTTGCAGCCGTGTAGGTCAGCACATGGAATATGCTGGCAATGTCACACCATAGAAATAATAATAAAGAAAAAGACTATCTCTATATGCAAATTTAGCTGGTGGAGGCTCTAAGTTTAATTTTTGCATAAAGCCAATTTTTACCCTACAACAAAGGAATACATTTTTATTTACTACTAAGTTAGAAATGTCATTATTAAGAAGGTTCCTCCAACTCAATCCCAAAATTCCCAAGTTATTAGTAACCCAATGATTTCATTAAATAAAGTGATGAGATCAACCAATAATTCACTTCTAGATACTCAAGTTGTCCATAACCGGGGACACGGCTAATCATGATTAGTTTTTACACTCTGTAGAGGTTTGCGCACTTTTCCCCCACAAGACTCGACCACCTCCATGATCGGAAGATCGAGACATAGTCTTTCAAAAGTATTTCCTCCAAACCCTGGGTAGACCGATACACCTACTTTCCCCTACATCAGCTAGTCTACCACGGAAAGAGGTCACACAACTTACTCAACTATGCCAGAGCCCATAATGGCGTGTGGCTGCACACGGAAGTTTCTAGGCATGAAATATCTTATGATCACTTTGAGCCTGGGTGGCGGACCTTGGGTAATCACACGGGTACTCCGGGATTCCCCTTGGGCAAGCACTGGTTTCTCCAGGTGCCCCAAACAATCCACCCAGATGTGTATTAAAGTTGCCACCTTATGTTGTCCCAAAAATTATTATCTCTCGCAACTTGCATGAATCACACATACCAATCCCCGTCTACGAGCATGGCTAAGAAATATATGACATAACGAATATTCCCGGAGTGATCAAAGGTCATAGGTTCCTACCACATGAACTACATAGCATAACCACATGTTCCCAATCCTACTCATGCAATCTTTGAGGGTGAAACTAATGCATAATAAAACTGGGTATTGAAAATTATGATCAAAGTGTGAACTTGCCTTGCTGACGTTCGTTGAACTCTAAAGATTCGTAGTAGCAAGCTTCGCACTCCGGATGATCTAGCGTAAGCAAGCAATAACATACATAAGCATACAAGCAAGGATCCAAAAAGGAAACAAATAAAAGACTTCGAAAAACTCCAAAAACACCAAAATAAAGTTTCTGTACAAAACGTAATTTTTACAGCAACAAAAATAAATGGTTTTAGTTTTAATAGGAAGTACATGTCACAAGCTTCGATTTGCAAAAAGAATCACCCAAAACGGTGTTACGAAACTCAAGTTATGGCCTAACGAAGTTTGAATTCAGATCTGTTTGAATTCAAATTTTTAAAATTTTCAAAAATATATTTCGTTTGGTTCTATGGATAGAGGATATTTTTATGAAACCGTAGGAAAAAGAATCAACTAAATCGGATCTATAGACTAAAAGATATACTAGAAACAAGATTCGGTAAAGAATCTGAATTGGAAAATATACTGATAAAAGAGAAAACAATTCGCAAAGGGTGTTCACCGGACTTGTCGCCGGAGACGAGGAAGAAGGCGGCTCCGGTGTGTTTCGGCGAAGGACGCGTACGGGACGGTGTACAGGACGATGTGGTGAACCACTTGATCAAGTTTTGGTTGAAGATAGCTTCATGTACACACGGTGAGAGGTCGCCGGAATTCACGAACTCCGGCGAGCAATTGGCGAGGTTTGGGAGGGGGAAAAGCTCCAGAAGGAGAGGGCTTCGGACGAGGGGTGAGAGGGGCTCGCGGGGATGCTTTATATAGGGCTTGGGGAGGTCAGAATCCGAGAAGACTATGGTATTTAATGGTGGCTGTTTCTCTGCCTCGTAATGGCCATTACAGGCGACTCCAAGGCGCACTAGGAAGGGGAAGGGGTAGAGGAAGGCGAGGGGAACCGATTCCGGGGGTTAGTGGGTGCGGGGGAAGGGAGTTGAGGGGAGAGAGAGGTGGAGGCGCCATGGATGTCCTTCCGTTCGTGTTCCTCTCTACGTGTACGAGGAGGAAGAAGAAGATAGCGCTGGGCATGGGCCTGCTGGGCTGCGTTTTTTTTTTGACAAAGAGAAAAAAAAATAGATAGAAAATAAAAATATTTTAATATAGGACATATATATATATCAAAAAAATCAGAAAAATAAATCCTACATGATGAACTATTTTTCAGAGGCTAAATAAAAACTTTATAAAAAAACAGTTTTCTTTAAATCCAAATGAAACTCAAATTTGAATTCAAAACCTTCGGCATTGTTTTCTTCTGACTTTTTGGAGTGTCATGTTTGCTCCTCTCATACTTTTGAACTAGTATTTGTCAGGGATTTTTGAAATAAATTTTAGATGCCAAGTTGAATCCAAAGTCAGATAAAACTCAAATGCCTCTGAAATTTCCAAATGACACTCAAATAAAAAATGCATAGATGCTTAGTTAATAATTGTAAAACATTCCAAATTAGAAATTTGGGATGTTACAAACCTACCCCCCTTAAGATGAATCTCGCCCTCGAGATTCGGGTTGGCTAGTAAAAAGGTGTGGGTGATCCTGTCGAAGATCTTCTTCGCGTTCCCACGTGGCTTCTTCCTCAGTATGATGACTCCACTGAACCTTGAAAAACTTGATGACCTTGCTGCGGGTAACCCTGCTTGTTGTTTCGAGAATCTTGACGGGCTTCTCCTCATAGGTCAGATCACTATCCAACTGTATGGCTTCTAGTGGCACTGTATCTCTCAAAGGAATATCAGCCATCTCTGCATGGCACTTCTTCAACTAGGAAACGTGAAACACATCATGAACTCCTGACAAGGCTTCGGGTAATTCCAACTTGTAGGCAACTTCACCCATGCGTTCCAAAATTCTGTATGGCCCCACAAATCGTGGTGCTAGTTTGCCTTTAACTCCAAACCGTTTAACACCTCGAAGTGGAGACACACGAAGATATGCTCTATCTCCGACTTCATAAGTTACTTCCTTGTGTTTAGTATCGGCATAACTCTTCTGTCTGGATTGGGCTATCTTAAGTCTGTCACGGATCAACTTGACTTTCTCCTCTGAATCTTTGATAAGGTCAGGACCAAATAATTTACGGTCTCCAACTCCATCCCACATTAATGGTGTCCTGCACCTCCTTCCGTACAAAGCTTCGAAAGGGGCCATCCTCAAACTAGCTTGATAGCTGTTGTTATATGAGAATTCTGCGTATGGCAAATTATCATCCCAACTAGATCCATAATCTAGCGCACAAGCTCTCAACATGTCCTCCAGTATCTGATTGACTCTCTCGGTCTGCCATCTGTCTGCGGATGAAAGGCTGTACTGAACTCTAGCCTGGTACCCAAAGTTTCGTGTAACTGATGCCAAAACTTTGAGGTAAATTGTGTTCCTCTATCTGATACGATGATCCTCGGAACTCCATGCAGACATACGATCCTGGTCATATATATCTTGGCCAACTTAGCGCTTGTATATGTGGTTTTCACAGGGATGAAGTGAGCTACCTTGGTCAAGCGATCAACTACTACCCAAATAGAATCATAGCCTGATCGGGTCCTGGGTAATCCTGTAATGAAGTCCATGCCAAGCTTGTCCCACTTCCAATCCGGTATCGGCAAAGGTTGAAGTAATCCCGCTGGTTTCTGGTGCTCTGCCTTAACCCTTTGACATACATCACATACTGCGACATACTCGGCAATATACTTTTTCATACCTGTCCACCAGAAACTTTCCTTCAAGTCCAAATACATCTTGGTGTTTCCTGGGTGTATCGAATAAGGCGAATCATGAGCCTCCTGAAGAATCAACTTCCTGATCTCTGTGTCATTTGGCACATAAATACGCTGCTCAAACCACAAGGTTCCGTGTTCATCCTCACGAAATCCTTCCGCCTTTCCTTGGTTCATCCTTTCCTTTATTTCTGCAATACCTTTGTCTAACTTCTGGGCTTCTCGGATCTTTCCCAACAAGGTGGATTGAATTTCCATTGCGGTAACAAAACCTCGTGGTACTATCTCCAATCGGAGATCTCTGAGATCATCAATTAACTCTTGAGGTAATCCTCCTGTTGTGAGGGTATTGACATAACTCTTGCGGCTCAATGCATCTGCCACAACATTGGCCTTTCCTGGGTGATAGTGCAATTTCATGTCATAATCTTCTATGAGCTCCAACCATCTTCTCTGCCTGAGGTTCAACTCCTTTTGCATGAAGATGTATTTCAAACTCTTGTTATCCGTGTAAACATCACAATGATTTCCAATAAGAAAATGCCTCCAGGTCTTGAGCGCATGCACTATGGCTGCTAACTCCAAATCATGTGTGGCATAATTCCGCTCATGGGGTCTAACTTGACGTGAGGCATATGAAACAACTCTTCCTTCTTGCATAAGAACACCTCCAAGTCCCTGACGAGAAGCGTCGCAATATACCTGAAAATCCTTGCGTATATTCGGAAGAATTAGCACTAGAGCTGTGACCAAACGTTTCTTCAACTCCTGAAAACTGGCCTCACATTCCCCGGTCCAATTAAACTTGGTGTCTTTCTTCAATAACTCTGTCATGGGCTTTGCGATCTTGGAGAAATTCTCAATAAACCTCCGGTAATATCCTGCAAGTCCAAGGAAACTACGAATCTCTCCGACTAAGGTGGGTGCCTTCCATTTGGTGACGGCTTCAACTTTTGAAGGATCCACTGCTATTCCTTCCCCTGATATAACATGTCCGAGAAATCCAACTTCCTTCAACCAGAATTCACACTTGCTAAACTTTGCATATAACTGATGGTCCCTGAGCTTCTCAAGAACCAAGCGCAAATGTTCCTTGTGTTCTTCTTCATTCTTTGAGTAAATCAATATATCATCAATGAATACCACAACAAACTTATCCAAGAACTCCATGAATACCTTATTCATCATATTCATAAAATAGGCAGGGGCATTAGTCAAACCAAAAGACATGACTGTATACTCATAAAGCCCATATCTCGTGGTAAAGGCTGTCTTGGGTATATCCTATTCTCGAATCTTCAACTGGTGATATCCAGATCGAAGATCGATTTTTGAGAAAACTTTTGCTCCTTGTAGCTGGTCAAACAAATCATTGATCATCGGCAGAGGGTACTTGTTCTTGATCGTCACCTCATTCAACGCACGGTAATCCACAACCATTCTCAAGGATCCATCCTTCTTCTCAACTAGAAGCACTGGGGCTCCCCAAGGTGATGAACTCGGTCGAATATAACCTTTCTCCAATAATTCTTTAATCTGCTTCTTAATTTCCTCCAGATCATTTGCGGGCATCCGATACGGTCTCTTGGATATTGGTCCGGTGCCTGGTAACAATTCAATCAAAAACTCTATGTCCCGATCCGGTGGCATGCCTGGTAGTTCCTCCGGAAAAACATCGGCATAATCCTTCACAACTGGTACTTCCTCCTGAACAACTCCCGAAAGAGAATTCACTTGAGTCCTCCTTGGTGTATGCCTCGACCCATACTTGATCCGTTTCCCCTCTCGGCTGGTGAGAAGAATCGACTTACTAGCACAATCAATATTCCCTTCATACTTGGATAACCAGTCCATGCCTGGAATTACGTCCAATCCTTGTGATTCTAGGATGATGAGCTCTGTGGGAAAAACGTGTCTCCCTATGGTCAATGGCAACTGAAAACATCCCCGACTAGCCATATTCTCTGCTCCTGGGGAACTCACTAACATTGGTGTTTTAAGGGCTACGGTCGGCAACTTAAACTTATCCACAAACCCCCTTGATATGAATGAATGCGATGCACCAGTGTCAAAAAGAACAAGGGCTATAAATGAATTAATCAAGAACTTACCAACAACGACGTCAGGCTGGTCATAAACTTCCTCCACATTGACATGGTTCACCTGACCTCTGGTAAAAGGATTTGGCTTCTTTCCAGAGCTTCCATTGCCATTCCCGTTCTTCGCCTCGGGACATTCGGTGGCGTAGTGTCCGGTGTTCCTGCACTTGAAACAGGTAATGTGGCTCAGATCCTTCTTTGTCGGTGTAGCGGGGTTGGAGTGATGCTGATTGTTGTTTCCTCCGTTTCCATTGCCATTCCTATGGCTATGGTTGTGTCCATTCCCCCCATGATGT
Organism: Secale cereale; assembly: GCA_902687465.1. Lineage (NCBI taxonomy): Eukaryota > Viridiplantae > Streptophyta > Magnoliopsida > Poales > Poaceae > Secale > Secale cereale. The sequence continues at coordinate 233,189,569 of LR738709.1, read as the reverse complement.
GAATGTCCTCCATGGTTATGGTGAGTGTGTCCACCATACTTGCCAGATCCTGATCCATTATTTCCCGAGTACGGGGTATAGCGGGGCTTCTGCTGAACTCCAGAGTTGTACTTTCCCTGTCCGTACTTTCTCTTGCGGTTTTCCACCAGCTGCTGCTTGCCTTCCAGAATGAGAGCCTTGTCAACCAACTCTTGATAATTATTAAAGGTAGCCACGGTCAACTGAAGTCCCAGATCATCATTTAGTCCCTCAAGAAATTTCTCCTGCTTAGCGGCATCATCAGCCACGTCTCCGGGAGCATACCTGGATAACTTGCTGAATTCTTCCACATAATCACCAACAGAACGATTACCCTGGCGTAAGTTGCGGAACTCACGCTTCTTCAGACTCATAGCTCCGGCTGAAACATGTGCAGTACGAAACGCCTGTTGGAACTGATCCCAAGTCACATTTGCTATGGGGAATGTGGTGGTGTAATTCTCCCACCACGAAGCTGCTGGTCCATCCAGTTGATGTGCGGCAAAGCCCACCTTCTCTGCGTCAGTACATCCTGCGGTGGTCAGCTCCCTTCCGATCTTGCGAAGCCAGTCATCTGCGACGATCGGCTCCGTGCTGCTAGAGAACACGGGTGGGTTCAACCTTAGGAAACGGGTAAGGTTGTCGACCGGGGGTGGCGGTGGTGGGTTGTTGTTGTTCTGGTTCTGATTCTGGATGAGTAGCTGCATGAGGGCATTCTGGTTCTGGATCAACTTGGTAAGTTCCGGCGGAAATTCCGGGTCACGTCTCGAAGGCATCTGTTAGGTTTAGAGTGGATGAGAAATTAGAATAGAATAAGGGCCTAATGAGAGAAATCACTACCCATATGCTTATGATAGCAATAAAACTTCAAATCAAGCAATTCACACAAATCACACCACACAAGCAAAACCTACAGGTAAGGTCATAGCCACAAGAGATATGATCTCTTCATATACCGCAATCATTCGTTGGACTACATTTGGTTGTGGTGGTCTGAACTAAATCTTCTCAAAACAACGTCAACTCTAGCTTCTTCTTCTTCTTCAATGATGTCTTCATGGGTCTTGGTCTCATCAGCTGAGCAACTTGGTCATGGGGTTCAACAACTATCGAATAGAAGTAGAGAAGAGATAGAAATGAATAAAGAAGAGTACAGACCAACGGATATATAAGGAAGTGGTAAAATAGAGTTTTCTTCCTATGGTTTTCCATTTCCTAGTGGTCGCGTCCTACAGTCAGTGTGTGCTCTGATACCATCTTGTAGCGACCCGACCCAAATGGATCGAAGTCTCTGTGCTTAAGTGTCATCCCTGGATCGGTATGCTGACACACACAGTACTCGATGAATTATAACAGAGTTCAATCACACACTTTATTACATCGAGGTCCTCAAAAGAGTATTTATTACAATAATATGGCCAAAGGCCATCTGGATAAAATAACTGCGGAAGCATCAAAAGTAAAATGAGTCCATCAACTCCACGGCAAACTGAGTGCAGAACAACGACCTATCGCACCTTTACTCCTCGTCGGAAAACTCTGCAACATGAGACGTTGCAGCCGTGTAGGTCAGCACATGGAATATGCTGACAATGTCACACCATAGAAATAATAATAAAGAAAAAGACTATCTCTATATGCAAATTTAGCTGGTGGAGGCTCTAAGTTTAATTTTTGCATAAAGCCAATTTTTACCCTACAACAAAGGAATACATTTTTATTTACTACTAAGTTAGAAATGCCATTATTGAGAAGGTTCCTCCAACTCAATCCCAAAATTCTCAAGTTATTAGAAACCCAATGATTTCATTAAATAAAGTGATGAGATCAACCAATAATTCACTTCTAGATACTCAAGTTGTCCATAACCGGGGACACGGCTAATCATGATTAGTTTTTACACTCTACAGAGGTTTGCGCACTTTTCCCCCACAAGACTCGACCACCTCCATGATCGGAAGATCGAGACATGGTCTTTCTGAAGTATTTCCTCCAAACCCTGGGTAGACCGGTACACCTACTTTCCCCTACATAAGCTAGTCTACCACGGAAAGAGGTCACACAACTTACTCAACTATGCCAGAGCCCATAATGGCTTGTGGCTGCACACGGAAGTTTCTAGGCATGAAATATCTTATGATCACTTTGAGCCTGGGTGGCGGACCTAGGGTAATCACACGGGTACTCCGGGATTCCCCTTGGGCAAGCACTGGTTTCTCCAGGTGCCCCAAACAATCCACCCAGATGTGTATTAAAGTTGCCACCTTATGTTGTCCCAAAAATTATTATATCTCGCAACTTGCATGAATCGCACATACCAATCCCCGTCTACGAGCATGGCTAAGCAATATATGACATAACGAATATTCCCGGAGTGATCAAAGGTCATAGGTTCCTACCACATGAACTACATAGAATAACCACATGTTCCCAATCCTACTCATGCAATCTTTGAGGGTGAAACTAATGCATAATAAAACTGGGTATTGAAAATTATGATCAAAGTGTGAACTTGCCTTGCTGACGTTCGTTGAACTCTAAAGATTCGTAGTAGCAAGCTTCGCACTCCGGATGATCTAGCGTAAGCAAGCAATAACATACATAAGCATACAAGCAAGGATCCAAAAAGGAAACAAATAAAAGACTTCGAAAAACTCCAAAAACACCAAAATAAAGTTTCTGCACAAAACGTAATTTTTACAGCAACAAAAATAAATGGTTTTAGTTTTAACAGAAAGTACATGTCACAAGCTTCGATTTGCAAAAAGAATCACCCAAAACGGTGTTACGAAACTCAAGTTATGGCCTAACAAAGTTTGAATTCAGATCTGTTTGAATTCAAATTTTTAAAATTTTCAAAAATATATTTCGTTTGGTTCTCTGGATAGAGGATATTTTTATGAAACCGTAGGAAAAAGAATCAACTAAATCGGATCTATAGACTAAAAGATATACTAGAAACAAGATTCGGTAAAGAATCTGAATTGGAAAATATACTGATAAAAGAGAAAAAAATCGCACAGGGTGTTCACCGGACTTGTCGCCGGAGACGAGGAAGAAGGCGGTTCCGGTGTGTTTCGGCGAAGGACGCGTACGGGACGGTGTAGAGGACGATGTGGTGAACCACTTGATCAAGTTTTGGTTGAAGATAGCTTCATGTACACACGGTGAGAGGTCGGCGGAATTCACGAACTCCGGCGAGCAATTGGCGAGGTTTGGGAGGGGGAAAAGCTCCAGAAGGATAGGGCTTCTGACGAGGGGTGAGAAGGGCTCGCGGGGATGCTTTATATAGGGCTTGGGGAGGTCAGAATCCGAGAAGACTATGGTATTTAATGGTGGCTGTTTCTCTGCCTCGTAATGGCCATTACAGGCGACTCCAAGGCGCACTAGGAAGGGGAAGGGGTAGAGGAAGGTGAGGGGAACCGATTCCGGGGGTTAGTGGGTGCGGGGGAAGGGAGTTGAGGGGAGAGAGAGGTGGAGGCGCCATGGATGTCCTTCCGTTCGTGTTCCTCTGTACGTGTACGAGGAGGTAGAAGAAGATAGCGCTGGGCATGGGCCTGCTTGGCTGTGTTTTTTTTTGACAAAGAGAAAAAAAATAGATAGAAAATAAAAATATTTTAATATAGGACATATATATATATATCAGAAAAATAAATCCTACATGATGAACTATTTTTCAGAGGCTAAATAAAAACTTTATAAAAAACATTTTTCTTAAAATCCAAATGAAACTCAAATTTGAATTCAAAACCTTCGGCATTGTTTTCTTCTGACTTTTTGGAGTGTCATGTTAGCTCCTCTCATACTTTTGAACTAGTATTTGTCAGGGATTTTTGAAATAAATTTCAGATGCCAAGTTGAATCCAAAGTCAGATAAAACTCAAATGCCTCTGAAATTTCCAAATGACACTCAAATAAAAAATGCATAGATGCTTAGTTAATAATTGTAAAACATTCCAAATTAGAAATTTGGGATGTTACAGAGGCCCCAGAGCCAGGCGGCTTGTGAGGAACGACATCTGCATCAAGCGTCTTCACCTACATTAGCACTACTTCAGCAACTGTACCAGTTGACATTTTCCAGTTTTGTTCAGATGGGAGCGCCCTTCGGGCTGCATTATTCCCAGGTCACACGGGCATGTCCCTATGACGTATATCCTTTTGCATCTTTAGCTTACTCTATTGGGGGCGCCCCTCGGGCTGCATCATCCCTAGGCCGCCTGGGTCCATCCCGGTGGGATGTATCATTCTGGCATCTTACCTGAACTAGCGTTACCTCTCCCATTAGCAGTTTTAAAATCATTTGCCTGCCTGACCGACACCTCGATGCCATGGACGTTGTACGCTTTGGCTAACCTACTTGCGCCTGTCTCATGATTAAGGACAGGCACGACGTCTGTGCTCGGGTCTGTCCCTGCAGCGTCACCAAATCCAAGCGGCTGAGCTCTGGCTCACGGGCCAGCCTTGTGTACGTCACCTCCCATGGTCCTTGGTGCCTCGCCCTTGCATGAGCTAGGTGTGAACAGGCGGGTAAGGGCGCGCAACATGGTGCCTTCTCGCTACGGGAGCCGCGCGCTGGTTGTCTTGCCTTAGGATATCCACATGAGAAGACTAGGCACAGTGTCTGTGCTCGAGTCCGTCCCTGCAGCGTTGATAAACCCAACGGCTGAGCTCTGTCTGGCGGGCCGGCCCCGTTCACGTCACCTCCTGGGGTCGTTGGTGTCTGGCCTTCTCATGTGGCAACCTCGAGGGATTCACTCAGCGCACGTTGCCTAAACATCTTGTAGGAACACCTCAGGCACTCCCAATCAAGACCAGGCACAACCCGCCTTGAGGTAGGGCCCCGTGAGTCCCGCGCTGGCTCACGGGTGCCCAGATACACGTCGTCTAGCCCTGTCGTGCAAGCCACGTGTCAGGGCGGGGCTGTACACGCCCCCAGGGCTCTTCGTAGTAGGGAGTCCCCTCCCACGTGCCAGTGGAAGCACCATGCTCCATGCTGGCAGTCGACACGGTCGAGGAGCAGCTATGCCCATGCAAGAACGGTAACACCATGCTCCGCGCTGGTGATAAACTACTAGGGGTGGCGTCACAGCTGCATTAAACTCAGGGAGCCGCCAGGCTCGGTGGCCAGCCCCACCGCGCTGCTCCCCCCTCAGGAGGGTAGAGCGAGGGGCTGGGCATGGGGGCTGCGCTCACGTCACACCTGGCGTACGCCCCACCAGGTCCCCTGGACCTGGTCGTCATGCAACCGTCCCGAGCGAAAGCTCGGCGAGGTTAGGTATGAGGTCTATTCGTACGTCAAGGGGGACCCTTGGGCATCGCGACCAAAGGGCCTAAATGGTCCCGTAGCCCGTCACTCCTTGGTCTCGTCCTAGTGATCCGGACTACCCAATGGCAGATGAGGTATGCGCGGGGATGGGCTTTGCCAACGCAGAACACTAAGGTCTGTTGTCGGTGTACAAAAGTAGGGGCGCTCTTTTCTACCCCTTATTTGTGCACAGGCAGTCAGAGCCATGCCTGCAACCACACATAACAAAGTAGACGAGGAAAGCCAGAGACACAAAGTTACCGGAGCAATGCCAAGACGGCGGCACAAGAATACCAAGCAAGAAGACAGGCTCTCCCCCGACAAGGACTCTTGCCCGAGCGGCCTGCACGCCCCCGACAAGAACCCTTTCCGGGACGATTCACCCAAATGCCTCCGTCGCAGCCACCCTTGTGTCTAGTAGCTCCAACGTCATCAGCAACATTAGAACCAAGGCTCGGGAAGCGCCCACATGATGGCATGTAGATCTTTGTGAAGATAAAGGTCTATGGCTCACGAGATGAGAACCAGACAACAAGGCAATCGCAAGGCTCCTTGCCGAGGATGCCCACGAGGCCCCGACAAGGCTCCTCGCCAAAGACACCCCAAAGCTCCGGCAAGCCTCTTGCCAAGGACACTCACAGAGGCCCCGGAAAGACCCTTGCCGGGAGTAGACACAGGACCACTTCAAGCCCTTGCCGCCCCGTTGCCGCCCTAGCTCAGCGGCTGACCCACTAGCCCAGGCAGGTACCCACTTGGCGGTACATGGTTCCTGGTCCAGCTAGTCAAGCACCTGCGTGGTGGCATGCAGATCTTCGTGAAGACCCTACCACCACGCCACCTCAGCTGCCTGCCCCGCTGGCCTAGACGCTCGTCGCAACCAGACAGAGCGGCCACGGACGGGACATGCCTCGTTTCCGTCCCCGATAAAGCAAGTGGAAACCTAAGTAGCGCATTTAATGCGTCTTGTCACGTAATGGCATGAGATAAGCCTACACATCGTACACCTTTCCACCTCCTCTGTGCCACTATGGCAGCCCCTTTGGACTATAAAAGGAGGCCCGCGACATACTGGAGAAGGATTCGGACCCTTGAGAGCTAGACATGCACCATAGCTAGTTCAAGAACTCAAGAACACTCGAATATACAAAAAAGCAGGACTAGGATATTACGCATCCTCACGGCCCGAACTTGGGTAAACGATCCTTGTATTGACTCTTAGACCCACTCTTCACAAAACCTCGTGCCCGCCAATCGTAGAAGGGATTCCAGTGATCCCATAGGTGTCGTTTCGTACCGACATCTTTGGCGCTCCAGGTAGGGGGCGCAGTTGTGAAAATCCGGTCTAGCAGTTAGTGTAGCAGTTCTTCATCGTCATGGCTCCCAAGAAGAAGATGATCACGTCGGTCGGTTCGTCTGGAGCCGAACGGCCCGTGCCGGCGTGTGCTGGTAACGGGGTGGTTGCGGATGGAAGCCGAGACGCGACCGACGAACACCCGCGTCGTTCCAGCAGCTAAAGCCTGGCAAGTGGCATGGTTCGTGCACGTGACGACGAGCCGCACGCCACCAAGTCCAAGGGCGGAGCCGGCCCCCCGGCAGGCAGCGCAGGGCCCTCCAAGAGCGGCGTCGTACCGCATACGGGCGACACGGCGACTTTCAAGACGCCCACGGCGGTGCCCACGGCGCGCTCCTCCCAGGTCGTGCACGATGAGCAGCATCGCCATGCTGAGGACCCCAGGTTCCACCGCGGAAAGAGCCCTGCGCATCAGTCGCGAGATGTAGAGGATCAACATGATCGCCGAGCCGCTGGCGAAAACGGTATGCAGCTGCAGGATCGTGATAGAGCTCATTCTAACATGGTTAGAAGTCGTAGCACGTCACGGTCCACGCAGCTTTCACCGCCGCCCACTCCAGCGGAGGCCTTATCGCACGCGCAGCTGCTCCTTGACTTGCCTCCTGCTGCAGAGAAGCTTGACGAGTGGAGAGCTACCATCCGGAGCCTGTCGCCGTCGCCAACAAAGACAAGCCACGGCCGGCGGGGCCCTTAGGCCGACACTCTGTTGAGCTGCCGCATGCCAGTGGTGGAAGGGTCAGAGGCGTCATAGCCATGATGCACTCTCCTCCTCCTCTCCAGCTACCACGAGCCCCGGTCCGTCGGGATGACCCTTGTGATAACATATCCATACCGTCGTCCGACCCATGGAACCACCGCGATCAACGCCAAGTTCTTCGGGAGCGCGCCCACGAGGACGCTCGAACTACCATAGAGCGCCGGCGCAAGGCACGCCACCAGTCGGATCGGTGGGCAGGGCCCACTACGGACCACCCAGCACCGGGAGGCTCTGGAGGCTTACCTTATGAGGTAGGCTGTCTAGCCTTTACCCGCGAGCTGCGGCGTTTCCAATGGCCCACCCACCACACCTTCAAGCCTGATGTCGGCGAGAAGTACAATGGTAAGACTCACCCGTCAGAGTTCCCTAGCATCTACACCATCGCAATGCAGGATGCTAAAGCACATGACGACAAGGTGCTCGCCAAATATTTCCCGTTGGCACTTAAACCCAACGTTATGTCATGGTTGATGCACTTGCTAGTAGATTCTATTTCTTCCTGGTTGGATTTGTGCCATGAGTTTGTTGGCGCCTTTACGGGAGGCCACCAGGCTCATGGCCAAGCAAGCGATTTGCATGTCATCCCCAGAAGGAAGGTGAAAGCATGTGCAAGTACATATAGAGGTTCAGCCGAGTGCAATACAACATCCCAAACATTCATCCCGCCGCCATCATCAGCACGTTCCATCAGAATGTGCGCAACCGCAACATGCGCGAGGAGCTGGCGACGAATAAAGTCAAGGATGTGGCCGAACTCTACGTTCTGGCCGACAGATGCGCTCGGGCTGAAGAGGGAAGGAAGTAACCCGGCGAAGACGCCGGTGTGGAAATCGGTTCCTCGGACGAAGACGTAGTCGCCCCGACGAAAAAGGGCCGACGCTGCAATAGGAAACGCAGGGGCAAGGCCGTGCTTGCCGTCGAGGGATCCGACAATGCCGGCGCCGCCAAGAAAACCAAGGCAGACAACTCCGACAAAGAAATCATCGGGTGTGTCGCCTGCTGGGCCTTGGCGGCCGGCTACAAGCCAGGAAGCTCCGACAAGCAGTACTGCAAGATCCACCGCACCAAAGGCCATGACCTCCAGAACTGCCGACAAGTCGAGCAGCTCGCAGAGAAGCAAAAAGCCGAATATGAAAGGCGGGACAAGGAGAAGGGCCAGGATGGTGCTGAGGGATCCGGTAAGAAATGTGGCGCCTAGCCTGGCCGCCGCGGCAAAGATAACCAACAAGAATGGCCCGCTCGTGGCCGTGACAAGAAGCGAGATGATGATGATCGGGATGAGGACGATGAGTCTGGCGAGCAAGAGTTCCAGAAAGCTACAGAGGCCATGTGCGTCGACAGCAGTGCCTCCCTACACACCTCTCGCCGCCAGCTCAAGAAGTGGGTGCGTGTGACTACAACAGCAGAACCATCATTCGATGCCCAGAAGCCGCTGAAGGGGTCCAGCGCTCCTATCATCTTTGACACCGAGGACCACCCTGAATCGCATAACTGCGGTCGGGTGTTTGCCATTGTTGGTTTCACCAACAATACGCAACCTCAAGGTGACGAAGATGTTGTTTGATGGCGGGGCCGGTCTGAACTTGATCTCACCCGTCGTGATCATAAGGCTGCAAATCCCAGATGGAGACCTCGAGGAGACATGCACGTTTCAAGGGGTGAACCCAGGAAGGAGCCAGCCCAAGGGTAAAGTCACATTGCCCGTGACATTCAGGGGCGAACTAAACTACAGGATGGAGAGGGTTGCTTTTTATGTTGTCGAGATCCCCTTGCCTTACAACGGGATCCTCGGCCGCCCGACATTGGCCAAGTTCATGGCGGCATCACATTACTCCTACAACACACTAAAGATGCCTAGGCCGATGTCCATCATCATTGTCCCCTCCAACAAGAAGGATGCGCTGATCTGCGCTGGTCATCTTTACCGGGAGGCAGTTGCAGCAACTGCCGCCAAGGCACTTGCTCCTGCCACTAAAGCCCCGGGAGGGAAGAAGACCGGTAGGACCTCTCGGACCCACTCAGGGAAGAGCTCCTCTTCGGAGTGCAGTGCTCCCGTTGAGAACGCGCCAGCGAGCTCCACCGGCAAGAGCAAGAAATCAAGAGCTGCTCCACTAGAAACCAGAAGGTGTCCGTCAAGGAGGATGGCACGGGAGGGGCTTTCACCATAAGCTCCGTCATCGATAGCAAATAGGAAGACGCGCTCGTCACCTTCCTGCTCGGGAATGTCGACGTGTTTGCATGGCAAGCATACGACATCCCCGGCGTTCCCAGGGAGGTGATTGAGCAGCATCTTGTTGTCTGCCCTCATGCGCGAACCGTCAAGTAGAAGGTCGAGAACCAAGCTCTAGAGCGGTAGGAGTTCATCAGAGAGGAAACTAGGAAGTTAGAGGTGGCAGGCTTAGTGAGAGGAGTGCTCCATCCGACATGGCTGGCCAATGCGGTGGTAGCGCGCAAGGCAAATGGGAAGTGGAGACTGTGTATTGATTACACAGACATCAATAAGGCTTGTCCAAAATACCCTTTCCCATTGTCGCACATCGACTAGATTGTGGACTCCACGGCCGAATGTGATTTGTTATCATTCCTCGACAATTACTCAGGCTACCATCAAATCTTCATGACAAGAGAAGATGAGGAGAAGACAACATTCATCACCCCATGTGGTACGTATTGTTTCATACAGATGCCTTTCAGGTTGAAGAGTGCTGGCTCAACATTCGCAAGAGCAGTCCAAATTGGTTTTGAGCCTCAACTACATAGAAATATGGAAGCCTATATGGATGATATAGTGGTCAAAACCAAGGAAAAAGCAATGCTCGTACATGATTTGGAAGAGACGTTCATGAATCTACGCAAGATCAACCTTAAGCTGAACCCTGAGAAGTGTGTCTCCGGCGTTCCGTCCGGCAAGCTTCTCAGTTTCTTCGTGTCGCAGTGTCGAATTGAGGCGAACCCAGACAAGATCAAGGCCATCGAGCAGGTTGAAGCACCCAGGCGGATCAAGGATGTACGTCGGCTTGCTGGATGCGTTGCCGCCATGAGCAGATTCACCTCCAAATCAGCCGAGCGCGCCCTCCCCTTTTTCAATATTTTGAAAAAGGCAGGCCCGATGGGGTGGACCCCAGAAGCCGAAGCAGCACTGCAAGATTTGAAGAAATACCTCTCTTGTACGCCGATACTAGTCGCGCCTAAACCACAAGAGCCATTGCTGCTGTATCTAGGGGTAACTAATCACGTGGTCAGTGATGCGCTAGTAACCTAGAGGGAGGGCAATACAGAATCGATAGCAACGACGGAACTTGATGCTACTAGGGCCGACGAGACGCAACCAAATGGAGTAGTGCAAAAGAAGAAGATGATGCGTCACCTAGTTTACTTTGTCACCTCCCTCTTGCAGGGGGGCTTGGTCGAGGTACTCCAGTGTGCAAAAATTGCTCTTCAGCCTCCTTATGGCCTCGAGGAAGCTGCGTCATTACTACCAAGCACATGAAATTACCGTCGTCACTCACCGCCCATTGCAGCGGATATTGCATAACCCAGATGCGACTGGGAGGATTGTGGAGTGGGCCTTGGAGCTGTCAAGCTTCGGTTTGAAGTTTGAAAGCACTTCGACGATTCAGAGTAGAGTCTTGACGAAGTTCGTTGCAGAATGGACCTCAACGCCCGACGAAGAGATCCAGGAGACTACTCTCCTCGGCAAGGATACGAGTTGTGACTAGGTTATGTACTTTGACAGGGCTTTCTCGCTGCAAGGCACCGGTGCTGGTGTGCTGCTCGTTGCACCCACCGGAGAGCACCTCAAGTGTGTGGTCCAAATGCACTTCCCGAGGGAGATGTCGACGAACAAGACTGCCGAGTACGAGGGACTGCTTGCTGGTCTCAGGATCGCGGCAGACCTTAGAATCAAGAAGCTCATCGTCAGAGGTGATTCGCAACTTGTCGTCAAGCAAGTGAACAAAGATTACCAGAGCCCGTTGATGGAAGCCTACGTGGATGAAGTGAGGAAGCTAGAGGAGCGTTTTGATGGTATACAAGCCGAGCATGTCCCTAGAGCGGAGAACGACGTCGCCGACTACTTGTCAAAACGCGCCGCCCTCAAACTACCTGTGGGACTAGGTACCTTTGTGCTTCGATTAATTCAGCCATTTGTTGAACCATCGACCGAGCAGAACAAGCGAAGGAAATCAGGCCCCGGCAAGTACTTTCCCGCTGAGCCCCAAGGGGTGGCCGGCAAAGATGTTGCCGAGGACGCCGAGCCTGCCGTGGGGCGACAAACTCCGGCAGGGCATCAGGCCCTGACCATAGAGGCAATTGCTCTCGTGGCAGAGGAAATGCCTTTGGTCCTTGCCGTCGAGCCCCAGGCTCCGGCATGGGCACAACATACCATCCAATTCCTCCAAACTGGGGAGCTTCTTGAGGAGCAGGAAGAAGCAGAGAAAGTAGCCCATCGGTCGGCCATGTACCAATTCGTCGACGACGTCTTGTACAGAAAAACGCCGAACGGTGTGAAATTGAAGTGCATTCCCCGGGAGGAAGGGCTGGGGCTGTTGGCAGAGATACACAGAGGCATATGTGGCTCCCACACAGGGTCGATGGCCCTTGCCAGCAAGGCATTTCAGCAAGGTTTCTTCTGGCCCACTGCCCTCCAGATGCGACAGAACTAGTAACCAAGTGTGAAGCGTGTCAGTTCCATTCAAAGAAGCTTAATCAACCAGCTCAAGCTCTCCAAACAATGCCTCTTTCCTGGCCATTCTTGGTCTAGGGGCTCGACATACTGGGCCCTTTTCCCCGTGTTGTTGGGGGCTTTGAGTACTTGTACGTTGAAATCGACAAGTTCACAAAGTGGCCTGAGGTGGAAGCAGTGAGAAAGGTGATAGCACAATCAGCCGTCAAGTTCTTCAAAGGCCTGGTCTGCCGATTCGGGATACCAAACAGAGTCACCACCGACAATGGCACACTGTTCACAAGCCACTCCTTCATGCAGTATATTCAATATCTCGGCAACAAGGTCTGTTTTGCTTCTGTTGCGCATCCTCGAAGCAACGCCTTGCCAACCAGGGTGTGCGACGATGAGTGATGCCCGCAGTCCCCATCATGGATGTTAGCTAGCAGCTCACCTCCATGCTTCCTGGAAATGCATCGCAAAGAAACATCATTTGGTCGTTTCCTGTAAAGCTCATCGTCTTGAATGTAGTGTGCCATAGCCTGTCGGGCCACGCGTTCGGCATCCTACTCCTTTACTTGCAGCGCTCCTCGCACCAGGTACGCCTTGAGCTCCTCGGTCCAGTATCCCTCCTGAGGCTCGACCGCCAGGAGCAGGCGGGCTCCTGAGGTCGGACCGCAGTCAGGGCCCCCGAAGTCGGCGGTTGGGGGAGTTCCTCCTGAGGCATCACTGGCTCCTCTTGTGGGGGTGATGCCGAAGGCTTGCGGAGCCACTCCTCGAAGACTTCTAGCTCCTTGGGCAGGCGCCTGGATGCTCTCTTGGTGATGTCGTCGGCTTCCTTGTTGGTGCCACGGGGCACGTGCTGCAGCTCCAGGCCAAACAAGTGCTTCTCCATTTTGCGTACCTCCGTGAGGTACGCCTCCATATGCCCGTCCTTTGGCTCATACACCTTGTTGGAGAAGTTGATAAGGAGCTGTGAGTCGCCCCTGATGACGAGGCACTTCACCCCCAGGGCCACCGCGGCCTTGAGCCCAGCAATGAGCCCCTCGTACTCTGCGATGTTGTTGGAGACCTTATCACTCGGCTAAAAGCAGAGCTGCACATCATAGTAGAGTTTGTATTGGGTGGGCGAGATGAGCACAGCTCCAGCCCCCACGCGCCGTCGAAGTACATGATCCAGCCATCTGGCACTTCACTTCCCGGCGAGAGGGATCGGTTTTCTCCTGCTCCCAGCTCCGCGGTGTCAGTCCATTCTGTCACGAAGTCAGCAAGCGCGGCTCCTTTGATGACTTTGATTGTGCTGAATTCCAACTGGAATGCCTGCAGCTCGATATTCCATTCAGCGACTCTTCCCACTACGTTGGGGCTCCAGAGTACTCTCTCTAGCGGGTAGGCTGAGACGACCTTGATGGGATGACCTTGGAAGTAGTGGCGTAGCTTGCACGAAGCGACGAGGAGCACAAGCAGAAGCTTCTACGACATCGGTTAGCGTGCCCAAGCATCATGGAGCACCGTGCTAACAAAGTACACCGGGTGCTTGACGGGGGTGAAGCCTAGGCTCGCCTGGGGCTGTGGATCCTGGCTGGGTAAAGGAGCTTCAGGAGCTTGGTCACAAGAAGGGGCAGCTATGGTCTCAGGCACGTCGTATTGCAGGGCGCAGTCGCTTGCCGGCTCTACGGGAGCCTCGCGAGCATCGCTTCGGTGCTGTGGGGTCTTGTCTTGGCGCTCCTCCCGGACTGCCACTAACGCTGCGCTGGCAGAATGTGGTGTCGCGGCCAGGTAAAGTACCAGTGGCTCTTGAGGTTTGGGTGCCACCATTACCAATGGGCTGGTGAGGTATCTCTTGAGGTCTTCGAACGCCGCATAAGCCTCGGGGGTCCACTGGAACGGGCCCTTCGTTTTCATCAGCTTGAAGAAGGGGAGGGCTCGCTCCCCTAGCTTGGAGATGAGAGGCCTGTGTAACGTTACACAGCCGGCCAGCTTCTGCATCTCCTTGAGGGTCTTCGGCGGACTCATCTTTTCTATGGCCTTGACTTTCTCGGGGTAGGACTCGATCCCTCTGTGCGACACCAGGAAGCCCAAAAGCTTACCTGATGGGACACCGAACACACACTTTTCCGGGTTGAGCCGCAGGTCTACCTTACGCAGGCTGGCGAATGTTTCTTCCAAATCTTCAATGAGGGTCTTGGCCTCCTGAGAATTCACTACGATGTCATCTACGTATGCCTCAGCGTTCCTCCCGAGCTGCTCCCCCAGAGCGATATGCATCAATCGCTGGAAGGTTGCTCCTGCATTCCGCAACCCAAACGGCATACAAGTGTAGTAGTATACTCCGCACGGGGTGAGGAAGGTAGTCTTCTCGACATCTTGCACTGCCATCTTGATTTTGTATTAGTCTGAGAAGGCATCCAGAAAGCACAATAGGTCACACTCGGCAGGGGAGTCGACAATCTTGTTGATGCAGGGTAGAGGAAACGGGTCTTGTGGGCAGGCCTTGCTGAGGTTGGTGAAGTCGACACACATGCGCTCTCTTCTGCCTTTCTTGGGTACAACGACGGGTTTTGCCGACAACTCCGGGTATCGGACCTCGCGGATGACACCCGCCGCTTCTAGCTTACGAGTTTGTTGTACGATGAAGGACTGCTTCTCTGTAGACTGGCGACGGGCCTTCTGCTTCACAGGGCACGCGTTGGGGCATACATTCAGGTGATGTTCAATCACCCCCCTCGGACTCCCACCAGGTCCTTGGGTTCCCACGCGAACACCTCCTTATTAGTGCATAGGAATCCGACCAACGCCTTTTCTTGAGCTGGGGGAAGGCCGGTGCCTATGGTGAAGGTGGCACCAGACGTCCTGTCTTCATCCACCAATACCTGCTTCATCTCGGCTCGGTCTTGGGAGAAATGTTGCTTCTTCTTTGCTGGTGCAGCCCCCTTGGCTCCTGGGGCAGCCCCGTCGGCTGGGTGTGTTGCCGTAGTGGCTCGGAAGGCGAGCTTAAGGGCCACTAGAGTTTCCTTGGTGTCTCCCGCCATGGTGAGCATGCCGCTGCTCCCCGGCATCTTCATGAGGTTGTAGGTCGGATGGGTCGCGGCCATGAACTGAGCCAGCGCGGGGTACCCAAGGGTGGTGTTGTACGGGAGGCCGATACGGGCGATGTTGAAGTCAACCAACTCGGTGCAGTAGTTGTCATGGGTGCCGTAGGTGACCAGGAGGCGGATTAGCCCTAGGGGGCTGGCGGGACCGCTACCGACTCCGGAGAAGGGCTTGGTGGGGCGTAGCCGCCCGAGCGGCACGTGGAGCAGGCTAAAGGCTTCTACTGAGAGCACGTTGAGGCCATCCCTACCGTCGAGGAGGGTCTTGGTGACTGGCACGTTGCAGATAGTGGGTGTGCAAAGCATCGGGAGAGCGCTTCAGCCCGCAGCGGAAGCGGGGTGGTCACCTGAGTCAAAGGTGAGGTTAGTCTTGGGTGCTGCCCATCAGGGAGGACCCTCGGCGTACAGAGGCAACGCCGATTTGGCGGAAGAACTGCTTGACGTGGCGGAGCGAGGGCGGCGCTTCGGAGCCGCCGAGGAGGGACACGACGATGTGGGGCACTGGCGCCCCGAAGCGTGTGATGAAGAGGCCGCGCAGCTCCTCCCAGGACGCCACAGATGATTCTGGCAAGCTGAGAAACCAGGCACACGGAACTCTAATGAGCGCCAAGGGGAGCTAGTTGGCCATGACCTTGCTGCCGCCGCCGGCCGCTGAGACGGCCTCCTCGTAGGCCTGGAAGAAGACGATCAGATATGTCACCCCGTCGTAATAGGGTGGTAGATCTGGCCTGAACCTAGATGGCCATGCCCTAGAGGCAATAATAAATTTATTATATATTTCCTTATATCATGATAAATGTTTATTATTCATGCTAGAATTGTATTAACCGGAAACTTAGTACATGTGTGAATACATAGACAAAACAGAGTGTCCCTAGTATGCCTCTACTAGAGTAGCTCATTGATCAAAGATGGTTATGTTTCCTAACCATAGACATGAGTTGTCATTTGATCAACGGGATCACATCATTAGGAGAATGATGTGATGGACAAGAACCATCCGTTAGCTTAGCACTATGATCGTCTAGTTTTACTGCTATTGCTTTCTTCATGACTTATACATGTTCCTATGACTATGAGATTAGGCAACTCCCGAATACCGTAGGAACACATTGTGTGCTATCAAACGTCACAAGATAAATGGGTGATCATAAAGATGCTCTACAGGTGTCTCCGAAAGTGTTTGTGGTGTTGGCATAGATCAAGATTAGGATTTGTCACTCCGAGTGTCGGAGAGGTATCTCTGGGCCCTCTCGGTAATGCACATCATAATAAGCCTTGCAAGCAAAAGACTAATGAGTTAGTCACGAGATGATGTATTACGGAACATGTAAAGAGACTTGCCGGTAACGAGATTGAACTAGGTATAGAGATACCGATGATCGAATCTCGGGCAAGTAACATACCAATGACAAAAGGAACAAGGTATGTTGTTATGCGGTTTGATCGATAATGATCTTCGTAGAATATGTAGGAGCCAATATGAGCATCCAGGTTACGCTATTGGTTATTGACCGGAGATGAGTCTCGGTCATGTCTACATAGTTCTCGAACCTGTAGGGTCCGCACGCTTAACGTTTGATGATGATCAATATTATGATTTTATGAGTTTTAATGTACCGAAGGAGTTCGGAGTCCTGGATGAGACCGGGGACATGACGAGGAGTCTCGAAATGGTCGAGACATAAAGATCGATATATTGGACGACTATATTCGGACATCGGAAAGGTTCCGAGTGATTCGGGTATTTTTCGGAGTATATATGCCTTATTGGGCCATATGGGAATAGAGGAGAAAGGCCAAAAGGAAGGAGGCGCGCGCCCCCCCTCTGGTCCGAATTGGACAAGGGTGCAGTCCCCTTTTCCTTCTCCCTCTCCACCTCTTTCCTTCTCTCCTACTCCGAAAAGGAAAGGGGAATCCTACTATGACATGGAAGTCCTAGTAGGACTCCCCACACTTGGCGCGCCCCCTCTAGGGCAGGCCTCTCCCTTGCTCCTTTATATACGGGGGCAGGGGGCACCCTAGGACACACAAGTTGAATTGTTTTAGCCGTGTGCGGTGCCTCCCTCCACAGAAACACACCTCGGTCATACCGTTGCAGTGCTTAGGCGAAGCCCTGCGCCGGTAGATACATCATATCCGTCACCACGCCGTCGTGCTAACGAAACTCTCCCGTGAAGCTCAACTGGATCAAGAGCTCGTGGGACGTCATCAAGCTGAATGTGTGCTGAACGCGGAGGTGTCGTACGTTCGGTGCTTGATCGGTTGGATCGCGAAGAAGTTCGACTACATCAACCACGTCACTTGACGCTTCCACTCCCGGTCTACGAGGGTACGTAGACACACTCTTCCCCTTGTTTCTATACATCTGGTAGATAGATCTTGCGTAATCGTAGGAAAACTTTAAAATACTACGTTCCCCAACAATGGTATCAGAGCCAGGTTTATGCGTAGATGATATGCACGAGTAGAACACAATGAGTTGTGGGCGATACTAGTCATACTGCTTACCAGCATGTCATACTTTGCTTCGCCGGTATTGTGAGATGAAGCGGCCCGGACCGACATTACGCGTACGCTTACGCGAGACTGGTTTCACCGTTATGAGCACTCGTTACTTAAAGGTGACTGGCGGGTGTCTGTCTCTCTCACTTTAGCTGAATCAAGTGTGGCTACGCCCGGTCCTTGTGAAGGTTAAACCAGCACATACTTGACGAAACATCGTTGTGGTTTTGTATGCGTAGGTAAGAACGGTTCTTGCTAAGCCCATAGCAGCCACGTAAAACTTGCAACAACAAAGTAGAGGACGTCTAACTTGTTTTTGCAGGGCATGTTGTGATGTGATATGGTCAAGACATGATGAGATATACGGTTTTGTATGAGATGATCATGTTTTGTAAAGTTATCGGCAACTGGCAGGAGCTATATGGTTGTCGCTTTATTGTATGAAATGCAATTGCCTTGTAATTGCTTTACTTTATCACTAAGCGGTAGCGATAGTCGTAGAAGAAATAGTTGGCGAGACGACAACGATGCTACGATGGAGATCAAGGTGTCGCGCCGGTGACGAAGGTGATCATGACGGTGCTTTGGAGATGGAGATCAAAAGCACAAGATGATGATGGCCAATCATGTCACATATTTTGATTGCATGTGATGTTTATCTTATTATGCTTCTTATTTTGCTTAGAACGACGGTAGCATTATAAGATGATCCCTTACTAAATTTCAAGGTATAAGTGTTCTCCCTGAGTATGCACCGTTGCGAAAGTTCGTCGTGCCGAGACACCACGTGATGATCGGGTGTGATAAGCTCTACGTTCAAATACAACGGGTGTAAGCCAGTTTTGCACACGCAGAATACTCGGGTTAAACTTGACGAGCGTAGCATATGCAGATATGGCCTCGGAACACTGGAGACCGAAAGGTCGAGCGTGAATCATATAGTAGATATGATCAACATAAGATGTTCATCATTGAAAACTATTCCATCTCACGTGATGATCGGAAATGGTTTAGTTGATTTGGATCACGTGATCATTTAGATGACTAGAGAGATGTCTATCTAAGTGGGAGTTCTTAATTAATATGATTAAATTGAACTTTAATTTATCATGAACTTAGTCCTGGTAGTATTAGCATATCTATGTTGTAGATCAATAGCTCGCGATGTTGCTTCACGTTCATTTTTTATATGTTCCTAGAGAAAACTAAGTTGAAAGATGTTAGTAGCAATGATGCGGAATTGTTCCGTGATCTGAGGATTATCCTCATTGCTGCACAGAAGAATTATGTCCTTGATGCACCGCTAGGTGACAGACCTATTGCAGGAGCAGATACAGACGTTATGAACGTTTTGACAAAAGCTCGGTATGATGACTACTTGATAGTTTAAGTGCACCATGCTTTACGGCTTAGAACCGGGACTTCAAAAACGTTTTGAACGCCACGGAGCATATAAGATGTTCCAAGAGTTGAAATTAATATTTCATACTCATGCCCGTGTCGAGAGGTATAATACTGCTGACAGTACTTTGCCTACAAGATGGAGGAGAATAGCTCAACCAGTGAGCTTGTGCTCAGATTGTCTGGGTACTACAATTACTTGAATCAAGTGGGAGTTAATCTTCCAGATAAGATAGTAATTGACAAAGTTCTCTAGTCACTATCACCAAGTTAGTAGAACTTCGTGATGAACTATAATATGCAAGGGATGATGAAAGGAATTCTCGAGCTCTTCGCGATGCTGAAGTCGGCGAAGGTAGAAATCATGAAAAAGCATCAAGTGTTGATGGTTAACAAGACCACTTGTCTCAAGTAAAGGGCAAAGGGATAGAAGGGGAACTTCAAGAAGAATGACAAGCAAGTTGTCACTCCCTTGAAGAAACCCAAAGCTAAAACTAAAGACTAAAACTAAGTGCTTCTACTGCAAAGGAAATGGTCACTGGAAGTGGAACTGCCCTAGATACTTGGTGGATAAGAAGGATGGCAAAGTGAACAAAGGTATATTTTGATATACAGATTATTGATGTGTACTTTACTAGTGTTCATAGCAACCCCTGGGTATTTGATACCGGTTCAGTTGCTAAAATTAGTAACTCGAAACAAGAATTGTAGAATGAACAGAGACTAGTTAAAGGTGAAGTGACGATGTGTGTTGGAAGTGGTTCCAAGATTGATATGATCATCATCGCACACTCCATATACTTTGGGATTAGTGTAAAACCTAAATAAATGTTATTTGGCATTTGCGTTGAGCATGAATATGATTTGATCATATTTGTTGCAATACGGTTATTCATTTAAAGTCATATAATAATTGTTATTCTGTTTACATGAATAAAACCTTCGATGGTCATACACACAATGAAAATAGTTTGTTGGATCTCGATCGTGGTGATACACATATTCATAATATTGAAGCCAAAAGATGCAAGGTTAATAATGATAGTGCAACTTATTTGTGACACTGCCGTTTAGGTCATAATGGTGTAAAGCGCATGAAGAAACTCCATAGTGATGGACTTTTGGAATCACTTGATTATGAATCACTTGGTGCTTACGAACCATGCCTCATGGGTAAGATGACTAAAACTCCATTCTCCAGAACAATGGAGCGAGTAACAGATTTGTTGGAGATCATACATACAGATGTATGTGGACCAATGAGTGTTGAAGCTCGCGGCGGGATCGTTATTTTTTGACCTTCACTGATGATTTGAGCAGATATGGGTATATCTACTTAATGAAGCACATGTCTGAAACATTTGAAAAGTTCAAAGAATTTCAGAGTGAAGTGGAGAATCATCGTAACAAGAAAATAAGAGTTTCTAAGATATGATCGTAGAGGTAAAATATTTGAGTTAGCGAGTTTGGCCTTCAGTAAAAACAATGTGAAATAGTTTCACTACTCACGCCACCTGGAACACCATAGTGTAATGGTGTGTCCGAACGTCATAACCGTACTTTATTAGATATGGTGCGATCGATGATGTGTCTTACCGATCTACCACTATCGCTTTTGGGGTTATGCATTAGAGACAGCTACATTCACGTTAAATAGGGCACCATCTAAATCCGTGGAGATGACACCGTATGAACTGTGGTTTGACGAGAAACCTAAGCTGTCATTTCTTTAAGTTTGGGACTGCGATGCTTATGTGAAAAAGTTTCAACATGATAAGCTCGAACCCAAATCGGAGAAGTAAATCTTCATATTATACCCAAAAGAAACTGTTGGGTACACCTTCTATCACAGATCCGAAGGCAAGGTCTTTGTTGCTAAGAGTGGATCCTTTCTAGAGAAGGAATTTCTCACAAAAGAAGTGAGTGGGAGGAAAGTAGAACTTGATGAGGTAATTGTACCTTCTCCCGAATTGGAAAGTGGAACATCACAGAAACTAGTTCCAGTGATTCCTACACCAATTAGTGAGGAAGCTAATGATGATGATCATGAAACTTCAGATCAAGTTTCTGCTGAACTTCATAGATCAACCAGAGTTCGTTCCGCATCAGAGTGGTACGGCAACCCGGTTCTGGAAGTCATGTTACTGGACCATGATGAACCTACGAACTATGAGGAAGCGATGATGAGCCCAAATTTCGCAAAATGGGTTGAGGCCATGAAATCTGAGATGTGATCCATGTATGAGAACAAAGTGTGGACTTTGGTTGACTTGCCCGATGATCGGCAAGCCATCGAAAATAAATGGATCTTCAAGAGGAAGACTGACGCTGACGGTAATGTTACTGTTTACAAAGCTCGACTTGTTGCGAAAGGTTTTCGACAAGTTCAAGGAGTTGACTACAATGAGACTTTATCACCCGTAGCGATGCTTAAGTCTGTCCGAATCATGTTAGCAATTGCCGCATTTTACGAAATCTGGCAAATGGATAACAAAACTGCATTCTTTAATGGATTTATTAAAGAAGAATTGTATATGATGCAACCAGAAGGTTTTGTCAATCCTAAAGGTGCTAACAAAATGTGCAAGCTCCAGCGATCCATCTATGGACTGGTGCAAGCATCTCGGAGTTGGAATATACGCTTTGATAAGTTGATCAAAGCATATAGATTTATACAGACTTGCGGTGAAGCCTGTATTTACAAGAAAGTGAGTGGGAGCACTACAACCTTTCTGATAAGTATATGTATGACATATTGTCGATCGGAAATGATGTAGAATTTTCTGGAAAGCATAAAGGAGTGTTTGAAAGGAGTTTTTCAAAGAAAGACCTTTGTGAAGCTGCTTACATATTGGGCATCAAGATCTATAGAGATAGATCAAGACGCTTGATAAGACTTTCGATGAGTACATACCTTGATAAGATTTTGAAGTAGTTCAAAATGGATCAGTCAAAGAAGGAGTTCTTGCCTGACTTGTAAGGAGTGAAGTTGAGTAAGACTCAAAGCCAGACCACGGCAAAAAAATATAGAGAGAATGAAAGTCATTCCCTATGCCTCACCATAGGTTCTATAAAGTATGCCATGCTGTGCACCAAACATGTTGTGTACCTTGCCATGAGTTTGTCAGGACCCCGATCCTAAGTCACACCGATCTAGCTGTAACACGTCATATCGCTTTGCGGCCTCATGGACGGTATCCCCACGGGTGCCACCTTACCTGGCCCGGGACCGTTTGCGCATTTTGGCACACGTATATGACAGTGTCGCTAGCATCCATATGACAGCGCACCCGGGCCGACATGGCTAGTTATAAACCAAAAGTGGCACTAAATTACAGAGACATGCATCCATGACCCAGCAACGAACATGTCGGTCAGCAACGTATGAACCCAAGTCGTAGCAAGCTACATGGACTTAAAGGAACAACGCGGGACATTTCCCCTAAGGGACAGACACGGGAACGAAGAAGGACACATGCCGGCCAGCCTACTTGTTCCGAGCAGTAGCAATCTACCAAGGCTCATTGGAAGCACTAGGAGGCATTTCCCTGTAAGATAGGCTACCAAAGGAAAACAACTAGGTGTCGGATCCCACACATACCAAGCATTTCAATCATACACACAATATGCTCAATATGTGCAAATACAACATTGCATCACAACAGAACTCTATGACTCAAAGTACTTTATTTAAGAGGCTCCAAGAGCCATACATAACATATCCATACGGGTAGGGGTCACATGACCCAACACTCAAGTCATACAGTCATACAAGCACAAGCGGAAGCTACATGTCTAAGTACAGACAACTTAGAAAATAAAACAGGCTTGGTGTAGCCTGACTATCTACAAGGCCCTTCACAAGCTCCAGATCTCCATCTGGGTAGCAAGCTACTCGTCGACGTCAACCTCTATGTAGAACCCATCAGAAGGGGCAGGGTTCTCCTCTGCAACAGTTATTAAGCAAACATGAGTACAAAGGTACTCAGCAAGTCTTACAACAGAACCTATCATACATGCAACATTATCAACAGGGGTAGTGGAGTTCATAGCAGAAAGCCAGCTTTGACTCTTGGCTAACCTATTCTACAACTCTCAACAGATTGCAAGATATTACTACGTACACGAGTCCTCTACTCACCACAACAATACACCACCGAGGATCCTCCTCCGTCATCCTACGGAAGGGCCATCCACGGCACTCACACTTGTCTTGAGGCTTTTAGTAGTATCCATCAACTTGCCTATGAACTGTAAGAGTAATCAAGTAGTCTGTACCGCGAACAACGGCTATTCGAATAGATTGATAACCCTGCAGGGGTGTACTTCTTCACACATGTTTTCACCACTTAGCGTCTGCACACGACATGTGCTCGGCAGACTTCAAGCGAAAGCCGACGTGGGTGTAGACCACGACCTAACCAACCACTCAAGTCTCTCGTCCAGGTTTATCGCCTATTTGGGTTCCATCCGTGGGGAGATCCGACCGGGGTGTCGCTCACAGCCCCAAAAGATGTGTACAGGGTTCCCGAGTCACCAAACGGGCCCTCAGTACACCCGGCCACGTACCTGTCGCATCACAGCCCACCCCAAGGGTTAGCGCTGTGCACGACCACCAGTAAACTACAAACACCAGAAACTAGTTGCAACTCCTGGACAGAGAACATGGGTAGTCAATAAGTCGAGCGGGGTCATATTCCAGGGCCCAATGTGTGGTAGTAGCTGTTGAACCACACATACAGATCTCAGGTCCTATAGACAGTTCCAATGAAACAACCCACCACGTACTCCTACATGGCCTTTCATCGATACCTTTACCAAACATGTTCCACACTTCCCTCTCTTTACCGATATGATCATTTCACTCTGATCCATCACCTAGATGAACCAGACCTGACATGACTCTAAGCATAGCAGGCAACATAAACAAATAGCATGGTGGATCACACATCACATAGCTCAATCAACTCCTACACATGCTAGTGGGTTTCAACTATTTACTGTGGCAATGACAGGTCATGCAAAGGAATAGGGTTCAACTACCGCAACAAGTAGCAGTTCACACGATGTTGCCTTAATGCAGTAAAAGAGAGCAGGAGCGAGAAGATAGGTTTGTATCGGAATGATCAATGATTCCTTGCCTAGCAGAGTGGTTGTCGGGTACTTCTCTTCAGTTGGATACGCAGAAGTATCCTCGGGAGCAGGACCTAACACGGAGAACATCGGCGATACAATCAATAAGCAAACAAATGCAACAATATGATGCATGCTCATGATATGGAAAGATGCATGTGTTTTGGGCTAATGCAACTATAAACAGAAGGGTTTGAGCCCATTTGAATCAAAGATTCAAATTGAGACTCAAACTATTATTTAATTAAGTGCATTATCATGTTTTAATGTGAACAACAAGTTTAACTTGCTAAAACATGCATGAAACCAGTGCCATTGGAAAGATTGGATTTTTATGATCAATTTTCATATATAAACTTTTCCATCTGAGCTACTGTTGAATTTATATGATTTTTTGAAGTTTTAAGCATTTTTTGGAATTTCCTGAATTGTTTTTAAATCAAATAATCCCAGAAAATCCTTTACTACGTCAGCATGACATCATGCTGACGTCAGCCAGTCAACAGGGTGGCCCAGGTCAAACCTGACCAGTGGGACCCACTGGTCAGTGTCACAGTTAGTTAACTGACTAATTAAAACTAGATTAGACACTAACCTAGGTTTGACTAACAGGCAGGGCCCACATGTCAGTGACCTAAGGGGGTCAAACCCTTGGTCAAACGGGGCTAACTCGCCGGCGTTTAGCCGGCGGCGAGGCCAAACGCGGCGGTGAGGTGCGGGATTTGTGCTCCGGCTGCCAAAACGACGGCGGAGCACGCCTACGGGCAGCTGGCAGTAAGCCGCGTCGAGTGGTGGTGGTGGCTGGCCTCGGGGTCGCCGGAAATGATGCCGGCGACGAGTCCAGCGGCTGCCATAGTTCGGGCGAGGTCGAACTCGTCGGTGCGGTGCTCGTAGAGGTGCGCGGAGTGATCCTACAGCACCGACACATGACGGTGAAGCTGGTGGGCACGGTGGCCGGGCCATTAGATGGCCGGAGCCTCGTCGGCGACGAGCTCCGCGGCGGCGCGTGCAGGTGAGCCTCGTGTGGTGCGTTCAGTGCAGGAGAGAACTAACGGACAGGGGGAGGACGGAGCTGAGCTCACGGCGGTTGTAGTAAACGTCGAGGCGGGCTCGGGGACAGTCGGAGCTGAGCGGGGCGGCGATGGGGATCTCCGCGGCCGGAGTTGGGGAAGACGGGGTCGGTGGCGTCTCCAGAGCGGGCGAGCGCTCGGGGCTCAGCCTGCTCGACGTAGTCGAAGACGACGGAGCGGATGCACACAGTGACGGAGCTCAGGGACGGCGGTGGACGCGGCTACCACGATGGCGCGAGCGCGGCGGCGTCGGCCATGGTGCAGAGAAGGCGAGGGAGAGGAGCTGGGGAGGAGTGGGCGTGTCAGCGAGCTCAGGGGGGGAAGTGGGTGGTCGATCCCGCCCACCAGAACGGCGAGGGGAAGAAGCAGGGCGGCGGGCAGCTGTGTGGCGCGCGCTGCGGCCGCCGTCGAGCACCTGCCTGCCTGCCTGGCCGAGCCAAGCAGCTCGCTGGAGCGGTGGCTGGGCTGGGCCGGTAGGTGGGCCTGTTAGGCGCCAGGTAAGTTTTCTTCTTCCTATTTTTTTCTATTTTACTTTCTGTTTCATTTCTTTTGCAACTTTGTTGAATTAAAAAAATGCCAGAACATTTTTATAACTCATAGAACTAATCATGCCCACTGTATATAATATAAACAGTATGGAACATTTTAGTTTATGATTATTTGGGCACACAAAATATTTTATAGCATTTAAATGCCCAAATGCAATTACCATATGAATTAATCCAGAGACCTTGGATGTCCTAGAAAATTGTGCACCATTTTTGGCAGAGGTTTAAGACCAAGGCAAAAATGATGGACATTTTTGAAGGGCATTTTGGGTACATTGGAAAAGATTTTATTAAACCCTAGTTGTTAGAAGAGGGGTGCTGGGGTTGTTGTCATTCCCATTTCAAGTTTCTTTGAAAAGTAAACATGATGCACACTCTAGCTAGTCCTAATGCAAGCACTGACTAGGGATGTGACAACTCACCCCCACTCAAAAGAATCGTGTCCCGAGATTCGGGTTCCTCCGGAAAGAGGGTGGGGTACTCAAGTCGAAGACGATCCTCCCTTTCCAAAGTAGCTTCACTCTCGGAATGGTTTGACCATTGAACCTTGAGAAACTTGATATTGTGACGTCGAGTGGTACGCTCGGTTTGATCAAGAATACGAACGGGGTATTCTCGATATGTGAGATTGTCCTAGAGATCAAGCGTTTCGTGGTTCACTCCGCGGATAGGATCCGAGAAGCAACGCCTGAGTTGAGATACGTGGAAGACATCATGAACTCTGGAAAGGTGCGGAGGTAGTTCCAATTGGTAGGCAACTTCTCCTCGTTTGGCAAGAATGCGAAAAGGACCGATGTAATGAGGGGCCAATTTGCCTTTGATACCGAAGTGATGGGTTCCCTTAAGAGGAGTAACCCGAAGGTAAGCCTTATCGCCGACTTCAAAAGTCACAGCCTTATGATGACTATCATATTGGCTCTTCTGGCGAGACTGGGCTGTTTTCAATTTCTCAGGAGCGATGCGAACTTGCTCTTCTGCTTCCTGGATCATATCCGGACCAAAGAATTGTCTTTCCCCGGTTTCTGACCAGTTAAGAGGTGTTCGACACCTTCGTCCATATAGAACTTCGAAGGGAGCCTTGCCCAAGCTGGCTTGATAACTATTGTTATAAGCGAATTCGGCAAATGGAAGACACTTCTCCCAATCCATACCGAAAGAGATGACAGAGGCCCGAAGCATGTCTTCCAGAATTTGATTGACTCGTTCCACTTGACCACTTGACTGAGGATGGAAGGCGGTGCTGAAAGAGAGATGAGTCCCCATAGCATTCTGGAAACTTTCCCAGAATCGTGAAGTGAAAAGACTTCCACGGTCTGAGTTAATCTCCAACGGCACACCATGAAGTGATACTATCCGAGAGATATACAAATCTGCTAGCTGGCTAGCGGTTATACTCTCTCGAACAGGTAGGAAGTGGGCTACTTTAGAGAGGCGGTCGATAACGACGAAGATAGCATTATTCCCTTTCCTGGTCCTGGGAAACCCGGTAATGAAGTCCATACCGTTCTTGTCCCATTTCCATTCAGGAATAGCTAAAGGTTGAAGGGTGCCAGCAGGCCGTTGATGCTCTGCTTTAACTCGACGACAAACGTCACAGTTAGCAATGAATTGAGCGATTTCTCTCTTCATCCTAGTCCACCAGAACCTCTGGCGTAGGTCCTGATACATTTTGGTACTACCGGGATGAATCGTGAGAGGAGATTCATGAGCCTCCTTAAGGATTAACTGTCGTAGATGTTGGTTCTTGGGAACCACTAAACGGTTCTCGAAGAAGACAACACCTCGATCATCCGTAGAGAAACTTCTAGCGACTCTGCTAGCAATGCTCTCCTGGAGTCGGGATATGCCGTTATCACGCTTCTGGGCAGCTATGATTTGATCCATAAGGGTAGGTTCCGCCACCAAGGTGGAAAGGAATCCTCGAGGAACAATGTGAAGGTTAAGCTTACGAAATTCCTCATGAAGAAGTGGTTGCCCTTGTTGTAACATCAAGTTGTTACAATATGACTTACGACTTAGTGCGTCAGCCATGACATTGGCCTTCCCACGGGTGTAAGTGATTCCTAAGTCATAATCAGTGAGGAACTCAACCCAATGTCTTTGCATGAGATTTAGATCCGGTTGGGTGAAGATGTATTTCAGACTTTGATGATCGGTGAAGATTTCACAGCGATTACCAAGAAGGTAATGTCGCCATGTTTTGAGTGCGTGGACTACAGCTGCAAGCTCTAGATCATGTGTAGGATAGTTATCCTCATGTGGACGCAACTGTCGGGATGCGTAAGCAATCACTTGACGATCTTGCATGAGTATGCAATCTAGTCCTTGTCGCGAGGCGTCGCAGTAGATAATAAAATCCTTGAAAAAGTCTGGTGGTACCAGTACGGGTGCAGATGTCAGGCGTCTTTCAGTTCCTGAAAGCTGGACTCGCATTGTGGGGTCCACTCAAACTTTTTATCTTTCTTGAGGAGTTCAGTTAGAGGTTTAGCAACCTTGGAGAAATTCTCGACGAAGCGTTGGCAATAGCTCGCTAAGCCAAGGAAACTCCTAACTTGCTTGATCGATTCAGGGGGAGTCCAATCAAGGACGGCTTGAACTCGCTCGGGATTGACAGCAATACCCTTGCCAGAGATCACATGACCTAGATAGGTCACTTCCGGCAACCAGAATTCGCATTTAGAGAATTTGGCATAAAGGCGGTGCTCTCGAAGTTTCGTCAATACCAGCCTTAGATGCTCGGCATGATCTTTCTTGTTCTTGGAATAGATGACTATATCATCGAGGTATATCACGACGAATTTATCCAAATACTCCATGAATATAGAATTCATTACCCGGGAGAAAGTGGCTGGGGCATTGGTTAACCCGAAGGACATGACAGTGTATTCGTATTGGCCATAACGAGTAACAAAGGCCGTCTTGGAATGTCCCCGTTCTTGATTTTGATTTGATGGTAGCCCAACCTCAAATCCATTTTGGAAAAGACTGAGGATCCAGCGAGCTGATCATACAGGTCGTTGATCCTGGGGAGCGGATACTTGTTCTTTATGGTGACCAGATTGACAGGTCGGTAATCTACAACCATCCGCTCTGTTCCATCCTTCTTCTTGACGAAGAGGATGGGACAAGCCCAAGGGGAAGAACTAGGACGGATGAAACCCTTTTTCAAGGACTCATCGAGTTGTTTCTTAAGCTTAGCTAATTCTAGGGGGTGCCATCTTATAAGGTCTCCAAGAGATTGGGATAGTTCCTGGAATAAGATCTATCACGAGCTCGACATCTCTGTCAGGTGGAACACCTGGCAGTTCTTCTGGAAAAACATCGGGAAAGTCACGGACTACCGGGATATCTTCGAGTTCTGGTAGAGGGCTGGCATTAAGAGAGTAGAGCTGATGCTCAGCCATTCGGGTCAAGACATTGAATGTCTTGCCGGATGGGTGTGTAAGTTGAACGGTCCTAGTGTAGCAATCAAACTTGGCGTAATGAGTTGTCATCCAGTCCATACCCAAGATGATGTTTATGTCCGAGGACTTGAGAGTGATTAGTGATGCAAGGAAAACAAGTCTATCAACAAGAATTTCATTCCCATGGCTTACTCTAGAGGTTTGCCATCTAGAGCCGGGAGTTTGAATTTCCATGGTGGTGGGCATGTCACAAAAAGTCATGTTGTGCATTCGAGCATAGCTCTCAGATATGAACGAATGGGATGCTCCAGTATTGAAAAGAACAGATGCCGGATGGCAGTTAACGAGAAGCGTACCAAGGACAACATTAGGATCCTCATAAGCTTCCTCAGCAGAGACATAGTTGACATGACCACGTGCAGTGGGGATTGGCTTGACATAATTCACCTTGCCGGTTGGCTTACCATGGCCAACGGGTTTTCCTGGCTGGTTCTAGGGACACTCACGCATGTAGTGCCCCGGTTCTCCACACTTGAAGCATGTCACAGTGCCAGTGCGTGGAGCAAGGTTGGTAGGTGGTCCTCCATAAGTCTTGGCAGGTGCATACTGTTGAGTTGGGCGAGGCGCCTCATAGGATGGCCTCGGTGTGTACTTGGGTGGCAGAGCAGTGTTAGGAACCCACACACGGCGCTTGTGAGAGCCAGAGCCGGACGAGGAACCAAAATCACGAGGATGCTTGCGTGTGGCTTCGAAATCAGTCTGGCCCGTCTCAGCACTGATAGCTTTGTTCACCAACTTCTGGAAGGAAGTGCACTCGTGCAGACGTAGATCTCGGCGGAGTTCAGGGCTGAGTCTATTGCGGAAACTCGCCTGCTTCTTGGCATCGGTGGATGCTTCCTCAGGTGCATAGCGTGCCAAGTTGCCAAACTCGCGAGTATAGCCATCCACGGTTAACCGGCCCTGGGTGAAATTGCAGAATTCCTCCCGCTTGCGATCCATGAGACCTTCCGGAATGTGATGTTCCCCAAATGCCTCACTGAATTCAACCCAAGTAGTGATTTGGCCAGCAGGACGCATAGCCTCAAAGTTCTCCCACCAGAGACTGGCAGGGCCCTCAAGATGGTAGGCGGCGTAGGTAACCTTGTCAGCTTCGGCCACATGGGCAGGGTGTAGCTTGTGGGTGATGATACGAAGCCATTCATCCGCATCCAGAGGTTCGGTGGAGTGATGGAACTTCGGTGGGCAAATCTTGATAAAATCGTTGATTGACACCACGTCATTCCTCTGACGAAACCCAGTGTTCTGCTCTATGCGTTCCAGCAGACGGTTGGTCTCTCTCTTGTTCCGTTCTGCCTCGAGCATAACTTCGGCCAAGGAGGGTGGCTGGGGCAGATTCTCATCTTTAGCCCCACTAGCCTCACCCTGCTCCTGAGCAGCAGGAGTGCTACGAGTGTTCACCATCCTAGGAAAACAAAACAACGGTTTAGACAAGGATGGCAAAAACTTGACATAGGAGTGCAGAATGTAATGGATGACACGGAATGCAGAGATGTTCATCCGTACGACATGGTAATATAGAAACTGCCATATATACACCAGTGGTCATACACACCATACATAGTTTAGTACAAGCCAAGGATAAAGTACAACTGCGGTGAAAGACGATACATCCCATCAGAGGCATTCCAAGCTCCTATACATTATTTAACTACACCTCCGGAACTCAGTACTAACTAAGTCATATTCCACAAGACGCGCATGACTGCAGAAATACAACAACTACGATACTACTACTGCCATGGTCTAGCTCAGACATTCCCGTAGTAATCTTCATAAAGATTACCACCGTAGCCTGGAAGTGGAGATGGATCTTGAAACTCTCGAGCACTCGAAGGCTGTGGACCATAGGGACATGGATGTGGCCTCGGTCCTGATGCTGGTGGTAACCGACGCCCACGTGGAGGTGTAATACCCCCAACGTCACGCCAATCCATACGATCAGGCAGACGAGTCCGCACGGGGTACAAATCCCGCATATCCAAATATCCGGCATGCACAGCAGGTGCAAGCCGTGTCAAAGTAGTCCAATGGGCGGCTCGAGTGTTATATATCTCCATTCGGAGGGCACGGACCTCACGGTCCCTATCCTCCAGCATCTGAACAGTAGTCTGAAGCAGTGGCTCCTCATTAGCAGCATCAGTATACAGACCAGTGTAGCAGCCTTCCTCTCCGGGGAGTGAGGCTGGCATGTAACAGAACTCAGTGTTCAGCAACAGGGCATGCCTAGCCCGGAGGATGGTCATCATCGAATAAGCGGCATCCTGCACTGCCATCTCGATAGTAACCTTTAGTCCATAAGACCAATGGATGGGGTCGTTAGCTCTGGGATATGAGGGGTATATCCAGACTGTGCAGAAATAATGACTCTGATTGAAATCCCGGTACTGTTCCCCCACGGTGTACTCAGGATACCAGCGGTAACCAGTCTCAGTCAACACACGGACTAGCATGGCCGTGTGACCGGGCACATTAATGCACCGAGTCAAATGAACCACTTGGTGAGGTGTGCGGCCAGACATCTGAAACACAAAGTAATGCAAAGGCATTAGTGTTTCTGGAAGAAATCGGGCAGCATAACAACTGTAAATGCTCAAAAAATATTTTGAGACATCATACAATGATAGCATAGCCACTCAACAATGTCATATCAAGGTTCCGTGTCCAACAAATCACCATACTAAAAGGGTAGAAACGGAACTGAGGCTTGAAACCAACAATCCTAAGAGTCTATGGGTTAGTAACACGTGAACCTAGTAAGGATAAGAGGCCTAGTCCTAAATCCCCGTGGAAAGAATAGACTGACTCAGATCAGAAGGGCATAAGGTAAAGGAGTAAAAAGAGCCTTACGTTCCCTTCCACAATCAATTCCCCTACATATAACTAAGAATTTTTCTAGACTCAACATCGACCAGTTTGGCTTGAGAAACCTACAGGCAGTCCAGCTCTGATGCCAACGCTGTCAGGACCCCGATCCTAAGTCACACTGATCTAGCTGTAACACGTCATATCGCTTTGCGGCCTCACGCACGATATCCCCACGGGTGCCACCTTACCTGGCCCGGGACCGTTTGCGCATTTTGGCACACGTATATGACTATGTCGCTAGCGTCCATATGACAGAGAACCCGGGCCGACATGGCTAGTTATAAACCAAAAGTGGCACTAAATTACAGAGACAGGCATCCATGACCCAGCAACGAACGTGGCGGTCATCAACGTCCCAAGTCGTAGCAAGCTACATGGACTTAAAGGAACAACGTGTGACATTTCCCCTAAGGGACAGACACAGGAACAAAGAAGGACACATGTCGGCCAGCCTACGTGTTCCGAGCAGTAGCAAGCTACCAAGGCGCATTGGAAGCACTAGGAGGCATTTCCCTGTAAGATAGGCTACCAAAGGAAAACAACTAGGTGTCGGATCCCACACATACCAAGCATTTCAATCATACACACAATATGCTCAATATGTGCAAATACAACATTGCATCACAACAGAACTCTATGACTCAAAGTACTTTATTTAAGAGGCTC
This sequence comes from Secale cereale, assembly GCA_902687465.1. Taxonomy (NCBI): domain Eukaryota; kingdom Viridiplantae; phylum Streptophyta; class Magnoliopsida; order Poales; family Poaceae; genus Secale; species Secale cereale. The sequence continues at coordinate 233,156,728 of LR738709.1, read as the reverse complement.
CAAGAGCCATACATAACATATCCATACAGGTAGGGGTCACAAGACCCAACACTCAAGTCATACAGTCGTACAAGCACAAGCGGAAGCTACATGTCTGAGTACAGCCAACTTAGAAAATAAAACAGGCTTGGTGTAGCCTGACTATCTACAAGGCCCTTCACAAGCTCCAGATCTCCGTCTGGGTAGCAAGCTACTCGTCGACGTCAACGTCTATGTAGAACCCATCAGAAGGGGCAGGGTTCTCCTCTGCAACAGTTATTAAGCAAACATGAGTACAAAGGTACTCAGCAAGTCTTACAACAGAACCTATCTTACATGCAACATTATCAACAAGGGTAGTGGAGTTCATAGCAGAAAGCCAGCTTTGACTCTTGGCTAACCTATTCTACAACTCTCAATAGATTGCAAGATATTACTACGTACACGAGTCCTCTACTCACCACAACAATACACCACCGAGGATCCTCCTCCGTCATCCTACGGAAGGGCCATCCACGGCACTCACAATTGTCTTGAGGCTTTCAGTAGTATCCATCAACTTCTCTATGAACTGTAAGAGTAATCAAGTAGTCCGTACTGCGAACAACGGCTATTCGAATAGATTGATAACCCTGCAGGGGTGTACTTCTTCACACATGTTTTCACCACTTAGCGTCTGCACACGACATGTGCTCGGCAGACTTCAAGCGAAAGCCGACGTGGGTGTAGACCACGACCTAACCAACCACTCAAGTCTCTCGTCTAGGTTTATCGCCTATTTGGGTTCCATCCGTGGGGAGATCCGGCCGGGGTGTCGCTCACGGCCCCAAACGATGTGTACAGGGTTCCCGAGTCACCAAACGGGCACTCGGTACACCCGGCCACGTACCTGTCGCATCATAGCCCACCCCAAGGGTCAGCGCTGTGCACGACCACCAGTAAACTACAAACACCAGAAACTAGTTGCAACTCCTGGACAGAGAACATGGGCAGTCAATATGTCGAGTGGGGTCATATTTCATGGCCCAATGTGTGGTAGTAGCTGTAACTTGAACCACACTTACAGATCTCAGGTCCTATGGACGGTTCCAATGAAACAACCCACCACGTACTCCTACATGGCCTTTCATCGATACCTTTACCAAACATGTTCCACACTTCCCTCTCTTTACCGATATGATCATTTCACTTTGATCCATCACCCAGATGAACCAGACCTGACACGACTCTAAGCATAGCAGGCAACATAAACAAATAGCATGGTGGATCACACATCACATGGCTCAATCAACTCCTACACATGCTAGTGGGTTTCAACTATTTACTGTGGCAATGACAATTCATGCAAATGAATAGGGTTCAACTACCGCAGTAAGTAGCAGTTCACACGCTGTTGCCTCAATGTAGTAAAAGAGAGCAGGAGCGAGAAGATGGGTTTGTATCGGAATGGTCAATGATTGCTTGCTTGACAGAGTGGTTGTCGGGTACTTCTCTTCAGTTGGATACGCAGAAGTATCCTCGGGAGCAGGACCTAACACGGAGAACATCGGCGATACAATCAATAAGCAAACAAATGCAACAATATGATGCATGCTCATGATATGGCAAGATGCATGTGTTTTGGACTAATGCAACTATAAACAGAAGGGTTTGAGCCCATTTGAATCAAAGATTCAAATTGAAACTCAAACTATTATTCAATTAAGTGCATTATCATGTTTTAATGTGAACAGCAAGGTTAACTTGCTCAAACATGCATGGAACCAGTGCCATTGGAAAGATTGAATTTTTCTGATCAATTTTCATATATAAATCATTTCCATCTGAGCTACTGTTGAATTTATATGCTTTTTTGAAGTTTTAAGCATTTTCTCGAATTTCCTGAATTGTTTTTAAATCGAATAATCCCAGAAAATCCTTTACTGCGTCAGCATGACATCATGCTGACGTCATCCAGTCAATAGGGCGGCCCAGGTCAAACCTGACCAATGGGACCCGCTGGTGAGTGTCACAGTTAGTTAACTGACTAATTAAACTAGATTAGACACTAACCTAGGTTTGACTAGCAGGCAGGGCCCACATGTCAATGACCCAAAGAGGTCAAACCCTTGGTCAAACGGGGCTAACTCGCCGGTGTTTAGCCGCCGGCGAGGCCAAACGCGGCGGTGAGGTGCGGGATTTGTGCTCCGACTGCCAAAACGACGGCGGAGCACGCCTATGGGCAGCTGGGAGTAAGCCGCGTCGAGTGGTGGTGGTGGCTGGCCTCGGGGTCGCCGGAAACGACGCCAGTGACGAGTCCAGCAGCTGCCGGAGTTCCGGCGAGGTCAAACTCGTCGGTGTGGTGCTCGTAGAGGTGCGTGGAGTGATCCTACAGCAGCCACACATGACGGTGAAGTTGGTGGGCACGGTGGCCGGGCCGTTAGATGGCCGGAGCCTCGTCGGCGACGAGCTCCGCGGCGACGCGTGCAGGTGAGCCTCGTGCGGTGCGTTAAGTGCAGGAGAGAACTAACGGAGAGGGGGAGGATGGAGCTGAGCTCCCGGCGGTTGTAGTAAACGTCGAGGCGGGCTCGGGGACGGTCGGAGCTGAGCGGGGCGGCGATGGGGATCTCTGCGGCCGGAGTTGGGGAAGACGGGGTCGGGGGCGTCTCCAGAGCGGGCGAGCGCTCGGGGCTCAGCCTGCTCGACGTAGTCGATGATGATGGAGCGGACGGACACGGTGACGGAGCTCAGGGACAGCGGTGGACGCGGCTACCACGACGGCGCGAGCGCGGCGGCGTCGGCCATGGTGCGGAGAAGGCGAGGGAGAGGAGTGGGCGTGTCAGCGAGCTCGGGGGGGAAGTGGGTGGTCGATCCCGCCCACCAGAACGGCGAGGGGAGGAAGCAGGGCGACGGGCAGCTGCGTGGCGCGCGCTGCGGCCGCCTGAGCACCTGCCTGCCTGCCTGGCGAGCCAAGCAGCTCGTTGGAGCGGTGGCTGGGCTGGGCCGGCACGAGGGCCTGTTAGGCGCCAGGTAAGTTTTCTTCTTCCTATTTTTTTTTATTTTACTTTCTGTTTCATTTCTTTTGCAACTTTGTTGAATTAATAAAAATGCCAGAACATTTTAATAACTCATAGAACTAATCATGCCCACTGTATATAATATAAACAGTATGGAACATTTTAGTTTATGATTATTTGGGCACACAAAATATTTTATAGCATTTAAATGCCCAAATGCAATTACCATATGAATTAATCCAGAGACCTTGGATGTCCTAGAAAATTGTGCACCATTTTTGGCAGAGGTTTAAGACCAAGGCAAAAATGATGGACATTTTTGAAGGGCATTTTGGGTACACTGGAAAAGATTTTATTAAACCCTAGTTGTTAGAAGAGGGGTGCTGGGGTTTCTGTCATTCCCATTTCAAGTTTCTTTGAAAAGTAAACATGATGCACACTCTAGCTAGTCCTAATGCAAGCACTGACTATGGATGTGACAGAGATTGTCAAGGGGGTACAATAGTGATTCAGGAGTAGATCACTGTACAGCGGTCAAAATTATCCTTAGTAACTGGATGACTAAGGAAATGTTTCTCGATTATGGAGGTGATAAAGAGTTCGTCGTAAAGGGTTACACCGATGCAAGCTTTGACACAAAATCCAGATGACTCTAAGTATCAATCTGGATGCGTATTGAAAGTAGGAGCAATTAGCTAGAGTAGCTCTATGCAGAGCATTGTAGACATAGAAATTTGCGAAATACATACGGATCTGAATGTGACAGACCCGTTGACTAAACTTCTCTCACAAGCAAAACATGATCACACCTTATTACTCTTGGGTATTAATCACATAGCAATGTGAACTAGATTATTGACTCTAGTAAACCCTTTGGGTGTAGGTCACATTGCGATGTGAACTATGGGTGTTATTCACATAACGATGTGAACTATCGGTATTAAATCACATGGCGATGTGAGCTAGATTATTGACTCTAGTGCAAGTGGGAGACTGAAGGAAATATGCCCTTGAGGCAATAATAAAGATGTTATTTATATTTTCTTATATCATGATAAATGTTTATTATTCATGCTAGAATTGTATTAACCAGAAACTTAGTACATGTGTGAATACATAGACAAAACAGAGTGTCCCTAGTATGCCTCTACTAGACTAGCTCATTGATCAAAGATGGTTATGTTTCCTAACCATAGACATGAGTTGTCATTTGATCAACGGGATCACATCATTAGGAAAATGATGTGACGGACAAGACCCATCTGTTAGCTTAGCACTATGATCGTTTAGTTTTACTGCTATTGCTTGCTTCATGACTTATACATGTTCCTATGACTATGAGATTATGCAACTCCCGAATACCGTAGGAACACCTTGTGTGCTATCAAATGTCACAACGTAACTGGGTGATCATAAAGATGCTCTACAGGTGTCTCCGAAAGTGTTCGTGGTGTTGGCATAGATCAAGACTAGGATTTGTCACTCCGAGTGTCGGAGAGGTATCTCTGGGCCCTCTCGGGAATGCACATCATAATAAGCCTTGCAAGCAAAAGTCTAATGAGTTAGTCATGATATGATGTATTACGGAACGAGTAAAGAGACTTGCCGGTAACGAGATTGAACTAGGTATAGAGATACCGACGATCGAATCTCGGGCAAGTAACATACCAATGACAAAAGGAACAACGTATGTTGTTATGCGGTTTGACTGATAAAGATCTTCGTAGAATATGTAGGAGCCAATATGAGCATCTAGGTTCCGCTATTGGTTATTGACCGGAGATGAGTCTCGGTCATGTCTACATAGTTCTCGAACCCATAGGGTCCGCACGCTTAATGATTGATGATGATCGGTATTATGAGTTTATGAGTTTTGATGTACCGAAGGAGTTCGGAGTCCCGGATGAGACCTGGGAGATGACGAGGAGTCTCGAAATGGTCGAGACGTAAAGATCGATATATTGGACGACTATATTCGGACATCGGAAAGGTTCCGAGTGATTCGGGTATTTTTCGGAGTATATGGGCCTTATTGGGCCAAACGGGAATAGAGGAGAAAGGCCAAAAGGAAGGAGGCGCGCGACCCCCCTCTGGTCCGAATTGGACAAGGGGTGCAGTCCCCTTTTCCTTCTCCCTCTCCACCTCTTTCCTGCTCTCCTACTCTGGAAAGGAAAGGGGAATCCTACTAGGACTTGGAAGTCCTAGTAGGACTCCCCACACATGGCGCGCCCCCTCTAGGGCCGGCCTCTCCCTAGCTCCTTTATATACGGGGGCAGGGGGCACCCTAGGACACACAAGTTGAATTGTTTTAGCCGTGTGCGGTGCCCCCCTCCATAGAAACACACCTCGGTCATACCGTTGCAGTGCTTAGGCGAAGCCATGCGCCGGTAGATACATCATATCCGTCACCACGCCGTCGTGCTGACGAAACTCTCCCGTGAAGCTCAACTGTATCAAGAGCTCGTGGGACGTCATCAAGCTGAACGTGTGCTGAACGAGGAGGTGCCGTACGTTCGGTGCTTGATCGGTTGGATCGCGAAGAAGTTCGACTACATCAACCGCGTCACTTGACGCTTCCGCTCCCGGTCTACGAGTGTACGTAGACACACTCTTCCCCTCGTTGCTATACATCTCGTTGATAGATCTTGCGTGATCGTAGGAAAAATTTAAAATACTACATTCCCCAACACACTGCACCTGTCGCAAAGCAGGGGTGAAGGCTCGGTGACCCTCTATGTGGCCGCGCACACCACCGAGCCGGTCAAGAGGTGCCCGCCATGAGGGCTTGGCGGATGGAGAGCGGAGCCGGCGCAGAGGCGAAACTTTGGCGCACCCCTACCCGGCGCGCCAAATGTCGGATCTGGGGTTCTGGCAAAACCCTTGTGGTTCAAACACTGGGGTGCGCACGAAGATCTCTCCTTCCGCCCTAGCTCTTGTACTCGCTGATTCCTAAACCTAGCTCGTCGAACTCAAAGAACAGGAGACACAAGGGTTTAAACTGGTTCGGCCCACCGTTGTGGTGTAATACCCTAATCCAGTGTGGTGTGGTGGATTGCCTTATAGGTTGAGGAAGAACTAGTACAAGGGAAGAACAACCTCCCAAGGACAGGTGTTCTTGTGCTCGGATGAGCTTGCTGGTGTGTCTTGTTGGCTCTCGATCAGCTTCCCTTATATGGTGGTGGCTAGTCCTATTTATAGAGGCCCGGGTCCTCTTCCCAAAAATTGAGCAGGAAGGGATCCCACAACGGCCAAATTTGAAGGCGGACAGCTAGTACAAGCTATCCTGACAATAGGTGGTCTTCGCCTACCAAAGGTTCTGGTGGTGACGCCGCCGTGGGCTCCGCGATGACCTCCGCTCTGCCGTCCTGCTAGTCTTGGTCTTGTTGCACCGATATGGAAACCTTTGCTTGATGCCTCGGGACTCCTTGCCTGCGCATGCCCCTTTAGCACCAAAGAGGAAACTGGCATCCTGCCCCCACTGACGCCCGCTTGGCCTTGGTCGTCATGGCTCACGTCATGAGGACCTCGCGAGGTGCCCCTTGCCTTGATATTTCTGCTTCTCGGGAGCTAGCCTAGTGAGGCCGCCCCAGGGGAGGTCTTGTGTCACCTGCCTCGTAATGCTCGGCCCCTCGCGAGGGTCTTGAGTGGTTGCTGACGAGGTTGGGCTTTACCAGGCCACTAGGCGAGCCACGCCCTCGGTCGCAGGTAGGCAAGTCTGGGTACCCCCGTTCCCAGAATGCGGACATTAGGCGAATCGGATTAGCGATTAAGCCACCCACTAGGGGATTTGAACACATGTGTTTACGGGATAACAATCATGAAGATACTGCAAAAATCTTGTCTTTGATAAGAAAACTGAAGGATTCTTATTACAACTCATCAATCTGAGAGTTTAGGTATAGAAACGGCGGAGCAGCTCCGCATTCCACGAGCGTGGATCATTTTCTTTCTTGGCTACGTTGTAAAGGTGATACGCCCCATTGTGGAGCACCTTGGTGATGATGAAGGGACCTTCCCAGGCCGGAGCGAGCTTGTGAGGCCGTTTCTGATGCACTCGGAGCACAAGGTCTCCTTCATGGAATGTTCAACCTCTGACATTACGGGCATGGAATCGACGTAGGTCTTGTTGATAGATGGTCGAACAGATCAGAGCCATCTCATGTTCTTTCTCTAGGTCAACTGCACAAAGATGGTCAACTTCATCTTCGCGTGCCTATTCTGTCTCATCTTCTGAGAAGTGTTCCAGCTGGGGAACGTTGTGTAGCAAGTCACTCGGAAGCACAGCCTCAGCGCCATACACCATGGAGAAAGGAGTTCGGTCAGTCGACCGGTTTGGAGTTGTTCTCAGTCCCCGTAAGACAGATGGCAATTCAGTCACCCAAGCTCCAAAAACATGCTTGGGATCGCCCATCGGTCGTGGTTTCAGCCCTTGAAGGATCAAACCATTCGCCCTTTTCACCTGCCCATTCGACTGCGGGTGCGTAATAGATGCATAATCAACCCGAGTACCTTGGGTAGAACAAAATGCCCTGAACTCGTCAGAATCAAACTTGGAGCCATTATCTGTGAAAATAATGTGAGGGACTCGGTATCTGAATATCAACTCTCTGACGAAACTGATGGTTGTGCTTGAATCAAGATTCTTGATAGGCTTGCGATCCATTTGGTGAATTTGTCGACTACCACCAGCAAATGAGTGAAACCACTTCTGCCAGATTTGAAGGGTCCAACCATATCCAACCCCCAAGCAACAAATGGCTGACCAGTGGAATAGTCTTCAAGGCAAACGCAGGCTTGTGAGACATGTTTGAGTAGAATTGATAGCCTTTGCACTTGTCGACACTAGTACGCGTCGGTCCTAAACAAATGGTTTTTAACCCCTTTCTGCGACGGCATTTGGAACCGTCGCGAAGTGAGTGTGGGCGATAGGGGGTCCTTCCCACACGACCCAGAAACCGTCGGGGATATGCCCTCTTGGCACACACGCTCGGCAAAATAAGTTCATCTGCAAACGACAAGCGCTCAAATACGGAAATACGTATAGTAGAGCTAAAAAAAATACAATTATACGGCAAAATTGTTTCCAGTTGCAAGTACATCCCACACAGTCAGTCCCCACTAAACGCATCCATTTGTATGTACATGCCACACAGTCGCTCCAAGGAAAACGTGTCCGTTCACAGGTACATCACATACAATTCTTCCCGTTAAATCATTTGCGTTATTGAATGTATCACACATGGTTCGTAGAAGAAACTGTGTGGTAAAGGTTGTCCATCACACATGGTTTAACGCAAATAGTTTTCAAGAGAAAGTCGTGTGTGATTGTTCATTGATCCAACATGGTTTATTCCTAGAAACTGTTTGTGTTGCCTGAGGTCGCTGCCCATGGTATTTTTTGAATAACCGTTTGCAATATCAAAACCCAATTAGCAGGCTAATTCGCCATTAGCAGGCTAATTGCCCTATTATTAATAATCCACTTATTAATCTAAATGACATTCATATTAAGACCACAACATATTTCATTTCCATATTAAGGAAGCAGAATTTCATAACTGAAATACATCTGAGTACAACATGATATAGCTTCAGCACTCAGCTGCCCCATTACACAACTGCACCAGCACCAAGTTCCACATGCAACGTGTAGAAACTTTCAAAATTAGCTGTAATGCCCAGGATGGGACTATACCTCCTACGTGTCGAGGCACGACTTAAAGGTATAAGCCCATCCTAGAATGATCTCAAGTTTGGTATCTTTGCACGACTCATGTAAAAGAGGGATTAAATTGCAAAAGGAGATAGTTGGCTTACACTCGCCACTTCACACAATACATTACATAAGCAATCATCATTCAAAACATCACAACCCGACTACGGGCGAAGATCCAAAAGAAAGATACCAAAACAACATAAAGCCACAGGTCAGGATCGAATCCTAGTAGAAACCACTACTGAACATCGAAACGTTACAAACAAACGGTCACACTCTGCATCGAGCTCCCGATGAAGAACTGATCCATCACCTGCTTCAAACTCGGCTGAACCTGCATCTGGTGTGGTGAAGTAACTGTGAGCCACAGAGGACTCAGCAATCCCGTTACCGGGTAACACGACTATTTAAGCCTTGGGTGAGGACAAGGCTGAAGAAAGAATAAGAGGTGAAGGGACAACCAAGAGTCTGCAGCAGCAACTAGCACTAACTTACGTAATAGAGAGCGAGAAGAGAAGTGCATCGGTCGAAAGATGATCACGAAGTGATCCTAACTAAAGCCGGACAAACATAACCCCACCGTGTTCAACTCCCGAATCCCTATTCGGAAATTGACAGTCATGGTACACACGCTGGTAGTGTATTAGTAACATTGTGTCAAGTTATCTACAACCGGAATTAACAAGCTCCCATCTGCCACATAACCGCGGGCACGGCTTTCGAAAGTTCAAACCCTGCAGGGGTGTTCCAACTTGGCCCATCACAAGCCCACGATCCGCGAAGTCGCAACTCCATAGGTGGGAAGACCCGAGTATCCTCGGAATCCCGTGCTCAAGTTAAACCGAACTAAGGAAAGGCTAATCCAGCAAATCCTCCCGGCGTGCCGACACCCTGATAGTAGCCGCGCGTATCTAGTCTCAGGCCACGACCGGATGAGCACAGCGTACAGTGGCCGAAATACCCAAGTTGCCAAGGGGGGCCCCGCACACGACTCTAGTTTGGACCAACACTCAAATCGAGCACTGGCCCTGGGGGGTTGAATTAAGATGAAAGGGGTAGCTAGTCCCATTCAAGTTTTATTAGTTTGTTATTAGGCAAAATAGTACCAATGTTGGGACTTGCTGGAAAAGACTTAGCACTTAGCGGTTTATCAAGGGGGTCCCATACACCGCAACCGTGTTAGGAACGCATAATCAAGGAACATAACACCGTTTTATACGGTTCCTAACGGCATGAGTGGAACAAATCACCAAGCAAAAGGCTTAGCCTTCCACCCTTGCCAGTATATAGATGATTTCATTTTTAAGCATTTATATAGTGTGATATAACCCAACCAAACTTCAACATGAAGCAAGCATCTTCAATCTTCACCTGCAACTAACAATGCTATAAGAGGGGCTGAGCAAAGCCTACGTATAGCCAAGCAAAGGTTTGCATAGGTAGGTTGGTTAAACATGGCAATTGGTTACAAGTAGGAGGCTGACAAGAAAGACATGGGCATCGAGGCAAAACTATAGAGCGATACTCTAGCAATAGGCAAAAATAGTAATGGTATCCGGGTTCGGTCATCTTGCCTGGGATTCCACAAGGGAGAAGAACGGATCCAAGAAGAAGACGGAGCAACAGCCGAGCGGATCCTCACAACTCCGGAACGAAACCGAAGCTAACAAGAGAAGCAACCGGAAAGAAGAAAAACAACACGGTAAACACACAAGCATAAACATGGCATACGATGCACAAACAAGTATGATGCATGTCCGGTTTAATTATGCAAGGCATGGCAAAGTGCACAAACAAAACTACAAGTTAAGTGGAGCTAGTTGCATATTGACGAAACACCACATTAATTATTTAGTTGACTCTCATTTAATTACAAGACAAGATTAATTGTTTTTAACATGGCAAGAGGTGAAGCATAATAAAACTACACTATTAAGACATTTTAAATGGGGCCGGAGAATAACAACATATCCGGAAAAATCCCCATGAGCATGTTTAATAATTATAAGCAAACAACAATTAAACATTCTCATGTTGTTATCATGATGCGGATGACATGATCAAGTTTTATGCAATTATTATTAAAAGGTGACAAGAAGAAGATAAGAAGCATTTGTCACCGTGGTGGAACGAAAGGGTGCCACGACAACGATCCGAAAATGATGCAACACATCCTCTCGGTTCCGGTTTCTCGTTGAGAGACCGGTGCAAAAGATGAAGGGCGGCGTGAGCAAGTTGAACAAGATGGAAGTGGGTCGATCCCGTTGCCGGGTTCCCACGAGTCGGTGACGAGGCAACCGAGGAACATGACAAAAGGTCGAAACGGGCACGGAGCACACAAGGGAAACATTTCATACAACCACAACAAGCATCACACGGGTCACGTCTCGGGTTATACCTTCGAAACACTCGTTTCGGGACGGTTCGAGAGCGTCGAGGAAGTAGCCGTAGTAGTGGAAGTAGAGGAAGTAGTCGTTCACGCGGGTCGTAGAGGAAGTAGATGTTCGGGCGTCGAGTTCGTAGATGTACTTCTCCGAAGGGGTACTTGTCATCGTCTTGTGTCGGCGTTTTTGTATCGTAGATGTTCATGCCGCGTGTAGAGGTACTTGTCGGGATTGTCGTCGACGTAGGGGTACACGTTCGTAGATGTACTCGTCACCGTAGCCGTTCGGTTGTCGTGGTACTTGGGTGGGTCTCGGCGACGGTAGTGGTACTTGGTCGTGGAACTTGCGTTTCTCCTCGTAGTCGTACACGGTTCTTGCGTAGCGGTACTTGTCTCGTCGACGGTAGGGGTACACGGCGACGGTAGTTGTACGGGTCCAAAATACAGATACACTTACTGCTCCATGGTTACTTGAGATTAACATTAACAGCAACAAAACAGCACAAAAAAAAGGAAAAAGGCTGCTCGGGACGACGATCTGGAAAAAAGGACGGGGCCTTCGCGGTCTTGCTGGAGGTGAGGCAGCAGCAGCATGGCACGGGTGACGAGGCGAGGACGCGGCCTTGCTGGAGAAAGGGATGCGGCCTGGCCGCGGCGCTGGGGGCCCGGATGCGGGACCTGGGCTCCTGGCCGCTGGTCGACGCGGGACGGAGGGGCTCTGCCTGGAGGATGCGGGCGCCCGAGGCCAGAGGAAGGGCCTCTTGGCCGCGCGACGGGACTCCGTCCCTGGACGACGGGGCTGCAGGCAGAGGTGCCCCCGGCGAGGCGAGGGAGCCTGGCGAGGCAGGAGGCGAGGACCTGCTCGCGGAAGGGAAGGGCGCCGAGGGGGAGGAGGGAGCCCGCGCGCGGGGCGGCTCGGCGCAGAGGAGGAGGTCGCGAGGTGGGCTCGCGGGGCGACGGAGGGTGCTGCCTGCGCGCTGCCGTGCGGACGAGGTAGAGGCCAGGCGCCGGGCTCCTGCGCTGGACTGGCGGGGCGACATGGAGAACGAAGAGGCGGGACGGCAGGACCTCTGGCGCGGCTGCGCTCTGGCCGCGGGCTGTAGAGGAGGGGCCGACGAGGGGCTCGAGGTTGGAGGAGGGGATGCGGGACTGGCGCTGCTCGAGGGACAGAGGGAGAGGGAAACGGGCGAAGGGAACGGGGGTGCGGGGCGCTGTTAGCGAGAGATGGGTGGCGGCGCGCACAGGGAGGAAAAGGGAGAGAGCGAGAGGGCTTAGGGTTCGGTGGGGTTTGGGCCTGCTGGGCCTAGGGGGAACTGGAGCCGGCTGACTAGGGGGAAAGGAGGCCCAAGAGGCTGGTTGAGAATGGCCAGAAGGGCTGGAGGCTGCTGTTTTTTATCCAAACAAAACGGAAAACCGCAAAGGAGAAAAAAATAAAGGAAGGAGGTGTTAGAAAAAGAGTTAGGGCAAGACGTAAAATTCCCTGGACCCGCAAAAATGTCAGGAATTAAAATAAAATAGTTGGGGGGGTTTTGGAGGAACCTCGAAACAACGGAAAGAATTAAGACAAGGTTTAGAAGTAGAAACTCGAAGTGAAATAAACATGGGGAATTTGCAAGTGTGTTGGGGTAATTCCAAAGAATGGAATAATTAAAATATAGCTCCCTAGTATTGAGAGGCTTTTATATGATAAAGAGAAGTCACCTTCCCTCGATTTAAATGGACCGAAGGTCCACACGATTTATTTAAGTTGAGATGCAAAAATAAAATATGACATGAAGGCATGATGACATGATGCAATGCAAAAATAAATAACACAAGCAAAAGAAACACACGGGCAACCCCGGAACATCTGGAATCTTCTGGAATCTTCTGGGACGTCGGTCTCGGGCGTCACAACTCTCCCAAACTAACAGAGGATCTCGACCCGAGATCCTAGAGATATCACCGGGTAAAAACGGAAGAGGAAGAGGTAAAACAAAGTTGCTTCTTTGACAGCCGAGTGAAACCAAGAACCTTGAGAAGTTAAACAAGTTGAAAGAAAGAAAGCAACGGAGATGAACGAAGATGAAACACTCCGTTAGAAAAGAGGAACAAGGAGCATTATGAGAACCTTGAAGGTTGAAAGACATGAAACAAGAGCTCACGGACCAAAAGAATATGAAACTGCAAGGGTATAGCCAAGGAATAAGAATGACAGAATTTGGGCAGCACTCCGTCTGAAAATGGAAGGAAAATAACAAGAACTTGAGGAGATGGAGTGATACTTGATGAAATCAGCAACACACAACCTCCGGAACAATTAAAAGAATGGCACAAGGATAAGAAGAATTCACACAGCACTCCGGTTAACAAAAGAGTTAAAACTTGATAAGATGAGGGAACTAGAATGGAGGACACAACATTCCAGTTAAATGAACAAGCGAGGAAAGAACATGATCTTGATAAAAACAAGATGATGGTTAAAGAGAGCAATATCACAAAACCTCCAGAATGAAAGAATAGCATATAAATCAATGAAAGAATTGAACGGAGAGAAAAAGACAACTTCTCCCATGAATGAATATGAAAAACCTCCTTACGAGGAAGGGTTGAACGGAGTTGTTGGAAAAATCAACAACGAAAGAATATGCTCGTTGTGGGCTTATGGAAAACATCTCAAAATTAAGAGGTGACAACCAGCCACTAATGGAAAACAATTGATTGGATTGAGATCAACAAGGAGACGAAGAACTTATTTCACCGGAATGATAAATGAAGAACTTGGGGCATTTATAAGCACCATAATAGCAACAATCCTTAGGGAAAGCTTTTAGGTGAAATATAACCCAAGATGACTCCAACGAATAAATTGAAGGGTTGAAAAGATCTCCTGAACAAAGAAAATGATGGGTTTAAATATCTCATACTTGACAACTCGTGAATCATAAAACACGAAGGAAAATTGTCAAAAATGACATAACACCATCTGAAAAGATAAGGTAGAAAGGATTGCAATAGGAAGCATGATGAAGAATGCTTGAGCTCCAACAAGAATCTTGATGAAGACTTCGAGGATGAATTAAATGATGATGAACCACCATGAAGAACTCCGGTAATGAAAGCATGAGAAGTGAAAGATGAAAAGAATAAGATTCAAAGCCTGCGATGAATTAGATGGAGCTTGAAATGATATAATTGAAATAACTTGAAGCTCCGGAAAACAAGATGAACAACTTAGAACCAAGGATATGATATGATGACAAGCTCCGAAGGAAGGAATTAAATCCCCTTGAAGGAATAAGAATAAGAATTGTGTCATGCATCTCCTTCACCAATTTAAATTGATGACAACCAAAGGATTTAGCATACTACTTATTCTCGTTGGAAAGAATTAAAGAGAGATCTAGCACAAGCTCGGATAATTAGTCAACGAACCACCGGTAGGATTATGAAAAGAACGAGTGAAATAAAACGATAACAAGGAAGAGTAAACTTGAAAGAACCATCGTAAGAATATGGAGACGAACGAAGAGACATCGATGAAGAATATTTGGAGGACGAAGTTGAAAACTGAGAATGAAGAAATATTCTGAAATGATGGCCTTCGGAGGATCACAAAGAAAAGAATTCAAGAAATGCTTCGGGTGGTATAAAAGAATTCCTCACAATCAAAACAATAATGAGGATGGCATGAAGCTAGAACCACAAATCTTCAAGAGAAGGGCCAGGAATTAAGAGAAACACTTCTCCGGTCTCCAAATGTTGAAAATGAAGACGAGAAAGCTATGAAGAATTGTTGAGCACTCCGGAATGAAGAATTAAAAGGTTGAACCAATGATGAAAAGAATTTGAAAATGATCTTGGAGAAGGCATGTGACTGATGGAATTCATTCTTACGTCACACTTTGAAAAGAATTTGAGTATAACTCCAGAAAAAGAAGAGTCAGGTAAGATCCTGGGAAAAGACCTGTGGGATAGGGCCCACTCAAAGAGATCACCGTTGGAAAAGATTGCTTCATATACTGCACCGGTTGAATTAAATGGCTTGAATAAGATGACAATCTCAAAATAGCTTGAAGGGTTTAAAAATGGAATTATGAATCTTCAGCACTCCGGATATGAATAGTAAGAGGAGTATGATTAATTGGAGCACCGGAATAAGAAAGCATTGTGAAAAGAGGAAAAAGATAAGATCAACACCGAAATCTTGAATTACATCCACCGGCAGAATTAGAGAACAAAAGAATGATGAACTTGAAGCTCTTGAGCATCTTCATGATAAGGCACCGGATAAGAACATTGAAGGAAAGAATGAAGAAACATCACATGAATAAAATGGATATTTCATCTGAGAATTCTTGCTCTGAGAAGAAGAAGGGTGGGAGGGTGGGAAAAACAAAAGCAACTTGGGGTGAATGAAACAGACAAATCGTCAGATTTCTCAACGACGTCCGTATGGAATAACTTGAAGAGAAGGCACACCGGTTGAAAAGGATTAACATGACCATCTTGATGATCAAGAAGGACTAGCACTCCCATAGATATATGAGAACACCGATTAGAAAAGGTATGGGATCAACATTTGACATCGAAGCAACTCGAATACCAGAATCAAAACAAAAACAAAGGGTAGATGTGCAACATGATCTTCACAATATCATCCGAACAGAGAATTGCACGAATGAATTCCGCAGGTACATCACTTGACGAGAAGCCACTTGGAGAACAAAAAGTAAATAAAAAGGAACAAGGATCAGATAGAACAAATACAAGATAGAAGTTTCGTTCGACATCTTCGTGCTGAAAGCTCATGGAACGTGTTACAAAAGGGTTTTGCAATCCCCGGATCAGCATAGCCAAGGACCCTTTAAGATGCAACTCCCGATCAGAACAAGTCCATAAAACCACTTCACTCAATGTAGAACCCCAAACTTCATATCGAGCATCAGTTGGAAGAATGCCTAGAACTACTAGATGAACCCACCTATAGATTTCCGAAAGATTCCAGTTATGCAATCAGGTGTTGGGGATACACGGGAAGCACCGCGCAATCAACTCTAAACCTACATCCAGGTGTATCCATCCTTCAACACATAACCAGTCTTTCTCGGAAACTGTGTACCTCGGACCTTCGAAAAGCATCCACTATAACAAGCTATGGCAATACTCTCGAACTACCTCCCCAGTACTGGGTGATGTCGGGGTTATCTTGCCACTGGCCGTATAGGAGAGATTTTCGATGTCGGCCGTCTTAAGTATTTAGTACTGCCGCGATATGCTTGTGTCAATGATACCCCGAAGCTCAACTCCTCGGGAACAGGAGGCATCGGGAACAATATCGTTGTCAGAAGAACATCGAAACAATCCCAGAATACTCGCGGGATCCTAAAAAAATTTGGTGCAATTTTTGAAAGTAGAAGAGGTAAGAGTAGACGTCAGGAGTCCTCACCAGAATGAAAAGGGATGAGAAGCAAAGAAATCCTACTCTCCGATATAATATAGGACTCAAAACATTTTCAGTGTGTGCCTAGACTCAACCGTCAACGATTCGATCAATCAGTGGGGGCTTCTAGGTCGGAGAAGGCTCTGAATACCAACTTGTAATGCCCAGGATGGGACTATACCTCCTACGTGTCGAGGCACGACTTAAAGGTATAAGCCCATCCTAGAATGATCTCAAGTTTGGTATCTTTGCACGACTCATGTAAAAGAGGGATTAAATTGCAAAAGGAGATAGTTGGCTTACACTCGCCACTTCACACAATACATTACATAAGCAATCATCATTCAAAACATCACAACCCGACTACGGGCGAAGATCCAAAAGAAAGATACCAAAACAACATAAAGCCACAGGTCAGGATCGAATCCTAGTAGAAACCACTACTGAACATCGAAACGTTACAAACAAACGGTCACACTCTGCATCGAGCTCCCGATGAAGAACTGATCCA
This sequence comes from Secale cereale, assembly GCA_902687465.1. NCBI lineage: Eukaryota > Viridiplantae > Streptophyta > Magnoliopsida > Poales > Poaceae > Secale > Secale cereale. The sequence continues at coordinate 233,139,721 of LR738709.1, read as the reverse complement.
TCACCTGCTTCAAACTCGGCTGAACCTGCATCTGGTGTGGTGAAGTAACTGTGAGCCACAGAGGACTCAGCAATCCCGTTACCGGGTAACACGACTATTTAAGCCTTGGATGAGGACAAGGCTGAAGAAAGAATAAGAGGTGAAGGGACAACCAAGAGTCTGCAGCAGCAACTAGCACTAACTTACGTAATAGAGAGCGAGAAGAGAAGTGCATCGGTCGAAAGATGATCACGAAGTGATCCTAACTAAAGCCGGACAAACATAACCCCACCGTGTTCAACTCCCGAATCCCTATTCGGAAATTGACAGTCACGGTACACACGCTGGTAGTGTATTAGTAACATTGTGTCAAGTTATCTACAACCGGAATTAACAAGCTCCCATCTGCCACATAACCGCGGGCACGGCTTTCGAAAGTTCAAACCCTGCAGGGGTGTTCCAACTTGGCCCATCACAAGCCCACGATCCGCGAAGTCGCAACTCCATAGGTGGGAAGACCCGAGTATCCTCAGAATCCCGTGCTCAAGTTAAACCGAACTAAGGTAAGGCTAATCCAGCAAATCCTCCCGGCGTGCCGACACCCTGATAGTAGCCGCGCGTATCTAGTCTCAGGCCACGACCGGATGAGCACAGCGTACAGCGGCCGAAATACCCAAGTTGCCAAGGGGGGCCCCGCACACGACTCTAGTTTGGACCAACACTCAAATCGAGCACTGGCCCAGGGGGGTTGAATTAAGATGAAAGGGGTAGCTAGTCCCATTCAAGTTTTATTAGTTTGTTATTAGGCAAAATAGTACCAATGTTGGGACTTGCTGGAAAAGACTTAGCACTTAGCGGTTTATCAAGGGGGTCCCATACACCCCAACCGTGTTAGGAATGCATAATCAAGGAACATAACACCGGTTTATACGGTTCCTAACGGCATGAGTGGAACAAATCACCAAGCAAAAGGCTTAGCCTTCCACCCTTGCCAGTATATAGATGATTTCATTTTTAAGCATTTATATAGTGTGATATAACCCAACCAAACTTCAACATGAAGCAAGCATCTTCAATCTTCACCTGCAACTAACAATGCTATAAGAGGGGCTGAGCAAAGCCTACGTATAGCCAAGCAACGGTTTGCATAGGTAGGTTGGTTAAACATGGCAATTGGTTACAAGTAAGAGGCTGACAAGAAAGACATGGGCATCGAGGCAAAACTATAGAGCGATACTCTAGCAATAGGCAAAAATAGTAACGGTATCCGGGTTCGGTCATCTTGCCTGGGATTCCACAAGGGAGAAGAACGGATCCAAGAAGAAGACGGAGCAACAGCCGAGCGGATCCTCACAACTCCGGAACGGAACTGAAGCTAACAAGAGAAGCAACCGGAAAGAAGAAAAACAACACGGTAAACACACAAGCATAAACATGGCATACGATGCACAAACAAGTATGATGCATGTCCGGTTTAATTATGCAAGGCATGGCAAAGTGCACAAACAAAACTACAAGTTAAGTGGAGCTAGTTGCATATTGACGAAACACCACATTAATTATTTAGTTGACTCTCATTTAATTACAAGACAAGATTAATTGTTTTTAACATGGCAAGAGGTGAAGCATAATAAAACTACACTATTAAGACATTTTAAATGGGGCCGGAGAATAACAACATATCCGGAAAAATCCCCATGAGCATGTTTAATAATTATAAGCAAACAACAATTAAACATTCTCATGTTGTTATCATGATGCGGATGACATGATCAAGTTTTATGCAATTATTATTAAAAGGTGACAAGAAGAAGATAAGAAGCATTTGTCACCGTGGTGGAACGAAAGGGTGCCACGACAACGATCCGAAAATGATGCAACACATCCTCTCGGTTCCGGTTTCTCGTTGAGAGACCGGTGCAAAAGATGAAGGGCGGCGTGAGCAAGTTGAACAAGATGGAAGTGGGTCGATCCCGTTGCCGGGTTCCCACGAGTCGGTGACGAGGCAACCGAGGAACATGACAAAAGGTCGAAACGGGCACGGAGCACACAAGGGAAACATTTCATACAACCACAACAAGCATCACACGGGTCACGTCTCGGGTTATACCTTCGAAACACTCGTTTCGGGACGGTTCGAGAGCGTCGAGGAAGTAGCCGTAGTAGTGGAAGTAGAGGAAGTAGTCGTTCACGCGGGTCGTAGAGGAAGTAGATGTTCGGGCGTCGAGTTCGTAGATGTACTTCTCCGAAGGGGTACTTGTCATCGTCTTGTGTCGGCGTTTTTGTATCGTAGATGTTCATGCCGCGTGTAGAGGTACTTGTCGGGATCGTCGTCGACGTAGGGGTACGCGTTCGTAGATGTACTCGTCACCGTAGTCGTTCGGTCGTCGTGGTACTTGGGGGGGTCTCGGCGATGGTAGTGGTACTTGGTCGTGGAACTTGCGTTTCTCCTCGTAGTCGTACACGGTTCTTGCGTAGCGGTACTTGTCTCGTCGACGGTAGGGGTACACGGCGACGGTAGTTGTACGGGTCCAAAAACAGATACACTTACTGCTCCATGGTTACTTGAGATTAACATTAACAGCAACAAAACAGCACAAAAAAAAGGAAAAAGGCTGCTCGGGACGACGATCTGGAAAAAAGGACGGGGCCTTCGCGGTCTTGCTGGAGGTGAGGCAGCAGCAGCATGGCACGGGTGACGAGGCGAGGACGCGGCCTTGCTGGAGAAAGGGATGCGGCCTGGCCGCGGCGCTGGGGGCCCGGATGCGGGACCTGGGCTCCTGGCCGCTGGTCGACGCGGGACGGAGGGGCTCTGCCTGGAGGATGCGGGCGCCCGAGGCCAGAGGAAGGGCCTCTTGGCCGCGCGACGGGGCTCCGTCCCTGGACGATGGGGCTGCAGGCATAGGTGCCCCCGGCGTGGCGAGGGAGCCTGGCGAGGCAGGAGGCGAGGACCTGCTCGCGGAAGGGAAGGGCGCCGAGGGGGAGGAGGGAGCCCGCGTGCGGGGCGGCTCGGCGCAGAGGAGGAGGTCGCGAGGTGGGCTCGCGGGGCGACGGAGGGTGCTGCCTGCGCGCTGCCGTGCGGACGAGGTAGAGGCCAGGCGCCGGGCTCCTGCGCTGGACTGGCGGGGCGACCTGGAGAACGAAGAGGCGGGACGGCAGGGCCTCTGGCGCGGCTGCGCTCTGGCCGCGGGCTGTAGAGGAGGGGCCGACGAGGGGCTCGGGGTTGGAGGAGGGGATGCGGGACTGGCGCTGCTCGAGGGACAGAGGGAGAGGGAAACGGGCGAAGGGAACGGGGGTGCGGGGCGCTGTTAGCGAGAGATGGGTGGCGGCGCGCACAGGGAGGAAAAGGGAGAGAGCGAGAGGGCTTAGGGTTCGGTGGGGTTTGGGCCTGCTGGGCCTAGGGGGAACTGGAGCCGGCTGACTAGGGGGAAAGGAGGCCCAAGAGGCTGGTTGAGAATGGCCAGAAGGGCTGGAGGCTGCTGTTTTTTATCCAAACAAAACAGAAAACCGCAAAGGAGAAAAAAATAAAGGAAGGAGGTGTTAGAAAAAGAGTTAGGGCAAGAGGTAAAATTCCCTGGACCCGCAAAAATGTCAGGAATTAAAATAAAATAGTTGGGGGGGTTTTGGAGGAACCTCGAAACAACAGAAAGAATTAAGACAAGGTTTAGAAGTAGAAACTCGAAGTGAAATAAACATGGGGAATTTGCAAGTGTGTTGGGGTAATTCCAAAGAATGGAATAATTAAAATATAGCTCCCTAGTATTGAGAGGCTTTTATATGTTATAAAGAGAAGTCACCTTCCCTCGATTTAAATGGACCGAAGGTCCACACGATTTATTTAAGTTGAGATGCAAAAATAAAATATGACATGAAGGCATGATGACATGATGCAATGCAAAAATAAATAACACAAGCAAAAGAAACACACGGGCAACCCCGGAACATCTGGAATCTTCTGGAATCTTCTGGGACGTCGGTCTCGGGCGTCACATTAGCATCATAGACGGTATATAGAAAGATACATCTCTTCTGGAAAACTGCTGAAGAGCAAGGCGAATATTGAGCGTTCATTCATGTTGAAGGTCTTTGCAACTTTAGGCCAGTGCCTGTGGATGATTGACCGTCTGTCCTTCGTCCTCGTCAGGAACACTTCAATATTGAACCGTGGGTCTTGTATGAAAACCTTCCTCGCATCCTGACCATAGAGGTTTTTTAAGAGGTAATCATCAGTGAATTGCTTTGGATAGGCCTGAAAACAAGGATGTGCATAAATATCTTCTCTATATTGGAAATGGGCAAATGAATAAAAGAAAGGCAAGGTAAAATAGTTAGTACCATCTTGTAGTGAACTGATGTCTTCTTCATTGTGGAGACAAAGAGATTGTTGTTTTTTGTTGCTAATTTATTTATTCTAACAATCTTACTGAGTTTCTTGATTTGATTGATATTCATGGACAACTCATTTCCCCATATGCAAAAAGGGTCGAACAGTGGGTCAAAACCTCTGACAGTAGGACCTACATGTGCAAGACCAAATTGTTAAAAACCAAAATATTAGAATGGTTCCTACAATTGCAAAATAATGTGCTATTAGAGAACGAACCATGCACGTGCTAACCTCGATTGTAAACCTCAGTGCTTCCCATTGTTTCCGTGGAACACATATAAGGTAGTTACTCATCAGGTTAAGTAAGGGTTCGCATGCTATCAATAAAATATGTTGATGAAAAATAAGCACATTGCAGATTCATTAGATTAATTCAAGTCACACGAAAAACCCATTTATCCAAACCAAGCATAATTAAGAACTAGGAAATATATCACTTGTATATGTTTCTCATGTATTAAGTGCAATCAAATTTGATTTATTCCTCACATGCACAACAATACAAAATTCTACCCACGACAATTGTACAGCGCATTGCAGAATTGAACCAAGCAGTTAACTAAACACCACAACAAATGAACCAAACATTAACTGACCACCACATTGCACAATATAACAAACTCTTAATAGAAGATCAGACGGTTAACCAAACAGTTAACTACAGCCAATTGTAGCAATTGTATTTGTTTGTCATGTATTTACTACAGCCAAATTCAATTTATTCCTCACATGGTATACAATAACATAATGCACCCACAACTATTGAACATTGCATTGTAGAATTGAACCAAACAGTTAACTAAAAACCACAACACAACAGAACCAAACGTTAACTGAGCACCACATTGCACAATGTATAAACAAACCAAGCATGCTTAACAACTAGGAAATATAGCAATTGTATTCATTTCTCATGTATTTTGTAAAGATAAAGACCATTTATTTCTCGGCAAGCATCCATGTCATCCATCGCACCATACTCGGCAAGCATCTGGCCATCCGTGTCTGCCATCTCTTTGGAAAGGCCGCCACAAGCTGGGCGTGGGTGGACGCGATATGGGCTTGGACGGGCTCCGTCATTGCAAGGTATGCGACGGAGGAACGGACAGCTACTCGAACGCTCCCGGCGATTGCCAGCTCTTCGGCTGTGGGTTGCCGACCATTGTCGGAGAAGCTTCGTTCTATTTGTGCGGTGACCACCAGGAGCTGGGCGTGGGCGGCCTCGACATGTTCGTGGGAGGCCTCCATCAGGGCTAGGGCTGCCGCTGCGGTAGGGACAACTGTTGTGCCGATCTCGGAAGTTGCTATCCCTGAGACAGATGTTGCTGCCGCCACCTGAGAAGCAACAATGACCTTTTGGGCTGCCTTTGCCACCCGGTCGCAGATTGCAGCCACGCTCATGCACCTTGTCAGCACACGCATGGCGGCTACGGCCGCGCTCTCGCTAGAGTAAGCCACCAAAGTTGCCCTTGCAACGCATGTCCACGTGGCCATCTTTCACCGGCAACGATTGAATAGTGAAATGATATTTGGGGAGCAAGCTCGTGTGCTTGAGACGCCGGCTGTCGACTGTAGCCGACACATGTTCTCGCGTAAGCCATAGGCATACTATACACCGACGGTGTTCCAGGATATTTTGTGCTGCATCTCACATGGTTGGTGATAATAAACTGTGTGTGATCTAGTTGATTTTTCATCTTGATTTGAATTACATAATGGGGTCACAATGGCAATGGATGGTGTTTGAATTGAGTGTCAACATAGAACAACAGGAGTGTTGTGTCAATTTTTGGAATTTTTCGTGGTTTGCTTAGACATTTTTATATATTAACTGAGTTTTCTATGCATTCATCTGCATAATTCAAATTTGAACTACAAGCGCATGCTCTAATGCATATAAATTAGTTGAAGATTCAAATCCGTGTCCTTCGTTGCCTGCTTAGGTCCCATGCAAGAAATGGGAATGAATGTCAAGCACCCTGCCACCATCACTCGGCCGCAATCATTGAGATACCTAGTTTTTAAATACTAGTAAATCCAAAACTCATCTGAAATTCATGAAACTTGGCATGCTATCATGGAGCGGCATCAACATGCCGTGGTAAATTTTTTGTCCCATTATGGGCAGGTTTGGGTATATGCTTCTCACAAACCGGAGCTTCTCGCAACAAGCATGGTGGTTTCGGTAGGGAACGTCCCACCTTTCGGCAGGAAACAATATCCATTGCCTCTTATTGCTTCCAAAAAAATTGTTGTTTCAACATAGAACAACAGGAGTGTTGTGTCAATTTTGTGCTTTCTCGGGGTTCATTTGGACATTTTTATGAATTAACTAAGTTTTGAATGCATTTATGTGCATAATTCAAATTTGAACTACATGGACATGCTCCAGTGCGTATAAATTGGCTGAAAAATCAGAACTGTGTCATTGGGTGCATGCTTAGGTCCCATGCAAGAAATGGGAGTGAATTTCAAACGGTAGGGCACTATTGATTGCCGGCAAAACATTGAGATGCCTGGTTTTTAAATTCGAGTAAATCCAAAACTCGTCTGAAATTCATGAAACTTGGCATGCTATGATGGAGTGGCATCAACATGCCGTGGTAAATTTTTTGTCCCATTTGGGTCAGGTTTGGGTATATGCTTCTCACAATCCAGAGCTTCTCACAACAAGCATGGTGGTTAGGGAACATCCCACCTTTGGGGACGAAACGATATCTATTGCCTCTTATTGCTTCCAAAAATATTCTCGTTTCAACATAGAATAACTTGAGTGTTGTGTCAATTTTTGTGATTTTTCGGGGTTCGTTTAGACATTTTTATGCATTAACTGAGTTTTCAATGCATTAAGTGCATACTTCAAATTTGAACTACATGCACATGCTCTAGTGCATAAAAATTGGTTGAAAATCAGAACTGTGTCCTTGGGTGCATGCTTAGGTCCCACGCAAGAAATGGGAATGAATTTAAATCATGAGGGCACTGTTGATTGCCGGCAAAACATTGAGAATCCTGGTTTTTAAATTCTAGTAAATCCGAAACTCGTATGAAATTCATGAAACTTGGCATGCTATCATGGAGCGACATCAACATGCCGTGGTAATTTTTTTTGTCCCATTTGGGGCAGGTTTGGCTATATGCTTCTCACAAACCAGAGCTACTCACAACAAGCATGGTGGTTTCGGTAGGGAACGTCCCACCTTTGGGGACGAAGATATACATTGCCTCTTATTGCTTCGAAAAAATTTCTCGTTTCAACATAGAACAACAGGAGTGTTGTGTCAATATTTTTTATTTTTCGGGGTTCGTTTGGACATTTTTATGCATTAACTGAGTTTTCAATGCATTTATGTGCATAATTCAAATTTGAACTACATGCACATGCTCTAGTGCATATAAATTGGTTGAAAAAATCAAAACTGTGTCCTCGGGTGCATGCTTAGGCCCCATGCAAGAAATGTGAATGAATTTCAAACATGAGGGCACCCTTGATTGCCGTCAAAACATTGAGATGCCTGGTTTTAAAATTCTAGTAAATCCAAAACTTGTCTGAAATTCATGATACTTGGCATGCTGTCCTGGAGCGGCACCAACATGCCGTGTTAAATTTTTTGTCCCATTTGGGGCAGGTTTGGGTATATGCTTCTCACAAACCAGAGCTTCTCACAACAAGCATGGTGATTTCGGTAGGGAACGTACCACCTTAGGGGATGAAACAATATCCATTGCCCCTTATTGCTTCCAAATTTTTTCTCATGTCAACATAGAACAACAGGAGTGTTGTGTCAATTATTGTGATTTTTCGGGGTACGTTTGGATATTTTTATGCATTAACTGAGTTTCAATGCATTTATGTGCATGATTCAAATTTGAACTACATGCACATGCTCTAGTGCATATAAATTGGTTGAAAATTCAAATATGTGTCCTTGGGTGCATGCTTAGGTCTCATGGAAGAAATGGGAATGAATTTCAAACACCAGGGCACCATTCATTGCTGCCAAAACATTGAGATACTTTATTTTTAAATTCTTGTAAATCCAAAACTCGTCTGAAATTCATGAAACTTGGCATTTTATCATGGAGCGGCATCAACATGTAGTGGTATTTTTTTGTCCCATTTGGGGCTGGTTTGTGTATATGCTTCTCACAAACCAGAGCTTCTCACAACAATCATGCTGGTTTCGGTAGGGAACGTCCCACCTTTGGGGACGAAACGATATCCATTGCCTCTTATTGCTTCAATTTTCGTGATTTTTCGAGGTTTGTTTGGACATTTTTATGCATTAACTGAGTTTTCAATGCATTTATGTGCATAATTCAAATTTCAACAACATGCACGTACTCCATTGCAAATAAATTGGTTGAAAAAACAAATCTGTGTCCTTGGGTGCATGCTTAGGTCCCATACAAGAAATGGTAATGAATTTCAAACACCATGGCACCGTTGATTGCGGCAAACCATTGAGATGCCTGGTTTTTAAATTCTAGTAAATCTAAAACTCGTCTGGAATTCATGAAACTTGGCATGCTATCATGGAGCGGCATCAACATGCCGTGGTAAAAAAATTATCCCATTTGGGGCAGGTTTGGGTATATGTTTTTCACAAACCAGAGCTTTTCACAACAAGCATGATGGTTTCGGTAGGGAACATCCCACCTTTGGGGACGAAATGATATCCATTGCCTATTGTTGCTTTCAAATTTTTTCTTGGCTCAACATTGAACAACAGGAGTGTTGTGTCAATCTTTGTGATTCTTCGGGGTTCGTTTGGACATTTTTATGCATGAACTGAGTTTTCAATACATTCATGTGCAAAATTAAAATTTGAACTACATGCACATGCTCCAGTGCATATAAATTGGTTGAAAATCAAATATGTGTCCTTGGGTGCATGCTTAGGTCATATGCAGGAAATGGGAATGAATTTCAAACATCAGGGCACCGTTGATTGCCGGCAAAACATTGATTACTTTATTTTTCAATTCTAGTAAATCCAGAAGTCATCTGAAATTCATGAAAGTTGGCATTCTAAAATGGAATGGCACCCGACATGCTGTGGTATTTTTTGTGTCCATTTTGAGAGAAGGCACTCGAATAATGACAGCCAACAAAGGAATTTTGAAAAAACAGCTGCCACATTTATATCTCAAACATTTGTATAATTCAAACCGTATGCGTTCTGTTAACAATTCATGTGACGCCATGTGTCTTGTTTTTAATGGATGTAGGAGGTGCCGTGCAGACAGCTGCTTGACCTTGACTGAACGGGAGGCGTGCGAGCGCCGTCCGGTGCGCAGGCTGACCGAGAGGCGTGCAAGCTGTCCTCGAATGTGAAGGCTCACCGGGAAGCGTGTGAGCTGTACCCTGCGTAAGCTCACTGGGAAGCGAGCCATTTGACTTCCGTGGCCGCCCTTCTTGCTGGCATCCTCTCCATTAATGGCGCCCAAGCCGCAGTTTAATTCAGTTTTTAAATATAAAACACTCATCGCAAACGTTTTAGTTAGAACACCCATATGCAAACCGACAGCTTCCCCACGAAGCCAAGAGAAAATGTGCCGAGCAGGATTTCTGCAGCTCTTGATCGCAAACGTTTTAGATAGAACACTTGTATGCAAAGCGAGAGCAGCGTAGGATTTGTGCATCCCTTCGACGCAATAGGTTTTTTGGATGACCCGTGTGCAACCACGTACAAACAATTTGGTAAGATTTGTCAATCCTTGTAACACTGCGATTTGTCAAAATATGAAGCTAAAAATCACTAGCAGTATCTAATTTTCGCAACTAAAATTCAATAATTAAGCTTAGATTTCATTCATAGATTAAGCAGTCATTCTTAATTTATACAAACAGTTCAACTCGACAGCTGAACCGACCAAACTTTTCCTCAGTTGTTGCCAACCACGTACTGAAATAGCTAGTTCAATTATACATACTACCTAATTTTAAGTATGTTGTATAGTTCCACCACATCTATAGTCAGATGACCTGAACAAAATAGCCCCTAAATACTACTACTACTACTCCTACTACGGAGGGGCTTTGTACTAGTTCCGGCTGCCTCTCCTCTGCTGAGCACGCTCAGTAAGAGGCGGAGGAGGAGGAGCCTACCGACGAGCTGGGCAACTGCAATACGGTGCCGGCCGCTGTTGCAGCTTCAGCGACGCTCACCTCGAACGCCCTATGCCGGTCCAGACGACCCGTCTCGAAGCGGTGGTTCTCCTCATAGGTCTCCTGATTCCTCGCCTTTGAGGCGGCGTGTGCCGCAGCCACTACGGCGGTAAGGCTCTTTGCATGCTCGACGAGGCGCTCCTCCTCGTCCTGCAGGAACTCGATGTAGCGTGAAAGGTCGCTGAAGCACGTCCGGGCATCCACCTCCGCCTCCTGCCTTCGGGCGGCGATGGCGGAGCGGGTGATGACCCCGGCGGTCAACGGTGGGCTGGCGGCCACGGCAGCCGACGACGGGGTGGCGGCCACGACCACCACCTCCCGCCTTCGGGCCGCGGTGGTGGACCAGGTGATGGCCACAGTGGCCGGCATTGGGGTTGCAACCACGACGGCCACCTCCCGCCTTCGGGCCGTGGTGGCAGAGCGAGCAATGGCCCTGGCTTTCGACCGTGGTGTGGCGGCAATGGGAGCCGGCAACTGCTGCCGACGGGGCAGCGGCGGCGGATCGTGTGGTGGGTGTTCTGCGCTCACACAACAGGTAGCGTGCGGCGGAGCGTGTGGTGGGTGTCCTGCCACGGTGTAGCCTCCCAGCTGGAGCTGTCCTCTGATGACGGCGGAGTGGCTTAGCATCGACGATGGACCGATGCCATTGGCGATTGTGGGAGAAGCAGACGAGATAAGCTACAGGGAGGTAGGGGAAAATGCAACACAGGACTCGCCGACCGTGAGGGTTTTTATAGCAGGCCGGTACGCATTGGGATTTTGGGGGATTTCACCGAGTCAGGCGGGAAGATTGCGCGGGAACCTGCGAGGTTGCGTAGGAACGGGCTCACCGACGATTCATTGGCGCCACCGTTTGGCGAAAAGAACGCCCACGCGCATTGCGCAAGCTTGCACTGTAAGCCGTCTGTGGTAGCGGGGTGACAAGACGTGCGAGAGGAGGACGAAAGGCCACGTGCACATTTGGTTAATAAAAAACGTTTGCGATTTAATTACGTACTATACCATCGTCCTGGTTTATAAGTATGATTTAACTAATAAAATACGAATGCATGTCGCCAAAGGTTATATAGTTGGATTTGTATTTGAACATAGTTTCCAATTATATAATTTTTAAAACATGCATTAACATTTTGTTTGTTAAATTTGAGTGCAAAGTATGGCACAGAATATAAAGAAGACAATATAGAATAGACGAAGGTGGTAGTGCACATCTGCTCTCTATGCAGTGATGCAACTGTCAGCTGGCTTGTAGGCGACCATGTCCTACGTGTTCAACTGCTCTATGTGTGCGGTTGCTTGTGGTTCAGGAGCCTACGGCGCGCTCTGCTCGTGTCCCGCCGTGCGTGCTCTACTCTCGCGTCCCTCCGAGTGCTCTTCCCTTGTGCCTCAACGCGCGCTGCTAGTGTTTGGGGCCGGCGCACGATCACATGCATTTGTGTCCAGGCGGTTGCGCCGGGCGCGGCGCGACGATGCAGTTACCCGATGTAAAAACTGCTATGCGGACGCGCCGAGAATCCACGCCGCCCAGCCCCCTTTTATTCCTGCGGCCATTTATCTTCATCTCTCGTCTCACACGACACAATAAGCACACCCATGAGGACACATACATAGAGGACATCTGGCAGTTCCGATGGCGCTCTCGATGGCTCCAATGGCGCTCCCAGCGGCCGACGAGGACAACGGCGGGGAGTTCAACACACATCACGTAGTGGACACCCACATGAGGGGGAAGGCCCTCTCAGCGGTGTACACGAACGATCCGGTATCAGTGGGGAGCTCCATCCATACTATGGAGCAGTTCCTTGCCGAGAACAAGTACCGAGTGGTCGGCTTCAACCTCGTGTACACCATGGGTCATGTCGGGCAAGATCAGAACGTTGCCGTCGCCCAGTTCCGCGTGCGACATGACGTCCTCGTCTACTACTACTACCTTGCCACAAGGCCTTGCGAGTGTTTCTCCAGGTTTATCCACAGCTCCGACTACAGTTTCGCTACGGTGGACATCAACAACGATCTAAAAGCGCTCAAGGTTTCGGACAAGAATTGCCCGAATCTTGTCAACATCCAGCACCACTACGAGGTCTGGGGCAGTGACAAAAACAAACTAAACTCCTTGGTTGACCTCGCCTCAGCCATTATCGACCCCTACTACACGAAGATGAAGGAAAAGAGCAATAAGGACAAGAACGCCTGGCATAGTGTGTGGCATGAGAGACTGGATGGACAACATGTCAAGTACGCTGCGATGGACACATTCACAAGCTATGATATGTACAGGCAGATCTTTGACATGAGGAACTGTCTTCTTCCTGACCAAGACGAGGGATCGAGCCACATAGCAGTGGCGAGAGCGTCACAAGAAGTTGATTACTAGACGATCGTTTCTCCTACTTTAAGTTGCATGCAATTGTTTATTGAGGTGTGTGCGAATGATCTGTATAGTCACTTATGTAATTGGATGTTTATTTCAGTTATATATATGAACACATGTTATTTACTGTAGACAGTGCATTTCACATGGCTTATTAGCAGCAATCGTTTGTATTATTATTGGTCTTCGCACAGATTTCTGATTATGGACCTGTTTGCCGCGTATAACACACATCTTGTTCAGTTTAACCGTTTCCATTGTGTTTCCTAATCACACACAGTTCATCCTAGTGAACCGTCTACTGTATGTCACACACACCTTCATCTGCCTGCCTATTTCTTTTGTTCCTCCTCATCGTAAAAATTTAATTGAACTGAACTGTTTGCCCTTCATCGCACAAGCAACAAAAATCCGAACCATGTTTGATGCATCCGTCATCGCAAACGTTTTGCACCTTTTTTGACGGTTCTTTTACACCACCGTTTGCGATTATGGCATCGCACACAGTTTCGTCGAAGGGTCTCTGATCGTAGTGTCGCGTTAGCACCATCCTGCAGTAGTGCGACTATATCTTTTTCCATCTCATTTGCTCGCGACTAGTAGAATCCGGCTCGGTATGCTTTGCCACGATGGTCCGAGAGGATGCATGGTGACCATAGGTCCCCGAGTGGATCTCATGTAGTATCATTTGACCTTCTTCTGCCGAGATGCAACACTGAGCAACTCCAGTTACACTCTCTCTATAAAGCTGTACACCTATCACAGTGAAGGCTTTGCATCGACGGACAATTTGACGGGCCTCATATTCATCCTCTAGAAGTTCCTTCTTGAGCAGGTACGCAATATATGGTACCGTCCAATCGGGGGTGATTACCAAAACTTCCACGATTAGGTCGACTATAGCCGGGACTTTGATTACAGTCGGATTGGTTGAACTGATTGGTTGTGGGGGCTTGTTTGTGAAAGGATCTTCTTGGATTGACGGGGTATGAAGCTGCTCCAAGAACACATTGTTGGGTATAGGTTTCCGAGTGGAACCTAACTTTTTCAAATCATCAGAAGCTTGATTCGTGATTCGGGGTATGTGGTGGAGCTCTAACCCCTCAAACTTCTTCTTTAGGTTCCTTACTACATTGCAATAACCAGTCATTGCTGGGCTCCTGATATCCCATTCCTTCATCACTTGATTGGCCACCAAGTCTGAGTCGCCGTAGACCATCAGGCGACGGACGCCAAGTGAGATGACCATACGCAACCCATACAAAAGTGCCTCATACACAGCTTCATTGTTTGAAGAATCAAAGTGAATTTGGAGGACATAGGTGAGCTTGTCACCTCTAGGGGATACCAGAACCACACCTGCACTAGAACCATTCAGCATCTTGGACCCATCAAAGATCATAGTCCAATGTTCTGAGTGAATCTGAGTCGGTTGCTGCTATTCAATCCACTCGATAAGGAAATCCGCTATTGCTTGGGACTTGATTGCTTTCTTTGCCTCAAACTTGATATCCAACGGATGGAGTTCAATCGTCCACTTTGACACTTGACCAGTGGCATCCCTATTATTCAGAATTTCTGATAGTGGAGCATCGCTGACGACTGAAACCGAGTGGTCTGAGAAGTAGTGTTCAACTTTCTTCGTGGTCAAAAAAATTCCATAAACAAGCTTCTCATAATGTGGATATCTCTGCTTGGACTGAGTCAAGACTTCAGAAATATAATATACTAGGCCCTCACCTTGTAAGCTTTTCCTTCTTCTTCCCGCTCGACTGTGAGCACTATGCTGACAACTTGTCCAGTGGCTGCCATGTACAGTAGTAGAGGCTCTTTGCTGATTGGGGCAGCAAGCACTGGCTGGGTGGAAAGCAGGGCTTTGTGCTCTATAAACGCTGCTTTGGCGTCAGAAGTACACTTGAACTTGTCAGACTTTTCATCAATCGATAAAGAGGCAATGCCTTTTCACCGAGACAAGAGATGAATCGGCTCAATGCAACCAAACAACTAGTAAGCTTTTGAACGTCATGCACAGGCACAGGGCGTTTCATTCATAGGATTGCTCCAACCTTTTCTGGGTTTGCGTCGATCTTTCTTTCGGAAACGAGGAAACCGAGTAACTTCCACCTCGGACTCCGAATGTGCACTTTGACAGGTTAAGCTTGATATCATATCTTCTCAAGTTGGCAAAGGTTTCAGCGAGGTCAGACAGTAGGTCGGAACCTTTACGTGACTTGACCACGATGTCATCCATGTACGCTCCATGTTCCGACTAATTTAAGTGTGCAGGCACTTCTGAATCATGCGCATGAATGTGGCGCCAACATTCTTGAGGCCAAATGGAGTGGTAACATAGCAAAAACACCCGAATGGGGTGATGAAGGTTGTTTTTATTTTGTCGGGCCCATACAATCGGATCTGATGGTACCCGGAATATGCGTCCAAAAAGGACAAACGCTCAACTCCCACAGTTGAGTCGACCATCTGATCGATGCGGGGGAGAGAGAAATGATCTTTCGGGCAGGCCCGATTGATGTGTTTGAAATAGATACACATACGAAGTGAATCATCTTTCTTAGGGACCATTACAACATTGGCAAGACACTCGGAGTGGTATGTCTCGCGGATGAACTCGGCTACCAGAAGCTGAGCCACCTCCTCACCAATTGCCTTCCTCTTCTCCACGGGGACCGACGGAGATGCTCTTTAACGGGTTTTGCTTTCGGGTCGACTTGCAAACGGTGCTCAGCCACTCCCTTGGGTATACCCGGCATGTCAGACGGTCTCCATGCAAAGATATTATGGTTCTCACGGAGGAACTGGATGAGCGCTTCTTCCTATTTGCTATCGAGTGTTGTTGAGATATGAGTCGGAGCAGCATTGTGGTCAGTCGGGTGAATGTGAACTGGCTTTGTTTTACTAGACGACTGAAATGCAGACTCTGAAGCAGGCTTTTTAGCACGTTACAAATCACTCGGATCTACATTCTTCTGGTATTCTTGCATCTCTACTGCTGCCATCTGTTCATTAGCAATCTTTGAGCCCTTCTGGAGGCACTCTTTTGCTCATTGCCGATTTTTAGTGACTGTGATCACGCCTCTGGGGCTAGACATCTTCAACTTGAGGTACACGTAACATGGTCGAGCCATGAAACGGGCATATGAAGGCCTACCCAGAATAGCATGGTAGGCACTGTTAAAATCCACCACCTCAAACATCAACTTTTCCTTGCGGTAATTCTTTGAATCACCGAAAACCACATCAAGAGTGATCTGACCGAGTGAATCGGCTTTCTTCCCAGGGATGATACCGTGGAATCGCATGTTGCTCTCACTGAGCTTGGACATCGGAATGCCCATCCCTCGAAGGGTCTCACCCTACAAGATGTTCAAACCACTGCCACCGTCCATCAAAACCTTGGTCAGTCGAGTGCCCCCAACGATTGGGTCGACCACCAAAGCTTTCCTCCCGATGGTAGCAATGTGTGCTGGATGATCGGACTTGTCGAATGTAATGGGAGCTTTGACTACTGCAAATACGTTATCGTTACCTGAGCAACCATGTTTAATTCCTTGTTGATGACTTTCATTCGACTTTTTCTCTCGATGTCAGCAAAAATCACCAAAGTGGTATTGACATTGGGGTATCCATCATCCTCCTCTTTGTCCTCATCCTTATCAGATTCATTTCCTTTCTCACCGGGCTGAACCTCTCGAAAGCTCTGAATCAGGAGTCGACACTTTCGAGTGGTATGCTTGGGGTAAATCAGGTTTCCCTCTTCATCTTCCTTGGTGTGTATATGACACGGAAAATCAAGCACATCATTTCCTGCTTGATCTTTAACTTTCTTGGGGATCCAAGGACCCTTAGGGTTTCCTTTGAACTTCCCTTTGTTCAAAACTACGGCCTCACCAGGACCTGCGGGTTCGGCTTTGCGCTTCTGCTTTCGACTGGAATTCCCTCCTCTAGCGTCCTAGGCGACTGGTTTGTTCTTACCACTATGGAGTCGGTCTTCTTCCTCGGAGTTAGGGTACCGACTAGCTATTTCCATCATCCGAGCTAGAGACATGTCCCCTGTCTGAATTGAATTTGAAGCTAAGCTCTCTGTACCACGCCCTCCTTAAAGGCGCAAACTGCTTGATGTTCTGACACATTCTTCATGGTATGATGAAGGGTGGTCCACCTCTGGATGTAATCTCTCAAAGTTTCATTCTGCTTCTAGACACAATGCCGTATTTCAGTCAGCCCTGCAGGTCGTTTGCAAGTGCCTTCAAAGGTCCTGACAAACACTCGGGCCAATTCTTCCCAACTGAAGATGCTACCAGGAGCCTGTCGGATTTCAGGTACCGCAAACCCCTGAGAGCTTCGAACTCTAGGGTGCGCAAAAAGAACACTCTCTCCCAAGCGTGCTCTCATAGATATCTCCGCTCCTCGGGCGCCATCCTAGAGAGGCTGCCCCCTGGGAGGTCTTGATGTCGTCCGCCTCGCGAGGCTTGGCCCCTTGTGAGGGTCTCGGGCTGTGGTTGCTGAAGTAGGGCCATACCAGGCCGTCGATGGAGGCACGAGATGGGCCACAGGTAGGAAAGTCTGTGTACCCCTGTTCCCAGAATGCCGATAGTAGATCTCGGGCCCAAGGTGTGCTCGAACCTGGCTTCGAGGCGAAGCCAAGGGGCAAGTGCGGAGCGCCGCAGGCCCCAATCACCTGCGGCCTTGGTCGACATGTGGCAACTTGATTAGACGTGGGCTTCTCCGCTTCCCCGCGCTGCCTCGACAACTTCCCTCATTTGATAAAAGGCTGGCGAGCGCTGTCGGGTTTTCATTACCTTCCTTAGTCTTGCTCCAGTACCCCTTCTCCTTCCTGCCCCAATAATATCCAGATCCGGCCGATCTCTCCCACGAGTCCACAACTGATGGCGCCTGACAAGGTGAAGACTACTCCCTCGCCCTCCTAGTTTGAGCCCACCTTGAGCGTGCCCATGGTCACGGAGAAGAACATCGCCACCGTGCTCCTGATGACGGTGGAAGGCAGCGACGAGCAGAAGAAGCCTGAGCTCTGGGCCAGCTCCGCTATGCCGGCGCCTCAAGCAGTACTTTTTACCCTTTATTTATGCAGAGCGTCTTCGTGGGGCTAGTTCCCCGTTTCTTCGAATTCTTCTTTGCCGTCCTCCGCTATTATAAGCTTCACGCCCTCCATCATCACCCCAACTTCGTCCTTCTTCTATTGATCTTCGCCTTCTACTGCGAGGCATTCATGGGGGTAATGCCATCAATGATGTTGCTTCTCCACTTCTTCTATCTCGGGATCAAGGAGGGCCAGTTCTCAGGGTGCGCCAACTTCATCGTGGCCAATGGGGCCAATGCAATCTTGAGAGACGGGAAGAAGGCGGAGGGCTTGAGGAACAAGTGGGTCCTCATGGATGCGAAGATATCCCACCCGCTGCTGATGTTGCTGACAAGGGTGCTAGTGTCTCACGACGGGTGGAACAACGCGAAGCTCAATGACCCCCGGGCTGAGCACTTGCTGGCCAGGATGGTGGCTGACCTGAAGCCTGATGACCCTAAGGCGGAGAAGCTGACGGGGCCATGATCATCAAGGAGTTCCGGATGCAGCGTCTGGCCCCCCTCCAAGGACACTCACGTCCCTTGTGGAAGTTCATGGATGAGGGGGACGACCTCCGCCTGCGCCCAGATGCCTTGCCCGACGAGGAGGTGGACAAGGTCCTCTGTATCCTGGTTTCAGAGGACCAATGGTACCCCCCTAACACTCATCTTTCGCTGTATTGCCGCTCATATGGGGCGCAAATTGCTGCCACCATGCCCATCTTCAACGAGCGCGGGCTCATGCCATCGGCGTCCACTGGAGCCTCGGTGGTGCTGTCCTCCAGCGAGTTTGGCCAGGGTGAGGAGAAAACGAACTCGAAGGCGATCCGAGAAGGCACGGGGAGACTTCTCCCCCATGCCAGACTGATCTGCTCCACGTCCTTTCCGATGACGATGACGATGGCGAGCAACCAGCCAGGGTGTTGCCGCGCTTCGCCGGGGTTACCACGAGGCCGAAGGGCACCCCCCTAAGAAGCCGTAGACCGGGGTTCCGAAGAAGGGTAGGTCGGTGCTGATCCCCTAGGGTGGCGCCTCCGCTTCGTCTCTGGCCGGCACCGCTGCGAGTCTGGCCGCTGCGCTCCCATTTGCTCCTGGGGCTCGGGCGCCGATGGCTCAGGTCACGAAGATCTTGGGCTTCGTGCTCTAGAAGAGGGTGAGGGATTACGCCGCCGTGGACCAGTAAGTGTTCCGCCTTGATTCTTGTTCCTATCTTTTCTCCTGCCTCTTGATGCTTCCCCCATGCCCCGTCAGGCCAGCGTAGGTGATGAAGAAGAAGAGGGAGTCGGTGGCGACCCCTGAGACCTAGCCGCCCACTGCGGTCGCATCACCGCCTGAGCGGGAGGACGGTGCCCATGCCTTAGCGGCCAGGTCGTCCTTTTGAGATCAGGAGGCCCATCCGGAGATGGCGGTCTCCATGGCCAAGCCGGCTCCGGAGGCGCCTGCCCTTTGCTCGTCTTCCGGGGCTCCGAGGGCTCAGGAGCCCCAGACCTCTTCTAGTGTGGCCGTCCTGCAAGTCGTGGCGCCCGTGCCGCTTGCTTCTCCTTCCATGACGTTGCTGAGCCGCGATCTTCCTGCTTCGCCCGATGCTCTGGAGAGGGCCCTTTCCGCACTAACCCAACTTCACGATGACCTCCAAGGCCCCGACCACCTCCTGGCGTCGGGGCGCCTGGAGCTACTTTCGGGGTGGTTGCGGTCCGATGCAGTTGTCCAGGCGGCATGGAGTCAGGCCATCACGGCCTCCGAGGAGGGCGAGTGGGCTGCCGTCCTAGCCAGGGCAGCCCGCGATGTGGCGCTGAAGGACGGCAAGGCTGCGAAGGAGCCATTTCTGAAGCTGGAGGCCGAGCTGAAGACCCTGCGCGACGAGCGAGCCGCCGAGACCCGCCAGCTCGGGGTGCGGGAGGAGAATCTGAAGGATCGGGAGGACGCAGTCACTAGTCGTGACATTGAGCTGGAGTAGTCGGCGCGGGAGCAAGCCACGGAGCGCGGCCACGTTAAGAAGGTGAAGGCGGAAGTGGAGGCAAAGATGGTCCGACTAGAAGCCAAAGTGAAGGTTCTTTTTGAAGATCCTGCAACCTTTGAATCCCTCGAGTAGAAGTCATGTGAGGCCCTACATGAGCTCTATGGGAAGGGCTGGAAGAAGCTGCTGATGACTGACGAGGAAGGCCCTGCCAAGCTACTTCCTCAAATCGTCACAGTGCTTGAGGGCGTTGTCTACGGGATAGGCCCCATGGTGGAAGGGGAGGCCTGTTCATTTTCTGCTTCAGCCTAGACACACGTCTTCAGCCACCTCCATCTTCGTGACCCGAGCACCGACCTCGGATCCCTGCTCGAGCATGTGTACGAAGAGCACTACGCAGCTGCCACCAAAGCCGTGAAGGACCGGGTGGATGCCCTGCTGGAGAAGTTCCTTGCCATCGACCCTGCGCCCTTTGCTGGTGATGCCGCCGGCCCTGCGACGGCGGCCGGCGGTGATGCCGATGTTGAGGGAGTGCTCCTTGTGGGCGAAGACAACGCCCAAGGCTGAAGAGGAGACTTGCCGGTAGCGCTTTCCTCCACTTTTATTTCCTGCAAGATGCATCGTGCCTCGTGGAGGCATTTAAACTTATGCTTTGGTCTTCGAAGAACAATATGCTTTGTAATAACTACTAGGATTTCGAGATCTCCTTCCCGCTTGCCCTAGCGTTCTGCGTTGGCAGAGCCCGGCCCTGCACATATCTCAGCCGCCGCTAGCTCGTCTGAATCGCCAGGATGAGGCCAGGGGGTGAGGGGCTACGTGACCAGTTAGGCTCCTGAGACACGACGCTCAGGAGTCCTCCTTGACGTGCGAACATGCCTCGGGATGGGGACGCGATACCAGGCCTTAGTGTTCAGCATCGGCAGAGCCCGGCCCCGCGCATACCTCAGCCGCAGCTGGCTCGTCCGGATCGCCAGGACGAGGCCAAGGGGTGTGGGGCTACGCAGCCAGTTAGGCTCATGAGACGTGATGCTGAGGAGTCCTCCTTGATGTATGAACAAACCTTGGGAAGGGAATACGAAACTAGGCCTTAGTGTTGTGCGTCCGCAGAGCCCGGCCCCATGCATACCTCAGCTGCCGCTGGCTCGTCTAGATCGCCAGGATGAGGCCAGGGGTGAGGGCTATGTGGCCAATTAGGCTCCTGAGACACGATGCTCAGGAGTCCTCCTTGACGTATGAACAGACCTCCATACCTGTCCTGGCGGGGCGTACGCCAGGCGTGACCTGAGCGTAGCCCCCATGCGCAACCCCCATCACACTACTCTCACGAGGGGAAGTGTTCCGACGAGGCTAGACACCGAGCCTGCTGGCTCCCCGAGGTTGATACGGCCAAGGGGCCTCCCTCGGTTATTTATCACCAGCGCGGAGCATTGCGCTTCCGCACTTGCACGAGTATAGCCGCTCCTTGACCGTGTCGACTGCCAGCGTGGAGCATGGTGCTTCCACTAGTGCGTGGGTGATGGCTCCCTCTGAGTGGAGCCCCCAGGGCGTGTACAGCCCCACCCTGACACGTGGCTTGCATGGCAGGGCCAGATGAGGTGTGCCTGGGCACTCGTGAGCCAGCGCGGGACTCACGAGGCCCTACCTCAAGGCGGGTTGCGCCTGATCTTGATCCTCGGTAGCTGCGGGGGTCCTGCGAGATGGCTAGGGAACCTACACCGAATGAATTTCCTGCGATGGTCATATGAGAAGGCCAGACACCAACGACCCAGGAGGTGACGTGAACGGGGTCGGCCCGCTAGACAGAACTCAGTCGTAGGATTTAAAGAAAGGCCATCGGCGCAAGGCTGCCGTGGTGGAGGGGCACCTGAACATGCGCGCCCTGGCTCATCCGTCCACAATTAGCTCATGCGAACGAGGCACCAAGGTTCATGGGAGGTGACATACATAGGAGCTGGCCCGCGAGCCAGAGCTCAGCCTCTTGGGTTTAGCGCGCTGCAGGGACGGACCCGAGCACAGACGCCATGCTAGTCCTCAATCATGAGGCCATCGTGGGTGGACTTACCAGGGCGCATGACATTTATGGTATCGAAGTATCGGGCTAGCATATAATTAGCATGAAGCAACTCACGGAAAGAGGCAAACTAGCTTAGGTAATGTGAATGCGATACATGCCACAGGGACGGACCCATGCGGCCTGGGGATGATGTAGCCCGAGGGGCGCCCCAAGAGAGTAAGCTAAAGATGCAAGAGGATACACGTTGCAGGGACAAGCCTGTGCAACTTGGGGATGATGCAGCCCCAGGGGCGCCCCTAAATGAACAAACTGAAATGGAGTCACCTGGCACCGATGTTGGGGAGACGTTGACGTAGCTAAAGATGCTCGCTGCAGATGTCACTTGTCATGAGCAGCCTGACTCTCGGACCTTGTGCAGCTCCTGAGGTTCCGAGAACTCTCGACGAACCGACACCACTTCTACCAGGATCTCCTGATGCCTGGCCTTGCGAGCCGCTAGGACTCCCCGCATGTGGAGCTGGTATAGGGCCGCCTGGTTCGTCAAACCGAAATGCATGCAGACATAGCTGTGAGGTGGGCCCTCGCACCAGCCCACCTGAGATGGCCAGTAGAGCTCCTGAGACGCGACTCTGTTGAGTCCTGGGACGTTGACGTAGATGCACATGCCGTCGCCCGAGCCTGGGACGACAGCTGCACTTCGTGGTGCGGGGCAGTGCTTGCCTCGCATTGCCCTTGGTACCTGCAAGTCTTCGATGGTCTTGTCAGCGAACTCCTGAGCACTTGGCGCTTCACGCCTTGCCCTCTCTTGAGGGAAACGTGCGGTGAAGCATGCCTCCACATGGTGCTCGAGCGCCTCCCTCGTGACATTGGCCAGGTCAGAGGCCCTCAAGAGGAGAGAACCTCCAAGCCCAGATCTATGACTTGCAAAACCAGAGCTGTGAGTATGAATATAGATTCAAGAAGATGAGTTTGGCTGCAGATTTGAGGATCCCAGAGAATCGATCATCCTTCTACGATGGCGAGCCCATTCCTTGGAATGTGGATGACAAGCCTGCGTCATTAACAACTCCATCATCACCACCTTCAAAGACGGAGACATAATCACATGGGTATCGGCACTCCCCTAGGCAACTGCCAAGCTTGGGGGAGGTGCCCCAGTATTGTATGACCATCACACTCCTATCTTTACCGTTTTTCTTAGTTTGATCCTTTTGGTAATATCTCGAGTCAGTAGAATAAAAGTTTGGTATGATCTAGTCGTGAGCTTTGCTTTATGATCCTTATCTTTGTAATTGAGTCCGTGAGCTATATATAATAAAGATTAGTTTTGTGTCAAGGGCTTGATTATCTCGCTATGATCATGAGAGAGGAAAAGAGAATATAAAAAGTACCAAGAAATCGTATTGATCTTATGGATAGTAATGACTTCACATATAAAGAGTATGAAGAATAAAAGTTGTTGAGAGTGGACAAACATAGTTTTGGTCATCGTTGCAATTAATAGGAAGTAATAAGGAAAGAGAGGTTTTCACATACAAATATACTATCGTGGACATCTTTTATGATTGTGAGCACTCATTAAAATATGACATGCTAAAGAGCTGATGTTGGGCAAGGAAGACAACGTAATGGGTTATGTCTTCTTATATCCGAAATAAAGTATATTGTCATGGATCATCCAACATGTTGCGCTTGCCTTTCCCCCCTCATGCTAGCCAAAACTCCTTGTACCAAGTAGAGATACTACTTGTGCTTCCATACATCCTTGAACCAAGTTTTGCCATGAGAGTCCACCATACCTACCTATGGATTGAGTAAGATCCTTCAAGTAAGTTGTCATTTTTGAAAATCTCTTAATATGTATGATCTATTAGTGTGGAGAAAATAAACTTTATACGATCTTGTGATATGGAAGCAATAAAAGCGACGGACTGCATAATAAAGTCCATATCACAAGTGGCAATATGAAGTGACGTTCTTTTGCGCTAAGATTTTGTACATCCAACCATAAAAGCACATGACAACCTCTACTTCCCTCTGCGAAGGGCCTATCTATTATTCTTACCTTATAAGAGTCATGGTGATCCTGACCTTTCCTTTTTACATTTTATCCTTTGGCAAGCATGTTGTGTTGGAAAGATCCTGACATATATACCCAATCGGATGTCAGCTATAATGATCTATTATTGTTGACATTACCCTTGAGGTAAAAGGTTGGGAGGCAACACTATAAGCCCCTATCTTTCTCTGTGTCCAATTAAATCCGTACCCATAAGTATTGCGTGAGTGTGAGCAATTGTGAAAGACTAAATGATAGTTGAGTATGTGGACTTGGTGAAAAGCTCTTATTTTGACTCTTTCCGATGTTACGACAAATTGAAATTCCTTCAATGACCGAGATAATAGATTGTTAGTTTTCAATGAAGTTTCTGATTCATACTTGACATTTTGAATAGATTGTTACTTTAGTATAAGAGTCATATGACAATATAGATATGTTGCTGTTATAAGATTGATCATGATGCCTTCATGTCCATATTTTATTTTATCGACACCTCTATCTCTAAACATGTGGAAATATTTTTCGATATCGGCTTGGGGGAGTTGATACATCCATTTTGCATCATGCTTTTATGTTGATATTTATTGCACTATGGGCTGTAATTACACATTATGTCACAATACTTATGCCTTTTCTCTCTTATTCTACAAGGTTTACATGCAGAGGGACAATGCCGGCAGCTGGAATTCTGGGTTGGAAAATGAGCAAAAATTGGAGACCTATTCTGCACAACTCTAAAATCCCTAAAACTCCACGAAAATCCATTTCAGAAAATATAAAAAATATATGGCGAAAGAGGTACGAGAGGGGGGCCACCCACTGTCCACGAGGGTGGGGGCGCGCCCCCTGCCTCGTGGGCCACCTGGTGAACCCCCCCCCCCCCCGACTCCCATCTTCTGCTATATGAGGTGTTTTGACCTGGAAAAAATCATAAGGAGGCTTTCGGGACGAAGCGTCGCCGTCTCGAGGCTGAACCTTGGCGGAACCAATCTAGGGCTCCGGCTAAGCTGTTCTGCCGGGGAAACTTCCCTCCGGGAGGGGGAAATCGTCACTGCCGTCATCACCAACAACTTTCCCATCTTGGGTAGGGTTATCTTCATCAACATCTTCACCAGCACCATCCCCTCTCAAACCCTAGTTCATCTCTTGTATACAATCTTTGTTTCAAAACCTCAGATTGGTACCTGTAGGTTGCTAGTAGTGTTGATTACTCCTTGTAGTTGATGCTAGTTGGTTTACTGGGTGGAAGATAATACGTTCAGATCCATTATGCATATTAATACCCCTCTGATTATGAATATGAATATGCTTTGTGAGTAGTTACGTTTGTTCCTGAGGACATGGGAGAAGTCTTGCTATAAGTAGTCAATTGAATTTGGTATTCGTTCATATTTTGATGAGATGTATGTTGTCTTTCTTCTAGTGGTGTCATGTGAACGTCGACTACATGACACTTCACCGTTGTTTGGGTCTAGAGGAAGGCATTGGGAAGTAATAAGTAGATGATGTGTTGCAGGAGTGACAGAAGCTTAAACCCTAATTTATGCGTTGCTTCGTAAGGGGCTGATTTGGATCCATATGTTTCATGCTATGGTTAGGTTTACCTTAATAGTTATTTTGTAGTTGCGGATGCTTGCAATAGAGGTTAATAATAAGTGGGATGCTTTTCCATGTAAGGGCAGCACTCAAGCACCGGTCCACCCACATACCAAATTATCAAAGTAACAAACGCGAATCATATGAGCGTGATGAAAACTAGCTTGACGATAATTCCCATATGTCCTCAGGAGCGCTTTCCTTCATATAAGAGTTTGTTCAGGCTTGTCCTTTGCTACAAAAATGATTGGGCCATCTTGCTGCACCTTGTTTACTTTTACTATTTGTTACTTGTTACCAATTATCTTATCACAAAACTATTTGTTACCGATAACTTCAGTGCTTGGAGAAAACACCTTACTGAATACTGCCTATCATTTCCTTCTGCTCCTTGTTGGGTTCGACACTCTTACTTATCTAAAGGACTACGATAAATCCCCTAAACTTGAGGGTGATCACGATGAAGGATGGTAAATTGTTCATAACAAGCCACAGGAGATCAGCGGCAGGGCCATCGATGAGATCGGCGGCTGTCGAACCCGAAGGGTTGGGGGTGGGCAACTTAACAAGTTACATAACCCGCGTCAAGCCGTCAGTGTTGACGACCTTGATGTCGTAGCCGGCGTCCGCAACATGCTAGAATACTATACACCGCTGATTGAAAGTCTCAATCTAGGTCCAGTCTTCATCGTCAGCTTCCTCGGCAGCCACTTCGCCGACGTCGGGCGAAGAGGCTGCGATAAAGCTCTTTTGGGCCATTCACTCCTCGAGCTCCCCAGGAAGCATAGCCGGGCTTAGGATGTGATGCTCTGGAGTGGGGGAGGGGGTGGGGATGGGGATCTCTGGGAAAGGGGGCGTTTCGCAAGCGTTATCTAAGAAACTCAGGGCAGCGAGGGTATGTATATCGGTGGGTAAACTGCACGGGCATACTGGCAGAGATTAACGATGGAGGTGGTGTGGCGGCCGCGACGACCTAGCTAGGTTTGGAGTGAGGGAGGGGTGGTGTGTATGTGTGTGAGCGGGGGATTTCGGGTGAGCGAAGGATTTGGGGTGTGTTTTTGTGTGTGGAATGGGCGGTCCAAATTGGTGTTTGAGGAAATGCCGCGGGTACAGAAAATTTTACTAGGCGGAAGTAAAATGGTGGGGCTACCGTAAATTTAGATAAGGGATTGAAGCAAGATGGGTGGGAGTAATGAACTTCACACACAGTTAAAACATAATAATCGCGTGCTATCAAACAGAAAAACACTCCAGCCGAGCAGATATTTTTGAGATTGCGAGGGATGGACGCGGGTGTAAAATTCTAGGGCTACTATCGGATTCGGGGCTCTGTAAAAGCCTAGTAAGTTCGAACACTGGGGTATGCTCAAAGAACTCAATTCCCCCTATCAGTCTACTCGCCGTTTGTACGAACTACCTCAAGGAACAAGAAAGAACACGACGCAAGGCAGTTTTCCCAGGTTCAGGCCACCTAGCGGTGAGTGGCCCTACTCCTGCAACGTGGTGGATTGCCTCAAGGTGGGTTGAGGAAGAACTAGTACAGTGGGTGAACAACCTCACGAGGTGTGTTCTTTATGGTGTGAATCTAGAGGCAGGTCTCAGTGATCTGTTTGATCTTGGATCCGATCCCCTCCTATGGTGGTGACTATCCTATATTTATAGTGGCTTTGGTCCTCTTCCCCCAAAATATTGGCGGGAAGGGATCCCACAATGGCCAAATTTGAAGGGAGATAACTAGTACAACTTATCCCGACTAAAGGTGGTCTTCACCTGCAAAGCTTCTGATCCTGACGCCATGGCGGGCTCGATGATAACCTCCGTCCTGCCTTCCTGGCGATCCTAGTCTTGTTGCATGGAAATGGAAACCTTTGCTTGATTCCTCGGGACTCCACGTCTGTTGTTGGATTCAGGGCTCCGAAAACACTATCTATCTACTCGTCGTCTCACGAACTAGCACGATGAACAGGAATGTAAAAGAGACAGCACGCAGTTTATCCAGGTTCAGGCCACCTTGCGATGAGTGGCCCTACTCCAGCAGTATTGTGGATTAGCCTCAAGATGGGCTATGGATGAACTAGTACAATGGGTGAACGACCTCCGGAGGTAAGGTGTTCTTGCTTGGTGGTGGAGGAGAGGGTCTGAATGATCCGTCCCCTAGCTGGGTGGTGGCTATCCTACTTACATAGTGGCCTTGGTCCTCTTCCCCGAAATGTTTGGCGGAAAGGGATCTCACAATGGCCAATTTTCATGGGGAACAACTAGTACATCAAACACTAACTAAAGGTGGTCTTTGCCTGCAAAGCCTCTGATTCTGATGCCATGGTGGGCTCGGTGATGACCTCCATCCTGCCGTCCTAACGGTCTTGGTCTTGTTGCAACGGAATGGAAACCTTTGGCATATTCCTCGGGACTCAGCGTCTGAGCCCGCTTCCTTAGCACCAAAGAGGAAACTATTGTACTGCGCCCGCTGGCGCCCGCCTAGCCTTGGTCGTCATGGCTTGCATCACGGAAACCTCATGAGGTGAGGGTTGCATAGAGTTATCCGCTCCTCAGGAGCCAGCCAGACAAGGCTATCCCTTCTAGAGGTCTTGGTGTCGTCCGCCATGTGAGGCTTTGTCCCTCGCGGGGGTCTCGAGTTTCGATGCTGAAGATGGGCCGTACCAAGCCAGGAATAGAGCCATGCGATACGTCCAAAACGTATCTATAATTTCTGCTTGCTCCATGCCACTTTTGGGTGATATTACTATGATATTCATACACTTCCATACACTTTTGATCATATTTGGACTAACTTACTAATCCAGTGCGCCCCAGTGCCAGTTTTTGTTTTCGGCTGTTTTTGTATTTCAGGTTTTCACGTTACGAGAACTGCCAGGAAAAATCCAGAAAAATTATATAAAAAATCAGCATTTCAGAAACTACCGTGCGTCCGAAGGACAGCCGGGGGGGCCACCAGGGCTCCAGGCGCCCTGGCGGCGCCCCCCCCCCCTGGGCCGCGGCGGGGGGGGTGGGCGCCTGGGGCCCCCGAAGCTTCCCCGATGCCCCCCTTTGGCATATATTTAAAGCGTCCTCCGAAACAATCAGAACAGGAACTCTTTTCGCGATCCCATCTCTGTTCCACCGCCGCCGCCGCTTCCAAGATCGGGAGCACCAGGAGAACTCTTCCCGGCACCCTGCCGGAGGGGAGGATCACTACCGGGAGCTTCTCCACCACCATGGATGCCTCCCGGATGACTCGTGAGTAGTCTCCCTTGGACCATGAGTCCATGACCAGTAGCTATGTGATGTTCTCCTCCCGTTCTTGTGCTTCACTAATTAGTCCTCGTGAGCTGCCCTACATGATCGAGGCACATATGTAATCCTTATGATGTTGCTATGTTGAGTTTGCTGGGATCCGATGGATCATGAGATTATGTTCAGATTGATGTTGAGTAATATATTTGATCTACCTCTTTTATATTTATGTTCATAAGTAATTCTTGCATGTTCTCCGTTGTTATTTATTGCTTTGGCCAAGTAATACGTAGTGACTCCAAGAGGGAACGTTATGCTCGATTGTGGGTTCATGCCCCTCGATGACTAGCTTGAGTGACAGAAACATGAGTCTAGGGGATGTGCTGTTGCCACAAGGGGGAAAACAACGGTGCTTGTGCCCGCGGGTGCAAGTATTGTTTACTTTACGCAAAGTTCTTTTAATGCAGTTGTCTGTTGCATTGAGTTTACACTATGGGTGGGACTCGCAACTTAATACCAGCGAGATGTTCTGGATAGATATCTCAAGGTGGATGATTAGTAGTAGATATTGATGGATTTTGGTCTACTTACTTTGGCGTACCGCCCATGCTTTGAACCTCAACCTTTCTTGCAATGTAATCAACATTGGTTTGCGTTCGTGGTCCTGTCGATTGCCCAGCTGTAATTTGTTTACCTCACATAGTTGTTTTATCGTCTTTTGGGAGAGAGACATCACTAGTGAACATCATGAGACTCCGGTCCATATTACCATCATTGATCACATCCGCTATTTACTTTTCGCTATTATTTACTATTGCAAAACACTATCTATCACTACTATCATTTGCTGTTAACCCTTTGTGAACTACAAGGCCGGAGGGATTGACAACCTCTCTGTACTCGTTGGGAGCAAAGTTATTTGTATCTGTGTGCAGGTCTACGTTGATTGCTAATACGCGCCGTTAGCAGTTGACACCTACTTGTTGAACCTAGGAGTCTCAGGGGATTTGATCCTTGGTATCTTTGCTAAGGGAAAACACTTCTACATACTGCATCTTACACCTTCCACTTGGGGTAACCAACGAGGGGTTCGAGGCCCATCAAGGAGTATTTTCTGGCGCCGTTGCCGGGGACTCCACTCTTCAGGATAGGGGAGTTGCATGCTATCTTTTACCTTTGCTTTTAGTCTTGTTAGTTTACCTTTCAGTTTTTGCTTTGGTACCTTTTATCGAAAATCATAAAAATAGTTATCTTGCTTGCTTGCTACTATGGGTTCCACCGAGTACACCAAGTTGTGTGACTTCACTAGTCACAACAACGATGACTTTATCAGCACACCTATCACTACACCTGCCACTTCAGCACCTTCATATGAAATTAAACCTGCATTACTGAACTTAGTCATGAAAGATCAATTCTCCGGTGCTGGAGATGATGCTGCTTTACACTTAAACAACTTTGTTGAACTCTGTGATATGCAAAAGTACTAAGAAATAGATGGTAATATTGTTAAGCTTAAGCTTTTTCCTTTCTCCTTGAGAGGAGGAGCTAAAATATGGTTTCAATCTTTGCCTAGAAATAGCATAGATTCATGGGACAAGTGCAAAGATGCTTTTATTGGAAAATACTATCCACCTGCTAAAATTATCCAACTTAGAAGTAACATAATGAATTTTAAACAATTCGATAATGAACACGTTGCCCAAGCTTGGGAACGTATGAAATCTCTTATCAAGAACTGCCCTACTCACGATTTGACTACCTGGATGGTTATCCAAACTTTTTATGCAGGCTTGAACTTTACCTCGCGGAACTTGTTAGATTCAGCCGGGGGAGGAACTTTTATGTCAACTACACTTGGTGCTGCCACGAAGCTTCTCGATAAGATGATGACCAACTATTCCCAATGGCACACCGAACGCGCTCCAACAGGTAGGAAGGTAAACTCTGTCGAGGAGATTTCCTCCCTTAATGAAAAAGTTGACTTGATCATGTCTCTACTTTCGAAGCAATCTTCTATTGATCCTCGTTATGATCCTTTAGATTCTGTGATTGCTGATGCTTATAGGAGTAACTTTGGTAGTAATCCTAGACCGTTCCCCTCTAATTCCTATGGGAATAACAATACTTATCCTAGCACCAAGTACTCCATACAAAAAGATAGAGATTTGCCTGGCTATGAGAAACTGCTAGAAATAGAGAAGGCCACTAAGAATTACATGCACAACCAATATGAACAAAACAAAACCTTCTCGAGGCAGTTAAATGAGCATACTGCTATCTTGCAAGACATTAGTAGACGATTAGAGAACATAAATATTGAGATTTCTAACCTCCGGACTAGACTCACTATCACTGAGACCCAAGTTTCCAATATGTCCAACACACAAGCCACTTTGATAAACCAAATGGCAGCTAAACCCGAAGTGGTTGCATCCCTAAGGGAGGAAGAAGATAGAATTAAGAGCCTTCCTACCCACCACACTGTTGCTACTATCAAAGTTGTTGAGGATATCCAAACTCTTAGCACCCAATGTACTCCTGGTCCCATTGGACCTATTAATGGTGATGCTATGACTATAGAAACTACCAAACATGTGAACCTAAAGGACACTACTACCACTTTACTTGATGCTCGTGACCTTGATTTTGATAATTGCACTCTTACCGAAGTTATTGATTTCCTTCACAAGATGTCTAGAGACCCCCGCACTAGCATGCTTAACCTTGCCTTCACAGAGCATATCACTAATGCTCTCATCAAAACTAGGGAGGAGAAACTTAGAGCAGAAGCCTCCATACCTAGAAAGCTAGAAGATGGTTGGGATCCTATGATAAAAATTAAATTGAATGACTTCTCTTGTTATGCATTATGTGATGTTGGAGCTAGTACCTCTGTTATGCCCAAAAGAATATATGATATGCTTAAATTGAAACCTTATGATTCTTGTTCTTTTGGTGTTCGTCTCGTTGATTCTTCCATAAAGAAACCTTTGGGGAGGATCGACGATGTTCTTATCGTTGTCAATGATAATTATGTTCCCGTTGATTTCACTATTATGGATATTGAATGTGATCCTTCATGTCCAATCATTTTGGGATGTCCCTTTTTACGCACCGTTGGTGCTATCATTGACATGAAAGAGGGTAATATAAAATTTCAGTTTCCTCTCAAGAAAGGGATGGAACACTTCCCTCGTAAGAAGATCAAGTTACCTTTTGAGTCCGTTGTACGGGCTAGCTATTCTTTTACTCTTGATAAAACTTGATCTCTATGCATTATGCCTAGCTTAAAGGCATAAAAGAAAGCGCTTTTGGGAGGCAGCCACATGAATAAATTTTTTGCTTTTGTTGTGTCTTGATGTTGTTTACTGCTGTAGCATCATCATTGTATCTTTGCTTTTCATATTTGTGCCAAGTATAGCCTCTGATTGCTAGAAAGTTCAAAAGTTGTGAGGTGCTGTCCAGGAAACAGATTATGTCCTTGGATAGAAAAATCGTATAAAATCACCAGCTCATCTTTTTGGTCTGAATTTTTTCGACAGCGTTCTCTATATAATTGTCTTTCGTGTGTCTGTTCTGAGTTTTTTGATTTGAGTTGCATAAGTATCCCGAACAGATCAATTACTACCTGCTGTTCTGTTTTTCACAGATTCTGTCCTGTTTTGCCTTTCCTTCATTTTGCAAATCAAGAGCTTGCTTTTTCTTTGCAAAAACCTTTTGGCAATCTTGAGAAACAGTAGAACTTCAAGAATATCTTTATTTCCAGCAAGGTATAATTATTTTATTAAGGGTACTAACCTCGCTAATCAGATTACAATGAGTTATGTATGAAGGGAGTTTTCAAGTGTGCGAGGGGAGATGATAAAAAGATTCAGGAGTGTCAAGCGCTCAAGCTTGGGGATGCCCCCGTGCACCCCCAAGAAATATTCAAGGAGACTCAAGCATCTAAGCTTGGGGATGCCCCCGTGCATCCCCCTTCTCCATCAACATTATCAGTTCGTCTTTCGTTTCGCTATATTTTTGTCACTTCATGTGTTATGTGCTATGCTTGGAGCGTCTTGCTTTTAGTTTTCTTTTTAGTTTTTCATAACGAGTCGGAACTCAGCATTCTTTATGTGGGAGAGAAACACGCTCCACTTCTACCTAGAACATAACATAGAATTTTCATGTCTATCTTTGCTGTGTGTGTTCTTTGTCTTTTAATAGCTACTATCATGCTCTGCTCTTAGTATTCATGCTTATCTTTTCAAGAGCTTTTGTTTAGTTGGTTGCTTGAACTCTCTTTAATTATCATGCTCACCTTATTAAGAGAGTTCGCTTCCGTTGCATTGGTTAATGTGTTTATGATAAATATGCTACGTGCATAATGGCACTTAGTAGTTCAGGTTTTCTTATGGTTAGTCTCAAATAGCTGGGGGATTCCCAATGTGTTATTGGAGTACCAACATGATTTGTTTGCCAATGATGTGGTATGGTGTAGTAATATCTTCCTTCGAGAATTTATTTTGATTGACTTGGCGTATGCTCACGCATGTTTAAGACTGTAAAGAAAGTCTGTCAAGCCTTGATGATCTTTTATTTCTAAGTAGCGATATAACTACCATGCCTGATTCAATATTGCTTTGTCGCTCTGCATGATTATGACCGTCATTGCTCTCTTAGTTGGTCGCTCCCAGTCTTTTGCTAACCTCCACCTATACTAAGCGAACTAACTTTGCAATACATAGCTCATGGGAAAGTAGCTTAAAAACTATTGTGGTAAAGAATATGTTGCCTATGTATCTTATTTCTTATAAGTTGCTTGCTGAGCGGTAACCATGTTTCTGGGGACGCCATCAACTGTCACACTTTTTTTGAATATCATGTGAGTTGCTATGCATGTTCGTCTTGTCTGAAGTAAGGGTGATTTGCCATGGGTTGAATGAATATGCATACTGTTAGAGAAGAACATTGGGCCGCCAACCAAAGCCATGCATCATGGTGGAAGTTTTAGCTTGGACATTAATCCTCAATCTCTTATGAGAATATGCTTATGCATTAAAGAGGAGTCCATCATCTATTTTCTATGTTGTCCCGGTATGGATGTCCTCAAGTTGAGATCTATCAAAAACGAGAAATCAAATGCGATTTATCTCCTTGGACCTTTGTTCAGGTGGCATAGAGGTACCCCTTTGTGACACTTGGTTGAAACATATGTAATGCAATGACAACCCATGGAAATCCGAGCTAATTAGGACAAGGTGCGAGCACTATTGGCATTCGATGCATGAGGCTTGCAACTTATAGGATGTCTTATGCATGACACATATGAAGTACTACTACCGTTGACAAAATTGCTTCCATGTTTTCAAAATAAAAAGCTCTAGCACATAACCATTTCTTCAAGCACCAACTACTGAGAGCATGATTGTCATTCTGAGTGTAATGTGCATTGTCCCAAAGTAGCATTGTCTTTTGCATGATTGTGATATCGTTTATTTTGAAATCATTGTATCTAGTCATCACTTAAACCTTGAAGGTGCCCCTGCATTTATGTTTTGCTTAACTAAAGGGGGCAAGCTAGATATCACTTTATCATATTTGCACATCATATTCATTGCAAATCTTTTTGATGCTTCAATGTCATGTTGTAAAACTTTCAGTCATTTGTGATTTTCTCATGAGGCAACTTAATTACTATAGAATCATTGTCTCAGTAAGCTTTTGTCATATGACTATGAATAAGTCCTATATGGTTAATAGCATGTCACCACAGAAATTATTCTTGTTATCATTTACCTACTCGAGGACGAGCAGGAATTAAGCTTGGGGATGTTGATACGTCCAAAACGTATCTATAATTTCTGCTTGCTCCATGCCACTTTTGGGTGATATTGCTATGATATTCATACACTTCCATACACTTTTGATCATATTTGGACTAACTTACTAATCCAGTGCACCCCAGTGCCAGTTTTTGTTTTCGGCTGTTTTTGTATTTCAGGTTTTCACGTTACGAGAACTGCCAGGAAAAATCCAGAAAAATTATATAAAAAATCAGCGTTTCGGAAACTACCGTGCGTCCGAAGGACAGCCGGGGGGGGGGGGGCACCAGGGCTCCAGGCGCCCTGGCGGCGCGCCCCCCCCTGGGCCGCGCCGGGGGGCGCCTGGGCCCCCCGAAGCTTCCCCGATGCCCCCCTTTGGCATATATTTACAGCGTCCTCCGAAACCCTCAGAGCAGGAACTCTTTTCGCGATCCCATCTCTGTTCCGCCGCCGCCGCCGCTTCCAAGATCGGGAGCACCAGGAGAACTCTTCCCGGCACCCTGCCGGAGGGGAGGATCACCACCGGGAGCTTCTCCACCACCATGGACGCCTCCCGGATGACTCGTCAGTAGTCTCCCTTGGACCATGAGTCCATGACCAGTAGCTATGTGATGTTCTCCTCCCGTTCTTGTGCTTCACTAATTAGTCCTCGTGAGCTGCCCTACATGATCGAGGCACATATGTAATCCTTATGCTGTTGCTATGTTGAGTTTGCTGGGATCCGATGGATTATGAGATTATGTTCAGATTGATGTTGAGTAATATATTTGATCTACCTCTTTTATATTTATGTTCATAAGTAATTGTTGCATGTTCTCCGTTGTTATTTATTGCTTTGGCCAAGTAATACGTAGTGACTCCAAGAGGGAATGTTATGCTCGATTGTGGGTTCATGCCCCTCGATGACTAGCTTGAGTGACAGAAACATGAGTCTAGGGGATGTGCTGTTGCCACAAGGGGGAAAACAACGGTGCTTGTGCCCGCGGGTGCAAGGATTGTTTACTTTACGCAAAGTTATTTTTATGCAGTTGTCTCTTGCATTGAGTTTACACTATGGGTGGGACTCGCAACTTAATACCAGCGAGATGTTCTGGATAGATATCTCAAGGTGGATGATTAGTAGTAGATATTGATGGATTTTGGTCTACTTACTTTGGCGTACCGCCCATGCTTTGAACCTCAACCTTTCTTGCAATGTAATCAGCATTGGTTTGCGTTCGTGGTCCTGTCAATTGCCCAGCTGTAATTTGTTTACCTCACATAGCTGTTTTATCATCTTTTGGGAGAGAGACATCACTAGTGAACATCATGAGACTCCGGTCCATATTACCATCATTGATCACATCCGCTATTTACTTTTCGCTATTATTTACTATTGCAAAACACTATCTATCACTACTATCATTGCTTTTAACCCTTTGTGAACTACAAGGCCGGAGGGATTGACAACCTCTCTGTACTCGTTGGGAGCAAAGTTATTTGTATCTGTGTGCAGGTCTACGTTGATTGCTAATACGCGCCGTTAGAAGTTGACACCTACTTGTTGAACCTAGGAGTCTCTGGGGATTCGATCCTTGGTATCTTTGCTAAGGGAAAACACTTCTACATACTGCATCTTACACCTTCCACTTGGGGTAACCAACGAGGGGTTCGAGGCCCATCACCATGTCGTGGGCCGCAGGCAGGCAAGTCTGGCTAACCTGGTTCCCAGAACGCCGACAATAGCCCCCGGGCCCAAGGCGCGCTCAGACTTGGCTTCAAGGCGAAGCCAAAGGGCGAGGGCGAAGCGCTGCAGGCCCCAATCGCACGTGGGCTCGGTTGACGCGTGGCACCTAGACTGGACATGGGCGTCTCCACTTCCCCACGTCGCCGGGCAACTGCATGACTTGACGGCCGCCTGCTACTAGCACAACTTTGCTAGACTCGCACTCCGCGCCCAGACTTGTCCTTCCCTTCGTCTCTCCATCTTGTGACCCCGCGGCTTTCTTCCTTGACTCAGCACCTCGCCAATCTTCCCTTTGCCTCCATGGACCCCAGGTTGAAGAATAAGAAGGGGAGAAATAGCGCTCCGTTCGAATCTCGGCCCATCTGGGAGCCTGCGCTTTATCGATCAACGGTGATTAACTCGGAGGGGCTGGCCAAGGTCCGGCCCGCCCTCGGCGCCGGCTCCAATGAGTGGAAAGCAATGACGGTCTGGCCCGCTTCCCGGTGCATGCTCTTCTGGCTGGATTTGTTCCCCCTTTCTCCAATTTCTTCAATGCCATACTTCCTTATTACCAGATCCAGCCGCTGCATCTTGATCCTGCGTCCATCTTCCTCCTTGCCGACTTTGCCTTCCTGTGCGAGGCCATGTTAGGCATCGCCCCATCTATCGTCTTGTTCCGCCACTTCTTCTCGCTCCACCTGATAGATAGCTGCCAGTGCTCGGGGTGCGTGGTCTTGCAAGCTAAAGAGGCAACGTTTGGCTCAGGTATTGACTTCGCGCTCCATCCGGATGTGAAGGGGTTTTGGAAGCAATGGGTGTTTATGGACACCACCACTCTCAGCCCTTTGCTTCTGCTCCCGCGAAGACTAGCGGAGCCCAGTTGCAGCTGGTTCCTTGAGAAACTTGTCGACCAGTGGATCACCTTTGTTTGGACCAGGCTGACCGGGTTGAGGAAGGATGGTGTGACCGCTCCAATGGTGGTGAGGGAGTTTGAAGGGCAGCGCATTGCCCCGCTCTAGCGCCATTCTCGCCCGATGTCGACCTTTTCTGGCCCCAAAGACCAGATAAGTCTCCAGGTGCCTTTTCTATCCCCCTCGAAACGCTGTGCGCAGTGCTTGAGCTCCTGACCGGTGACCCGGTGCCTGCTAAGCTCCCGAAGAACGTCTGCCTCCTGTACAACTGCTCGAACATGGAGAGCTTCGTGAAGCAGATGCCCCTCTGCGATGAATGGGGGCTGCGCCCGGAGGGCCTTGGAGGGCATCGTGGGAACCCTGTCTTGGTGACCCCACTACTTGTTGATCCCGCGGTGCGCGCCCCAAATTCAGGCGTAGAAGGACGGGCGCTGCCGGACACTCCTGAAGCGGTTGGCGAGGAGGAGAGTACTCCCCGTGTTCCTGAAGAGGCTGCTCCCAGAGCCTCTGCGTGCGCTCGTGAGGTTACCCGTCACCGGCAGGCGCGCCCCATAGCCGCTGGCGAGGCCTCACCTGCGAGCCCGGCGAGCGCCTCCGAGGCGACACCATGTCCCCGAGATACGGAGGATCACGCCCCAGCTTTAGGCCTGCTTCGCCCGAACCTGGAGGTACTTCGCAAAAATAGAAAGTTACGGTGCCACGACATCGGTGGTTTTCGGCCCCTTAAACAGAGGAAATGCATAGCAGTGAAAGGGTAAGTACCTTATCTTTGTTGTTCTCCATGTGCAGCACCCTTTCCTAATCCTGCCTCTCTAGGGATCCTCCGGTCGTGGCGACGAAGGCTCCTGAGGTCTACCGCGCGGGGGCTGCCGACCCGCTGTCGGCTTCAGGCTCCCCGCTCCAGGTGCCTGCGCGAGACGTGGCGACAGCTCGCGAGGTTAGCGCGCCTCCGGAGTGTCAATAGCCTCCTGCGTTCTTGCCTTGGAGCTGCTTCCGAGGCATCAAGGGTGTGCCGACGGCTTTCCCGTTCACCCCTGCGAGCGGTTGTGCTTCCTTGGCTCCAGGTCCATCCTCGAGTGCTAGGGTTGCGCCGCCCAACCCGTCTGCAAGGGCCGATATGGAGGTTGGGGGAGCACTAGATATTGTC
Organism: Secale cereale; assembly: GCA_902687465.1. NCBI lineage: Eukaryota > Viridiplantae > Streptophyta > Magnoliopsida > Poales > Poaceae > Secale > Secale cereale. The sequence continues at coordinate 233,101,282 of LR738709.1, read as the reverse complement.
CCCTTGCGAGGGACGGGCAGGACCCCTTGCGCCCCCGCGGCAGCCCCCTGCGCCGGGGAGGGGTTTGGTCATGCGCTGGGGCTCGCGCGTGGATGCTATTTTGTTCATCACGACCTCTTCCACCAGGCTGTCGGCGCACTCAACCGGCTTGGGGAAGAGCTCGCTGATGTCGATGTACGTCTCGATTCGGAGAGCCTTCGCTTGGCGCAGGAGTGGCACAAGCTAAAGGTGGTTATCAATCTCGGGCATCTTCAACATAAGTGCGCCAACGTGATGGCCGCGCTGGAGCTCGCAACCTCACGTGAGGCTGGCGCCCGAGCCTTGGAGGTGGCCAAGGCTGCCGACCTTCGCCGGGAGGTCGCCGAGGAGCAGGAGCGGGAACTCCAGGCCTCAAATGATGCCCTTGAACAGCGGATTGAGGCATGCAAGGCCGCCTTGGTGTTGATGAAGGTAGCGCCATTCGAAGAGGAGGAAATCCAGAGACGCGAAGAGGCGCAGTGTCGGTGTACGAAAAGAGGGGTACACTTTTTGTACCCCTATGACTGTGCACGGGATGTCTAAGCCATGGCGCCACCACACCAAGCATGGCGAGGGAGGCGAGCCGTGGCAAGACTGAAGCTCGATGGAGGCTGGAGCGACACCAAGAACAAGACCACAAAGAGCCAAGGGACGAAGCGGCTCTCCCCGGCAAGATCCTTGCCGGGGCCAGGCCTGGCAGCCCCGGCAAGACCCTTGCCGCGGCAGCTCGCCCCGCGCCTACAGAGCGAATCACCCTTGAGTCCACCGCCCCCATGGGGCGAGGATTCGGGTGATATCCCCGTGGTGGCATGCATATCTTTGTGAAGACCTTCAAGATCAGATGCAAGGTAAGAAGACGACGACCCTTGGCGGGATCCCAGCCAAGGAGGACCACAAGGCCCCCGGCAAGCACCTTGCCGGGGATGACCGCAGGCGCCGCGGCAAGACCCTTGCCGGGGCCCCGGCAAGGCCCTTGCCGAGGACACCCACGGGGCCACCATCAGGCCCGCACCAACTGGGTTTCCACCGACCCACGCAGCTGCCGACCCGGCCAGCTGGACAGGCTCCTGCGTGGCAACCCACAGATCTTCGTGGAGACCCGCTGTTGCGCCACCTCAGCTGCCTGTCTGCCTACGTGGCACCTCACGCACCGCTGGCCAGGGCGCATGTCAACACGAGGAGGGGCGGCGACGGACAAGACGGACGTCTTCCCCCCGTCCCCGATAAAGCAAGGACACCTAAGCTAGGCGCATTAAATGCAGCTTGTCCTGTAATGCGAGGGATAACCTCGCATCACTTTACCCTTTCCACCTCCTGTGTGCCACTGTGGCAACCCCTTTTCCCTATAAAAGGAGGCCCAAGGCGACTAGGAGGAGGATTCGGCTTTTTAGAACTCCTCACGACTCTCTTGGAGCTCCTCACTAGCTGAAGAACACCAACATATAATCCACCAAAGCAGGAGTAGAGTTTTACGCATCTTTGCGGCCCGAACCTGGGTAAAGGAACTGTGTCCTAACCGTTAGATCCGCTCTTCTCTCAACCCCGCGCCCCGCAACCGTAGTAGGGATTCTTGTGATCCCATAGGTGTCGATCGAAATACACCGGCATCTTTGGCGCGCCAGGTAGGGGGCGCAGTTGTGAGAATCGGCTTTAGCGGTTAGTTCGACGCTCCTGCATCGTCATGGCGCCCAAGAAGAAGACGACAGTGGCGGTTGGCCAGTCGGAAGCCGGACAGCCCGTCCCGACGCGGGCGAGCAGTGGACCAGTCGTGGAAAGGACTCGGGGCGCAGCTCACGAGCACCAACGCCATCCCGATAGCCGGAGTTTGGGAGGTGGCGATGCTTGTGCGCCTGGTAACAGACCGCACATCGGCAGTTCCAGAGATGGAACCCGGCCCCCCGCGGGTGGCGCAGGGCCCTCCAAGTTCACTGCCGCACCACCCGAGGGCGACGCGAGGACCTCCAGAACTCCCACGCCGACGCCAACAGAGCGCTCTTCTCAAGCAGCGCGCGACGAACGGCGTCGTCGTCCCGAAGACCCCGGACGTCGCCATGGGAAGAGCCCCGAGCGCCGGTCCAATGACGTAGAAGACCTGCCCGCCCGCCGAAGCACTGGTGGAGACGATAGGCGACCGCGGGATCGTGATGGAGCTCCCCCTGACACGGTCAGGGGTCGAAGCGCGTCACGATCCGTGCAGGTTTCACTACCGTTGACACCAGCCGAAGCTCTGGCACGCGCGCAGTTGCTCCTCGACTTTCCTCCCGTTACGGGGAAACTCGACGAATGGAGAGCCACCATCCGAAGCCTTGTCGCAGTTGCCAACAGGGATGACCTAAATCTAGCGGAGCTCCCAGGCCGACGCTCCGATGGGGTCCCACGCACCATGGGCGGGAGAGCTGGTAGCGCCGTGGCAATGGTGCATTCGCCTCCTCCTCGCCCAGTGCCGCGTGCGTCGACCCGTCGAGACGTCGCGGGCGACGCCATCTCCATAGCGTCGTCCGACCCGCGGACCCGCGGTGACCAGCGTCAAGTTCTTCAGGAGCGAGCTCATGAAGACGCTCGAACCACCATCGAGCGCCGGCGCGGAACGCGCCACCGGTCAGACAGGCGAGCAGGACCTGCTGCGGACCGCCTAGTACCGGAAAGCCCCGGAGGTCTACCCTATGAGGTAGGCTGCCCATCTTTCACTTGTGAGCTGCGGCAGTTCCAGTAGCCCTCTCACCGCACCTTCAAGCCTGACGTTGGCGAGAAGTACAATGGCAAGACCCACCTGTCGGAGTTCCTCAGCATCTACACCATCGCGATACAAGCTGCAGGGGCCCATGATGATAAGGTGCTTGCGAATTACTTTCCGTTGGCTCTTAAACCTAACGCCATGTCGTGGTTGATGCACTTGCCAGTAGACTCTATTTCCTCCTGGTCCGACTTGTGCCATGAGTTTGTTGGCGCCTTTACCGGAGGCCACCAAGCCCATGGCCAAGCAAATGACCTGCATGTCATACCCCAGAAGGAAGGCGAGACTCTGCGCAAGTACATACAGAGATTCAGCCTAGTACAGTACAATATCCCCGATGTTCACCCTGCCGCCATAATCAGCGCATTCCACCAGAACGTGCGCAACCGCAAGATGCATGAAGAGCTGGCGATGACCAAGGTGAAGGATGTGGCGGAACTCTACGTTCTTGCCGACAGATGTGCCCGGGCCGAAGAGGGAAGGAAGTACCCCGGCGAAAACGCCGGTGCGGAAACCGACTCCTCGGACGAAGATACCGTCGCTCCAGCAAAGAAGGGCCGGAACCGTAACAGGAAGCGCAAGGGGAAGGTCGTGCTTGCCGTCGAGGGATCTGATGACACCGGCTCTACAAAGAAAACCAAGGCGGGTGACCCTGGCAAATAAATTGCCGGGTGCGTCGCCTGTCGGGCCTTGGCGGCTGCCGAGAAGCCAGGAAACTCCGGCAAGCGATACTGCAAGATCCATCGCACCAAGGGCCATGATCTCTAGGACTGCCACCAGGTTGAGGTCATTGCTGAGAAGCAAAGAGCTGAATACGAGATGCGGGACAAGGAGAAGGGCCAAGACGGCGCTGAGGGATCTAGCAAGAAGCGTGACGGCCAAGCAGGCCATCGCGGCAAGGAGAAACAGCAAGAAAGGTTTAAGAACATGCAGTGCCCCCATGTTTGGTTTTGGTAATTGATGACAATCTCTATGGACTAATGGTTGCCTTGAGTTATATTTGAAGGGTTTGTCCATAGGCTTTTCTTGGAGTTCATTTGTTGGTTTCAAGGAGAGTTTGTGATGACCAAGGTGCTATTAAGGAATTATCCAAAGTTTGGTCTTGTGAGTGTTGAGCTTATTGCAAGCATGTCTTGAAAAAGAAGAGTGTGTTATCATTCATGTTTACCTTCAAGACATCATCCAAATGAAGATAGTTGGAAAGATTCAAGGTTGATCAAGACTAAGTGAAGGAGTGAATCAAGTTGATCAACACACAAAGCGTAGAAGATGTACCGAGAGGGATCAAGCAATCCTATGGTATGGTAAGCATTGTCAATCACGCTTTGTGTACTAACTCATGGTCTTCGTGAGAGTTCTTTGTGGGGTTAGGTTGCGGTGTGCAAGTTCAAGTGGAGCATCACGAAGAAATCAAGTGCTTGAAGCTTGCCGTCCATTGTCGTGACAATGGACTTGTGAAGATATGCCGAAGAGTGGCTCACCCATAGAGGAGTATGGGGGAGCAATCTACTAGTCTTCACCGAGACAACGCAATCAAGAAATGTGGTCCAACTTGAGGAAGTCAAGATCGTCTACATCTAGCTCAAGTGGACTTTGTGAAAAGCAAAGGTTTGCCCTTGATAGGTTTTCTATTTTACCGGTCTCGTGGTGATAGTTGGGAGACCGGGTTATAGGATCGTTTGCCGTACTATCAAGGGGGGCTCTCAAGTTGGTAGCTTGATCGTATCGTTAGTAGAGAGCTCAAACCATTGCATCCTTGCATCATGTTTCTTGGTTCTTGTTTGGTTCTCTTTGTGAGTCTTAGATATTATGGTCATCTTGATGACAAGCTTGAGTTCATCGAAAACGGAGTTCACATGTGTCTTCTATGATGTTTTCGCCGTTGGGTGTTTTACCGGTCTTATCCGAGGAAGGGTTCTCACCATTTTCTCATGGGCCTTTTCTAATTTGCTTGTTATTTGTTTTTCTATCAAGATTGTGTTAGCCCTTGTTGCTAGCTTTCCAACAAACTTGGTTTCATCGAATTCGGAGTCCGTATGCAAAAGTTATTGTCGTTTTGGTGTACTGAAAAGGCTGCAGTGGTACTACCGCGGGTTGGAGCGGAAGTAATTTTTTACTACCGCTTTCGGGAGCGGTACTACCGCTTGGAGCAGTACTACCGCGGCTACTTCCGTGGCTACTTCCGCTCGGGACCAAAAACTTGTCACAAGTCCAGCGGTGGTAGGCACGGATGTAATTTTTTAGTACCGCTCGCAAGCAGTAGTACCGCTACCCTTAGCAGTAGTACCGCTACCCGTAGCGGTAGTACCGTGAGGTCAAGCAGTACTACCGCTCCGACGATTCTTCTGACCTTTTTGCCTCCTCGCTATTGTTTTTCAAAGGGGTTCTACTGCCCTAACGGTAGTACCGCTCCTGGAGCTGTAGTACCGCTCTGTGCGGGCTGTGAGCATAACGGTTGGATTTTCCCCCCACCTATAAAAGGGGGTCTTCTTCCCCAATGAACCTAATCCTTTGAGCTCGTGTTCTTCCCCCATTGTTGACCTTCTTCGAGCTTGCTATCTCTCAATCCCTCCATGGATTCTTGCTAGTTTTTGGGGGAAAAGAGAGAGGAGATCTAGATCCACATTTCCACCAATCACTTTCTCCTCTAGGTGAGGGGAACCCCTTGGATCTTGATCTTGGAGTTCTTGCTGTTCTCCTTCTTGTTCTTCCTCTCATTTCCCTCCCTAGCATTAGTTGCTTTGGTGGGATTTTGGAGAGAAGGACTTGGGCACTCCGTGTGCCCTTGCCATTGCATTTGGTGCATCGGTTTGAGTTCTCCACGGTGATACGTGGAAGTGAAGTTGAGAATCTTATTACTCTTGGGTGCTTGGTACCCTTGAGCTTGTTCCTCTTGGGTGCTTGGGCACCCTAGACGGTTGTGGTCACCCCGAAGCCATATTCCATTGTGGTGAAGCTTCGTGGTGTCGTTGGGGAGATAGCCCCAACCTTGGTGTTCGGAGCTCAATCATTGTGGTGTAAAGCTCTGGGCAAGCGTCGGGGTCTCCAATTAGGTTGTGGAGATCGCCCCGAGCAATTTGACGGGTTCCGGTGACCGCCCCCAAGGGTTGCCAAAGTGTACGGGTTCGGTGACCGCCCCCAAGGGTTGCCATTTGTACGGGTTTGGTGACCGCCCTCAAGGGTCCCTTAGTGGAATCACGGCATGTTGCATTGTGCGAGGGCGTGAGGAGATTACGGTGGCCCTAGTGGCTTCTTGGGGAGCATTGTGCCTCCACACCGCTCCAAACGGAGATTAGCATCCGCAAGGGTGTGAACTTCGGGATACATCGTCGTCTCCGCGTGCCTCAGTTATCTCTTACCCGAGCCCTTTACTTATGCACTATACTTTGTGATAGATATATTGTTTCTTATCATATATCTTGCTATCACCTAGTTGTTTATCTTGCTTAGCATAAGTTGTTGGTGCACATAGGTGAGCCTAGCTGTTGTAGGTTTTGTGCTTGACAAATTAACCGCTACGTTTATTCCGCATTTCTTCAAGCCTAAACCGTAATTATTTTAAAGCGCCTATTCGCCCCCCCCTCTAGACGACATCCACGACATTTCAATTGGTATCAGAGCCTCGTCTCTCTTTATAGGGCTTAACCGCCTAGAGAGTAAGGATGTCGACTAGGGGCTTAGGATTCTTTGACCCTCTTAGTTTCGATGGAACAAATTTTGATGTTTGGGTAATCCGCATGCTTAATCTCTTTAGGGTCATGGACCCAAATTTAGAGCGAATTGTAGATATGGGTTTTTCTCCTCCAAAGGATCCCCAAAGATTATCTTTAGAGGATGAGAAAAACTCTTATCTCAATGCTCAAGCTTCTAATGTGCTTTTCGATGCTTTGAGCAATATAGTTATATTTCAACTCATGCCATTCCGGGATGCTCATGAGTTGTGGACAAAGCTTCAAGATAAATATGGTGTGTCCAAGAATTGTGGGAATGATTGTACTCCATCCACCTCCGGCTGTGTTGTCTTCTCAACTTCCTCTACTTCACCTACATGTGGTTTGCCACAAGGTAATGATATGGTGAGTAGTGTTGGTCATTGCAATGATGATAGCATGCTTATTGTGGATGATCCTTCATCACTATCTTATTGCAATGCATCTTCTTTGGACTTTAACACTTCGAGCACCCAACATGTTTCACATGCTTGTGTTGATAGTCCTTGCATATCATGTAGAAATTGTTTGACTAAAACTCATGATGATATGCTTGCTATGTCTTGTTGCCATGATAAAAATGCATCTATTTCCTCGAATTGTTGTGCTAACAATGTAGAGGAAACCCAACAACCCATGAAACAAGATGTAGTCTTGAATGGTGCTTCAAGGGATCCTACATCATCATCTATTGCGTTTTGCCTTATGTCCAAGGCTTCAAAGGTATCTACCACTTTGAACCCCAATATATCTTGTGATGATAGTGATGATGACAATGATGATGATGTAGAAAATGATGAAGAGAATGATAATGTTGCCTCCTTAAATATTAAGGGGGAAATGATTTTTAAAGATCTTCTTAAGAATAAATTAGCTCGTTCCAACTTTATGGAAATCATGTCTATTGCCATTGAGGGCAAGAAATATATTGATGAGTTGGAATCTCATCTAGAGGAGCATGAGGTCACCTTTGAGAAAATGGAAGGTCATGAGCGTGATTACGCTAATGAGATCGCCGACCTTTCGCAAGCTCTTGAACTTGAACAAACCACCAAGGAATCTCTTGAGGAGTCTTTTGCTCTAGAACTATCTAGAATAAAGGAATCCCGTGATAGAGCTCTCGAGGTGGCTAATGATTTTGAAACTAAAAATGAGAAGCTTGAAGTTGCACATGCTAAACTCCTTGAGGATTTTGAGCACCTCAAAAATGGCTCAAGGGTCATTAAGGGTGAGCTCATAAAACTCACCGAGTCTCATGCTCAACTTAAAGCTTCATATTCTAAGGAGCTTGCCAAGTTTCCTTCTCCTCTTGCTATTATTGATGATGCTTGTGCTACTAACTCTATTTCTAGTGAAGCATCCATTTTGAAGGAGAATGTTGAGCTAAGGGCTCAACTTGAGTTGCTATCTGGCAATTATGGGAAATTGGAAGAAAGTCATGTAAAGCTCACAAGCTCTCATGATGATCTTCTAGTATCCCATAATGTGCTAAAGATAGCTCATGAGGCTATGAGTATCAAGGTAACATCTAGTGAGCCTCATGTGGATACTAGCACTACTTCAAGTCAAAATGCTATCTTGTCATGTGCTAGTCCTCGTAATTCATCTACTCACAATGTTAGTACATCTTGTGATGAATTGCTCTCCTTGCCTTGTTGCTCTAACAATGAAGATTATACTTCCTCTAGTACTTTTGTTGATACTAACCATGTAGAGGAAATCAAAGAGCTCAAGGCCCAAGTCACTTCTTTGAAGAAAGACTTGGAAAAGTGTCATGAAGGGAAGTCCACACTCAACAATATCTTGAGTGTGCAAAAATCCCCCAATGACAAAGGTGGACTTGGATTCAACTCCAACAAGAAGAAAAGGTCCAAGATCATTAACAAGAATAAGGGCCAAGAACAACTCAAGAATTCGGCCAAGATTATTTGCTTCAAGTGCAAATTGAAGGGCATCATGTTAGATCTTGCCCATTGAAGAAGAAGGCCATTAATGACAAGCAACAAGGGAAGAGTCCACAAGTTCAATCTCGTGCTCAACCGCAAGTTGGAGAAAGGCCGCTTCCCAAGAAGACTCATGGTAATGCTTCTCATTTTGAGGAATCAAATGAGAAGAAAGTGAAGAGTAGATGTTGCTACTTATGCCGTGAGAAAGGTCACCTTGCTTCTTCATGCACTAGTGGTAACTTATCCAACCCAATTATGATTGGTGATGTCTATTCTCTTGGGAAGGATAAGGTTGGAAATGTGTTTGCCAAGTTTCTTGGGACTCAAAGTGGTGTCAAGAAAAGAACCATTTGGGTAGCCAAGCCTATTGTGACTAACCTCTTAGGACCCAACTTGGTTGGGGACCAACTAGCTCAAACTTGATCAATAGGTGTTTTGGAGGGCATTGGAGACTTGGCTACATTATGAAGAATTAAGGGGTCTTCATCATTCATATTGTCTCAAGCCAAGTCATTCAGATTATCAAGTTTCTATCTTATATCCAATGTTCCTCCTTGCGGTAACTCGTGCTTAAATTGTTTACATTGAAAGTTACTTGCCCCTTTGCATGTTTTTCTTTTGTTCCTTGCATGTGTTTGTATATGCCGTGCGTCCAATTTGCATATCTTGAGAAATCAAGTATGCGTATATTGGTTTGCACATCATGTATGTGTGTGTCGTGCGTTGAGCCTTTGTGCTTCTTGCTTTTATCTTAGTTGGCTCTTGTGAGAGATTAATGGAACATCCCATGTTGGGAGAGTGATGTGCTTTGTGCACCTCACAATCCTATAAATGTGTGTACATGAGGAATACCATCTAGTATTGATATTACAAGGTTATCTAGTCTCTATGTGGTATGTCTTCTCATGAGAAAGTCAAATTCTAAATGTTCCATTAATTATCTCTTGTTGGTTCTGTTTTGCATATTGGTAAGTTTCTCATTGGTATCACACTATGGGGGAGTAATATTCTATGTGCATATTACAAGCCTAGAAAATGTGTAAATTTGAGATATTGTCACCTAGAGTTGATAGTATAAATTATGTTGTTCCTAGCTGACATGTTAGCTCTACAGGTTCCAATTTGCTTGTGTTCGGTGTGAAGATGATGTTGGATATCATTGCAATCTATCACCGGGAATTATTCCCAAATACTTCTTGTCTCTTGACAATTGGTAATCATTTATGTGGTAGAAATTGTTGATCATCTTTACATTGGATTTTGCTTTTGTTCGACCTATTTCTTTCCAAGATTGCATCAACTCCCATTGCCTTCCATGCCACTTGTGGATCTTGTTGTTTTCTTGATCTTGTCTAGTGTTTTATAGATATAGCGAAAGTGGTGATCCCATCGTGTGCATTTCGTATTCAAATGCAAATTCTCTATAATGCACAATTCTTGGGGGAGCTATCCTATTTTCGATAGAACACTCATCTTGTGATCCATTTCAAGTGTGTGTTGATGGAAGGCAAGCCGTTTCTTTTAGGTACTTGTGCCATCATGAAACTTTATAGATGGGTTGGTTTGTTTGGAACCATCCTCTCTTTTGGGAGTCCGATATCTTTCCTTTTGCGTGTATCAATGGATATCTCATTCCTTGATGTATCTTCTAATAGATATCTTCCAAGTGATAATTTCTCCATTTGGTATCCTATTTTCACTTGGTATTTCTTGTTCATTTTGTTTCATTTCTTGAAAGTCTTGAGCATGCATATTTACTTCATGTATTTTCTTTGGCATGCTTTCTTTCTTTAACCCAATATATAGGGGAAACTCCACCTAGTCTCAATTTGGATGAGATGTGCATGAAATTCATTTTCATATATAAATGCACATGTGTTTGTGGAGTTTGTTCTATGTATTGGTGTTTCTAACTCTTTGGTCCCAATGAGTTTGGGTACCATTTTGTTTGCGTTGTTGTTCTAGGAACAATTGGAGATGCATTGGATGCTCGGCTCATTCAAAAGGAAGGTGGTGTCACCATGTGCTTATTGGAGTCAAGATAGGATGATCAATGAACTACTATCTACCTTCAATTGGTATCTACTACATCTTTCCAATGGTATCTCGGTAACAAGTATCACCATCTACTTCATGCACACATTTCTTGCACCAACCTTGTGTAAGTTGTATCATGGCATGTTAGTCATTCCTTCTAATGATACTTGTTTCCTTTCTCAAAGCATCCCAACAATGATCTCTTGTTGCTAGTTTTGATGTCTTTGATGCTCGTGTGGTTGGAACTCATTTATATACAATAAGAACATATCTAGCCATGTGCTATGCCTTCAAGCAAATATCTTATTGGTATATTTATGACTTCCTTGGGGATATCTTCTTCATTCCTTTTTGCAACAATTTTGTGTGTACATCCTTCTTTGTGGATTGATATCATCATGATCTTCATCTACCTAGAATCTTATACACTTGAAAGAAGTTGCATATCTATTTGATATCCCCTTCTTTCACGTCCACCTTTTTGTTCCTGTTTTATTTCTTTGGTGGCTCCGTGAAGGTGTGTGTCTCGAGTGCGGATCTTATATCGTTTCATCTTGATGCACTCTTTTGTGGTGAATATCATTCTCTCTTGCTTGTCTTGATGAGGCTTTGCCATTTCTATTGGTATCCCTCCTCATGACAAAGCTATCCTTTTTATATCTTCACCACAGGTTGTCACAAGCATAGGTTATTTATATGATTATTAGTGAGCTTGTGAACCCATTTGCTGTTTTGTGTGGGAATGATAGGCCTTGCACTGTGTATCTCATTCATTCAAGAGTATACTGATGCTTAATGTTCATCCATACATTAATATTCTCAAGTGCTTTGCCATGACTCACACACATCATTTTGGTTGAGCCTACTCTTAAGTTGACTCTTTTATATATTGCTCAACCAATTGTTTGTTGAAAGTGCTAGGCTTTGTTTCCTTCATGCTCACTTGCACTTGGTGTGAGTGTCTATTGATCTTGGGGGAGTGATGATCCTATTTTGTGCACTTGGTATCCTAATGAAAATATTCTAAGGAGTGCATAAATTATGGGGAGCTTCACTAATGTCTTTAGAACACTCCGTTGCTATGTCGTGAGGTTCTATTGATCTTGGGGGAGCGACGATCCTATTTTGTGCTCGTTGTATCCAAATACAAAACTAAATTGTGCACAAATCATGGGGAGCTTCCCTAGTTTCTATAGAACACTCATTTGCTCTTATCATAATATCTTTTATTCATTTGGCATGTAGGATCATTGGTCTAGTTGGGTCAATTGTTATCTTTTGATAGCTTGATTCAATTGGTATCCTTTGATTGCTTGATTGCGTGTTTTTCTCCCTTTGTTATGCCTTTGTGGCATATCATTCTTTTGCAATCTTTGGGCCTCAATATAGTTTGTCTTCCTCCAAGTATTTACAGTTGGATATATGTATTTCCTTCCACTCTCTATTTTGAGGAATACATAATTTATGGAGGAACACAATTTATATTGACCTTCTAAGCTATTCGCCCATTTTGGCAATCGATGCCAATGGGGGAGAAGTTTCAGAGAGTTTAGTTTTGTGAGGAAGTTTAGAGAGTTGTCTCTTCGCTCTTCTTGCTTTGGTTTTGTTCCTAAGCTTTTGCATCTCATGCGCATACATTATTGTTGCATGGTATGGTGATGCATAATTCCTTATATAAACTCTCTTGAAAGTGATTGTCATCAATTACCAAAATGGGGGAGATTGAAAGAACATGCGGTGCCCCCATGTTTGGTTTTGGTAATTGATGACAATCTCTATGGACTAATGGTTGCCTTGAGTTATATTTGAAGGGTTTGTCCATAGGCTTTTCTTGGAGTTCATTTGTTGGTTTCAAGGAGAGTTTGTGATGACCAAGGTGCTATTAAGGAATTATCCAAAGTTTGGTCTTGTGAGTGTTGAGCTTATTGCAAGCATGTCTAGAAAAAGAAGAGTGTGTTATCATTCATGTTTACCTTCAAGACATCATCCAAATGAAGAGAGTTGGAAAGATTCAAGGTTGATCAAGACTAAGTGAAGGAGTGAATCAAGTTGATCAACACACAAAGCGTAGAAGCTGTACCGAGAGGGATCAAGCAATCCTATGGTATGGTAAGCATTGTCAATCACGCTTTGTGTACTAACTCATGGTCTTCGTGAGAGTTCTTTGTGGGGTTAGGTTGCGGTGTGCAAGTTCAAGTGGAGCATCACAAAGAAATCAAGTGCTTGAAGCTTGCCGTCCATTGTCGTGACAATGGACTTGTGAAGATATGCCGAAGAGTGGCTCACCCATAGAGGAGTATGGGGGAGCAATCTACTAGTCATCACCGAGACAACGCAATCAAGAAATGTGGTCCAACTTGAGGAAGTCAAGATCGTCTACATCTAGCTCAAGTGGACTTTGTGCAAAGCAAAGATTTGCCCTTGATAGGTTTTCTATTTTACCGGTCTCGTGGTGGTAGTTGGGAGACCGGGTTATAGGATCGTTTGCCGTACTATCAAGGGGGGCTCTCAAGTTGGTAGCTTGATCGTATCGTTAGTAGAGAGCTCAAACCATTGCATCCTTGCATCATGTTTCTTGGTTCTTGTTTGGTTCTCTTTGTGAGTCTTAGAGCTTATGGTCATCTTGATGACAAGCTTGAGTTCATCGAAAACGGAGTTCACATGTGTCTTCTATGATAATTTCGCTGTTGGGTGTTTTACCGGTCTTATCCGAGGAAGGGTTCTCACCATTTTCTTATGGGCCTTTTCTAATTTGCTTGTTATTGGTTTTTCTATCAATATTGTGTTAGCCCTTGTCGCTAGCTTTCCAACAAACTTGGTTTCATCGAATTCGGAGTCCGTATGCAAAAGTTATTGTCGTTTTGGTGTACTGAAAAGGCTGCAGCGGTACTACCGCGTGTTGGAGCGGAAGTAATTTTTTACTACCGCTTTCGGGAGCGGTACTACCGCTTTCGGGAGCGGTACTACCGCTTGGAGCAGTACTACCGCGGCTACTTCCGTGGCTACTTCCGCTCGGGACCAAAAACTCGTCACAAGTCCAGCGGTGGTAGGCACGGATGTAATTTTTTAGTACCGCTCGCAAGCAGTAGTACCGCTACCCTTAGCAGTAGTACCGCTACCCGTAGCGGTAGTACCGTTAGGTCAAGCGGTACTACCGCTCCGACGGTTCTTCTGACCTTTTTGCCTCCTCGCTATTGTTTTTCAAAGGGGTTCTACTGCCCTAGCGGTAGTACCGCTCCTGGAGCGGTAGTACCGCTCTGTGCGGGCTGTGAGCATAACGGTTGGATTTTCCCCCACCTATAAAAGGGGGTCTTCTTCCCCAATGAACCTAATCCTTTGAGCTCATGTTCTTCCCCCATTGTTGACCTTCTTCGAGCTTGCTATCTCTCAATCCCTCCATGGATTCTTGCTAGTTTTTGGGGGAAAAGAGAGAGGAGATGTAGATCCACATTTCCACCAATCACTTTCTCCTCTAGGTGAGGGGAACCCCTTGGATCTTGATCTTGGAGTTCTTGGTGTTCTCCTTCTTGTTCTTCCTCTCATTTCCCTCCCTAGCATTAGTTGCTTTGGTGGGATTTGGGAGAGAAGGACTTGGGCACTCCGTGTGCCCTTGCCATTGCATTTGGTGCATCGGTTTGAGTTCTCCACGGTGATACATGGAAGTGAAGTTGAGAAGCTTATTACTCTTGGGTGCTTGGTACCCTTGAGCTTGTTCCTCTTGGGTGCTTGGGCGCCCTAGACGGTTGTGGTCACCTCGAAGCCATATTCCATTGTGGTGAAGCTTCATGGTGTCGTTGGGGAGATAGCCCCAACCTTGGTGTTCGGAGCTCAATCATTGTGGTGTAAAGCTCCGGGTAAGCGTCGGGGTCTCCAATTAGGTTGTGGAGATCGCCCCGAGCAATTTGACGGGTTCCGGCGACCGCCCCTAAGGGTTTCCAAAGTGTACGGGTTCGGTGACCGCCCCTAAGGGTTGCCATTTGTATGGGTTCGGTGACCGCCCTCAAGGGTCCCTTAGTGGAATCACGGCATCTTGCATTGTGCGAGGGCGTGAGGAGATTACGGTGGCCCTAGTGGCTTCTTGGGGAGCATTGTGCCTCCACACCGCTCCAAACGGAGATTAGCATCCGCAAGGGTGTGAACTTCGGGATACATCGTCGTCTCCGCGTGCCTCGGTTATCTCTTACCCAAGCCCTTTACTTATGCACTATACTTTGTGATAGATATATTGTTTCTTATCATATATCTTGCTATCACCTAGTTGTTTATCTTGCTTAGCATAAGTTGTTGGTGCACATAGGTGAGCCTAGTAGTTGTAGGTTTTGTGCTTGACAAATTAACCGCTAGGTTTATTCCGCATTTGTTCAAGCCTAAACCGTAATTATTTTAAAGCGCCTATTCTCCCCCCCTCTAGGCGACATCCACGATCTTTCAAAAGGCCCGCCTGGGGCCGTGATAGAAGGCCTGAAGACAACGATCACGAAGAGGACGACGAGTCCGGCGGCCAAGAGTTTCAGAAGGCTACGGACGCCATGTGCGTCGATGGTGGCGCCTCGCTGCATGCTTCGCACCGCCAACTTAAACAGTGGGCGCGGGAGATTATTGCGGCAGAGCCATCGCCCGGTGCCCAAAAGCCGCTGAAATGGTCCAGCACGCCTATCATCTTTGACACCGAGGATCACCCTGATCGCATTACTGCGGTCGGGTGCTTGCCGTTGTTGGTTTCACCAACAATACGCAACCTCAAGGTAACGAAGATGCTAGCCGATGGCGGGGCCGGCCTAAACCTACTCTCGCCCTCCGTGATCGAGAAGCTGCAAGTTCCTGATGGAGACCTCGAGGAGACGGGCACGTTTCAAGGGGTCAGCCTAGGAAGGAGTCAACCAAAGGGGAAAGTCACACTGCCCATGACTTTTGGGAGTGATCTGAACTACAGGACAGAGAGGATCGTGTTCGATGTTGCCAAGATCCCCCTGCCTTACAACGGGATCCTTGGCCGCCCAGCGCTGGCCAAGTTCATGGCTGCATCACACTATGCCTACAACACCCTGAAGATGCCAGGGCCCGTGACGATCATCACCATCCCCTCTGACAAGAAAGATGCGCTGATTTGCGCCGACCAATTGTACCAGCAAGCAGTTGCAGCAATTGCCGCTACGGGGGCACTTGCTCCTGCCACTGGAGCCCCGGGGGGAAGAAGAAGAAGACCGGCAAGACCTCGGGTGCCCAGTCCGGCAAGCGCACCTCTTCGGAGTGCTGTGCTCCCTTCGAGGACGTGCCTGAGAGCTCCACCGGAAAGAAGGAGATCGGCGAGACCTCAGACACCCACCGCGGCAAGCGCACCTCTTCGGAGTGTCGCGCTCCCGTCGAGGACGTGCCTGAGAGCTCCACCGGCAGAAACAAGAGATCAAGGGCTACGCCGCCAGGAACCAAGAAAGTTTCTGTCAAGGAGGACGACACGGGAGGGGCTTTTACCATAAGCTCCGCCCTTGACAACAAATAGGAAGACGCGCTCGTCACCTTCCTGCGGGCGAATGTCGACGTGTTTGCCTGGCAAGCATCCGACATCCCCGGCGTTCCCAGGGAGGTGATTGAGCATCACCTTGCTGTCTGCCCTCATGCGCGGCCTGTCAAGCAGAAGGTCAGGAAGCAAGCTTTGGAACGGCAAGAGTTCATCACTAAGGAGATCCGGAAACTGGAAGCTGCGGGTTTGGTGAGAGGAGTGCTCCACCCAACGTGGTTGGCCAATCCAGTGATAGTGCGCAAGGCAAATGGGAAGTGGAGGCTGTGTATTGATTACACAGATATCAATAAAGCTTGTCCCAAGGACCCCTTCCTGTTGCCGTGCATAGACCAGATTGTCGACTCCACGGCAGGGTGTGACCTGCTATCATTCCTCGATGCCTACTCCGGCTACCACCAGATCTTCATGGCGAGAGAAGATGAAGAGAAGACAGCATTCATCACCCCATGTGGTACGTACTGTTTCGTACGAATGCCTTTCGGGTTGAAGAGTGCTGGCTCGACATTTGCAAGGGCAGTCCAAATTGGTTTTGAACCCCAGCTCCATAGAATTATGGAGGCTTATATGGATCATATAGTGGTCAAAACCAAGAACAGGGCAACCCTTGTACCGGATTTACAAGAAACATTTGTGAACCTGCGCAAGCTCAACCTCAAGCTGAACCCTGAGAAGTGCGTCTTCGGTGTTCCGTCTGGCAAGCTTCTTGGGTTCTTTGTGTCACAGCGTGGGATAGAGGCCAATCCGGACAAGATCAAAGCTATAGAGCAGATTGAAGCACCCAAACGGGTCAAGGATGTGCGTCAGCTTGCTGGCTGCGTTGCCGCCATGAGCAGATTCATTTCCAAGTCTGCTGAGCGCGCCCTCCCCTTTTTGAAGATTTTGAAAAAGGCAGGCCCAATGGAGTGGACGCCGGAAGCCGAAGCAGCGTTACAGGATCTGAAGAAGTATCTTTCCTCCACGCCAATACTGGTTGCACCTCGACCACAAGAACCATTGCTGCTATACTTAGCGGCAACAAACCAGGTGGTCAGCGCTGCACTGGTGGCGCATAGAGAAATCGATGATGAGGTGATAGCAGCAACGGAGCCTGGTGCCACTGGCATAGAGACGACACAGCCGATTGGAGTGCAGCCGAAGAAGAAGATGATGCAACACCCGGTCTACTTTGTTAGCTCCCTCTTGCAGGGGGCTAGGTCAAGGTACTCCAGTGTGCAGAAATTGCTCTTCGGCCTTCTTATGGCCTCGAGGAAGCTGCGTCACTACTTCCAGGCGCACGAGATCACTGTCGTCACTCTCCTCCCTCTGCAACGGATATTGCACAATCCAGATGCAACGGGAAGGATTGTGGAGTGGGCATTGGAGTTGTCCAGCTTTGGCCTCAAGTTTCAAAGCACCTCAACAATTCAGAACCCAGTCCTGGCAGAGTTCGTCGCAGAATGGACCGCAACGCCTGATGAAGAAGTCCAAGAAACTGCTCTCCCCGGCAAAGAGGCAAGTTGCAAGTGGATCATGTACTTTGATGGGGCTTTCTCTTTGCAGGGCGACAGAGCTGGGGTACTGCTGGTCGCGCCCACCGGAGAGCACCTCAAGTACGTGGTCCAGATGCACTTCCCTAGGGAGGTATCAACGAACAACACTGCCGAGTACGAGGGGCTGCTTGCCGGTCTTAGGATCGCGGCGGACCTCGGAATCAAGAAGCTCATTGTCAGAGGCGACTCACAGCTTGTCTTTAAACAAGTCAACAAGGGTTACCAGAGCCCGTTGATGAAGGCCTACGTCAATGAAGTGAGAAAGTTGGAAGAGCGCTTTGATGGTATACAGGCGGAGCACGTTCCCCGTGCGGAGAACGACATCGCCGATTACCTGTCAAAGCGCGCTGCTCTCAAGTTACCTGTGGAACCAGGTACCTTTGTGCTTCAGCTTTCTCAGCCATCCATTGATCCATCAACAGAGCAGAACAAGAGGAGGAAATCAGGGCCCGACAAGTACTTTCCCGCCGAGCTCCCCGGAGCCGCCGGCAAGGATGTTGCCGGAGACACTGAGCCCGCCACCGGAGGGCTGACTCCGGCGGAGCGTCAAGCTATTGTCGTCGAGATAGCCACTCCCTTGGCGGAGGAAATGCCTTTAGTCCTCGCTGTCAAGCCCCAGGCTCCAGCATGGGTGCAACATACCGTCCGATTCCTTCAGACTGGGGAACTTCCTGAGGAGCAGGAAGAAGCGGAGAAAGTAGCCCGTCGGTCTGCCATGTACCAGTTCGTCGATGACGTCCTGTACAGAAGGAGACCAAACGGTGTGAAATTGAAGTGCATCCCCCGAGAGGAAGGACTGGAGCTGTTGGTAGAGATACATTGAGGCATATGTGGATCCCACTTAGGGTCGAGAGCTCTTACCGGCAAGGCATTCCGGCAAGGCTTCTTCTGGCCCACTGCCCTCCAGGATGCGGTGGCGCTGGTCACCAGGTGTGAAGCGTGCCAATTCCATTCAAAGAAACTTCATCAACCAGCTCAAGCCCTTCAACCCATTCCTCTCTCCTAGCCCTTCTCGGTCTGGGGGCTCGACATACTGGGCCCTTTCCCCTGCGCCGTCGGGGGCTTTGAGTACTTGTACGTTGCAATCGACAAGTTCACAAAGTGGCCAGAAGTGGAGGCAGTGAGGAAGGTCACAGCTCAGTCAGCCGTCAAGTTCTTCAAGGGACTAGTGTGCCGTTTTGGTGTACCCAACTGGATTATCACCGACAACGGCACACAGTTTACAAGCCGCACCTTCATGCAATATACCCAAGACCTCGGCAGCAAGGTCTGTTTTGCTTCCGTTGCTCACCCCAAAAGCAATGGTCAAGCTGAGAGGGCAAATGCTGAAGTGCTGCGAGGATTAAGGACAAAGACCTTTGACAGGCTGCGCAAGAGCGGGAGGCGCTGGATTGATGAATTGCCGGCGGTTCTTTGGTCGATCAGGACGACGCCAAATCGAGCCATCGACTAGACGCCCTTTGCCCCGATATACGGGGCAGAAGCAGTTATCCCCACGGAACTCATATATGGGTGACCTCGAGTGCTCGCTTATGATGAGCTTGAGCAAGAGCAATTGCGACAAGACGACGCAATGCTCCTTGAGGAAGATAGTCTTCGGGCGGCTGTGAGAGCAGCGTGCTACCAACAAGCCTTGTGCTGCTACCATAGCCGCAAGGTTCATGCCCGAAGCTTTGAGGAAGGTGACCTTGTTCTCCGGTGCGTTCAATCGGCCAGGAATACGAACAAGTTGATGCCGAAGTGGGAGGGCCCTTATCAGGTAATACGAGTCACCAGGCCTGGCGCAGTCCGCCTGGAGACCGAGGATGCCGTTCCGGTGAGTAATTCCTGGAACATCGAGCATCTTCGCAAGTTTTACCCATAAGGCGCGGCTTGTCGGGCCTCCCGGCAAGCAACCCTTTTGTACAAGCCTTGCCGGCAAGGCATGTAACCCTTTGTACAAAGCCAGGCGCAGACCCTGAGCATAAATAAATGAAGCGCTGGCGCCCTGAGTTTTAGCATGCATGCTGAGTTGAGTCTCGTCCTTGGTTAGGGTTGATAGTGCTTAGCAGCGGCTAACCCCTAGCTTAGAGGTCGAGTCTTTGTCTTTCCTCTGTCTTCCTTGGTTTACGGGACGCACAGGCATCCTTGCCGAAGCCACTTGGAGGGAGGAAAGAAGAACAAATCAGTACTTAGGCCCCGGCAAGCCAGCATTGCCGAGGGCTACAAGAGCAAGAATTCTCCCACGGCAGACCGAGGTTGCCGGGGGCTGCAATTTTAGATAAGTCCTTTTTCCCTTATCATGCATTCCGTTATGGACTGAGGTATGTGAAACCTCGTTCTTTTCCTTAAGCTACCGTGCTCCCATAACTCTAGGTCCTAAGGCTCGTCCCTGGGACCAAGTTTGGTCATAGTCGCGGCAGCAAAAGGATAAAACGAGGAGCCTAGGCCCGCTTCATCCCTGCCTCCGCCAAGGGCGTGAGAAAGGTCGAGCGAAGTAGGGAAACGGCAGGGCCTGTTGCCGTGTGAGAAAATGTTTATCTTAAGGATATCAGGGATTTATTCCCTGTTGTGGGTTTTTACCTACGAACAAACGACCCGGCAGACATTCCTTTTTCATTAAAAACATTCCATTCAGGTACAGTCCATAGGGAATGAAAAACATGAATAGGGGGATTACAAGTTTTAAACTTGACAGATGCCCGAAGGCTTACAGACTAAAAAGAGATAAGATGCCCATAATGCCTTTCTTGTCCCTGTCCTCAGGAGGTAGGTCAAGGAGGCGAGAAGGGCAAAAGGGGCGCCTAGGCGAGCTACGGGTGGTAGAAGACACCGAGAAGGCATCTCGGCGGCCTCCCCAGGGCTGGACGGTGATGACGGCGCCGGAGGCTGAGCTCGAAGACGAGGCGGCAGCACGTCAGTAGGAGACGAAGGCGTCGGTGCCCGCCTACTCGGACATGACGACCTTGCCGCCCACCTTCTTCCTCTTCCTCTTCCGCAGCCTCCCTATGCCAGCCGCCAAGGAGACGACCCCGAGAAGTTCAAGGAGCCGTCAACGCTGATGATGGGGTCGCCGGTGCCACCAGGAGCGGCGCCCGACACCTAGTCGGACCCGTCATCCCACTGTCCCCCGCCCTTGTCGTCGTTGTCGCTGTCCTCCTCGTCACCCTCGTTCGAGGAGGAGTATTCGTCATCAGAGGAGCTCTCCATGCAGCACCTCGCGCGAGTCCCGAGGTGCCCGAAGACCTTGACGGAGAGGTGGCCATCCCCCATCAACTTTAAGTGGAGGGTGGGCACATCCGTCAGGCTGTGGATGCGAGCGAACCTCTTCCATCCTTGGCGAAGGTACATCACATGAGGGGCTGGGAAGTCGACGCGGGCCCGCGTGCCACTGTTCCCACAGCCCCTCATGTGCAGCCGCAGTGACTCCGGCGGGTTCACCTCCATCTCTCGCGCAAACGGGGTCGGGAGACGAAGGTGACGGCGCGGCGACCCCCGCATCCTAATGAAGAATTCGCAGGGGTCATCTCCAACATGACCTTCCACTAGAGGAGGAGCTGCTGGAGGGGGCGAGGCCGGCGAGCCGCCCCGCCTTCCTCTTCCCCGAGCACCCCGGCCTCACCCACGGCCCCGCCCCCTCCCTCTTCCCCTCGTGGCTGGTTCGGCCACTATGGGTGCAGGAGAAGGGGGGACGCGCTGTCGAGCAGCCACCCTCACCGCCACCGTTGAGGAGCCGGGGTTTTCCTTCTCCATGGTGGACAGAAGAAAGGAGCAGAAGCTGAAGGAGAAAGAAGATGGAAGAGTGCGGAGCGCCGTTCCCTCCCTCCGCCCTTTATAAAGGGGCAGGGCTGGAGCTCGGTCGCCCCGCTCGACCAATCAAGACGCAGAAGGCGAGACGGGCTGGGACCGACCCGCCGCCCCAACCAGCGACGGCTCGGTTTCCCGCCTCCACCGCTCGCCACCTCGAACGCATGGGAGGCACGTGGCGAATTTGCAGGACCGAAGGGACGGGTGAGGCGACCTCTCCCCACCCCGTGATCGTGGGGAGTGGACGCCTAGCAGACTGCGCCTCGGCCACATTCATCCAGCGAGCCACGCCCCCACACCTCCCCCCGTTTATGGGGAAGGCGCGGGCCGCCTCCTTCCGCATTTACTGCGACGTGATGCATGCGTGCGGAAACCGCCCCACGCATGCCGCCCACGTCACGCACGCCCCTCCACCCCGCGTCGCGCGCGCGGGACGTAGGAGGCGCAGCGCGCGGAAGTTTTTACCACGGTGAAAACCACCCCGCCTGCCCGCGCACCGTTCGGGGCCTGTCCCAACGACGTGTCGCGCTTATGTGTGGCCCAGGCCCGGGGGCTCCTATCGGTGTACAAAAAGAGGGGTACACTTTTTGTACCCCTATGACTGTGCACGGGCAGTCTGAGCCACGGGGCCACCACACCAAGCATGGCGAGGGAGGCAAGCCGGGGCAAGACTGAAGCTCGATGGAGGCTGGAGGGACACCAAGAACAAGACCACAAAGAGCCAAGGGACGAAGCGGCTCTCCCCGGCAAGATCCTTGCCGGGGCCAGCCCTGGCAACCCCGGCAAGACCCTTGCCGCGGCAGCTCGCCCTACGCCTATGGAGCGAATCACCCTTGAGTCCACCGCCCCCATGGGGCGAGGATTCAGGAGATATCCTCGTGGTGGCATGCAGATCTTTGTGAAGACCTTCAAGATCATATGCAAGGTAAGAAGACGACGACCCTTGGCGGGATCCTAGCCAAGGAGGACCACAAGGCCCCCGGCAAGCACCTTGCCGGGGATGACAACAGGCGCCGCGGCAAGACCCTTGCTGGGGCCCCGGCAAGGCCCTTGCCGAGGACACCCACGGGGCCACCATCAGGCCCGCACCAACTGGGTTTCTACCGACCCACGCAGCTGCCGACCCGACCAGCTGGACAGGCTCCTGCGTGGCAACCCACAGATCTTCGTGGAGACCCGCCGTTGCGCCACCTCAGTTGCCTGTCTGCCTACGTGGCACCTGAGGCACCGCTGGCCAGGGCGCATGTCAACACGAGGAGGGGCGGCGACGGACAAGAGGGACATCTTCCCCCCGTCCCCGGTAAAGCAAGGGCACCTAAGCTGGGCGCATTAAATGCACCTTTTCCTGTAATGCGAGGGATAAGCTCGCATCACTGTACCCTTTCCACCTCCTGTGTGCCACTGTGGCAACTCCTTTTCCCTATAAAAGGAGGCCCGAGGCGACCAGGAGGAGGATTCAGCTTTTTAGAACTCCTCACGACTCTCTTGGAGCTCCTCACTAGCTAAAGAACGCCAACATATAATCCACCAAAGCAGGAGTAGGGTTTTACGCATCTTTGCAGCCCGAACCTGGGTAAAGGAACTGTGTCCTAACCGTTAGATCCGATCTTCTCTCAACCCCGCGCCCTGCAACCGTAGTAGGGATTCTTCTGATCCCATAGGTGTCTATCCTTAGGACAAGGCTGGACAAGGCTGGACAAGGAAACCCAGGCCTTATCCCAAGACGACCTGGCATCCGCTCGCGCCGACCTGCATTCGCTCAAGTGGCAGATCGACGACGCCGCATCCCTTGTGAAGAATAACGCGGACAAGGTGTGCCGCTGCTTGACGCTTCAGCGCGAGCATGCCCCGATGCTCCAGGCTCTTAGGGTGAGGGCCAATCGAGCTCTGGGCACCATCTGTGAGTAGAGCGCCCCTCATCCGCCCAAGGAAGACTACGCCAGGCACCTCCGTTTCTTCACCGAGATCGTGACGCGCTTGGAGGGTCAGGCCGCGATGGCCCACAAGCTCATCGAAGAGAGAAGCCGTGGCCTTCTCAGGCTTGCGTTCTAGCGCGTCTGTAACCATCTTCAGAATCTTGACCCTCATTTTGATTTCGATGCCGCGATTGCCCCCGTGCCCTGGGCTATTCAGAGCAACCTGGCGAAATGGGTGTACGATCATGTCGATGGCCTGATCGCAGAGTTTGCTCCTGAGGATGACGCGGTCGTTATCGTGGCCGAAGAAGGCGACGCGGGTGACGATGATGAAGATGAAGCCAGCAACAACTTGGGTGACGCGGGTGAATATGGCGGCAACAGCGCTGATGAAGATGATGCCGATGGCAGCATTGGTGGCATGAGCGAGGACTCAACATCCTGCGGCTAAGCTCGTGTTTCCCTTTTATATTGACCTGCATGCAAGAACCTAGGGGGTGTGAAAGTATTTTTGAAAAGGGGGTGCCCCTTGTAATGTGTGAATTGATGATATTCCTTGAGCCTCCCAAGGAGCTTGCTAGCCCGCCTAAGAGTGCCTCGCGAGGAGCCAACTACCGGCACACGGCAGGGTGTGCGCGTGGGGACTGATCCCCTGTTCCCCGGGGGGCCTTGGCATCCCCAGGATGGCCCAAGGAGCTTGGTGCACGTGTGCCCAGCCCAGCCGCCGCTCACGGGGTGCTCGCAGGGAGGGGTAACATGCGTGAGCCTTAATTTCTAAACACAAAACCAGAAAGCAGGAAATTGCTACGAGACAAGAGAAAAAGGCAACTTCCCACCATTTTTGACGACATAAAATAACTCCAAATCTTGGTCCAGAATGCGATGAATCGAATTACAAAAAATGGGGCGAAAGGAAACAACCGCGTCCAACCTAGCTAGTCTTCTTGTCTTCCTACCAGCGCGGAGCTAAGTGCTTTCATTGGATGTGAGCATAGTCATTGGGGGACAGTGGTGACAGCCAGCGCGGAGCATGGTGCTTCCACTTGGACGTAGAGTGGAGCCCCTAAGGCCCGAGGGCGGCACTCCGGAGACTCTGAGGCGTGTACAGCCCAACTCATTATTACATGAGAGCGTCACGAGCAGAGACCTTAACAGACGTGAGCCTTACTTCATATCGCCAGATGAGGGTCCCGCCTTGCGCCACCCCGACCATTTTTGGGACGTTCGGAAACTAGGACGAGACCAAGGGGTAAGGGCGACGCTAGCGGCACCCTCGGCAACCACGGGCCCTCTGCCGGGGGGCAAGGTGTCACAGCCCTAGATTAGCCTTGCCGGTAGTTGCATAAGCATTGATGCATAAAGTTTCAACTCAAGAAAGTTGAACTGAGGAAATTTGAAAAACCTAAAAAATTTAACTAAAAGAAGGGCAAATAACCCTAGAAAATGCATTCAATATTTCCAAAATGCTCTTCAATGATGTTTGACATTTTGGGGAAGGATTTTGATCCAAACCAAAAATATGGAACATTTTTTAAGGAATTATTTTGGCCATTTGGATTTAAACAAATAGCTATTTGGATTGGGTCTATATTGCTTAATAATATAAATATATACCTAATCTGCAAATTGGTATGTGGCTTTGGACATGTCTACTTAGTCCACATATAAATTTCCAGAAGTTATAAAAATGGTTTGATATTTTAATCAAGCCAAAACAAATTACAGAAATGACACAATTCAAAAATAGAAAGAAAGAGAGAGAATCATACCTTTTGGCCCAGTACTGTGTTAGGCCCAGCTACTGTGCAGCCCACGGCCCAGCTGCGAGTCATCTTCTTCCGTGGACAGAAGGACTGGAGCGCGTGGCCGCGGCACGCCGACATGCGCGAGGCACCTCCTACCTGCCTCCCTCATGCCCGATGCACCTAGGCATTGGCACGCAACACCTGGACCCCCTCCCACTCTCTCTCGGCCTCATCCCCTCCTCCGTCTCGCTCTTCTCCCCACCGCCGAGCGCTGCCATCGCCGCTGCTCGTCATTGCCGTAGCCACCACCTCCCCCTCGCCCCCTCGACGTGTCCCAGAGATCCACCACAACCTCTTATTCATCTCCATCGAGCTAAACACCGTCGGGCGCCCTGCCTCACCGCCACCGTCGTCTTCTTCACTATCGTCCCCCACGGATCTCCACCGTCGATCTACCGTCGTCCGAGCATCCCCGAGCACGTTGGCCTTCCCAACGGAACCGCTATGAGCTTCCGAGCGTTTTCCCCTCCCCCC
>LR738709.1:233065571-233075742 GCA_902687465.1 Secale cereale | reverse complement strand
CCCCCCCCCCCCCGTGGTCAAACCCTTCCTCTAACCTGCCTAGCCGCTGGAGCCGAGAGCTCCCGCCCCACCGGCCAAGTCGTCGCCGCGGCCTTGGCTTGATTCGGTCACGTCCAAGCACACCGCTGAACTATTGGAGTTCCCAGGAGCCTGTAGAGCACTTCATCTAGCCCCTCCGTGCACTGCAGCCTCGTGCACGACCGAGCCCGTATTCTGGCCGCTGATGGCCTTGATGCCCTCGACTGCTCGGGCTACCCCACGGCTTCGCTCCAACTCCGTTGGATGCGGCCGAGTGCCATCTTTCCAACGAGACCGACCGCGTCGCAAACCGCAGCCTGTAGCGCGAGCCCGAGCAATTCTGGCGAGCTTCCGCCGTGGTTCTGGACGCCGCCGGCCAAACTCCGGCGACAGCTGACGTGGCACAATCATTAGGACTAAACACCCCCTAATTAGCCACCTCACTACCACTGACAGCGGGCCCTATTGTTGGGTCAAACCTAGTCAGCGTGGGTTTTGACCGGGATTAGGTAATGGGTCACTGACCAGTGGGCTCCACTGGTAAGGTTTGACTCTAGTCACCCTGTTGACTTGCTCATGTCGTGCTGATGCAGTGCTGACATCATAACTATTTATAGATTTTAAATAAGTCTTAAATGATTTATAAATTCCAGAAATTTGACTAAACTTTGAAAAATTATAGAAACTCAATCGTAAATCCAAATGAAATAATTTATATATGAAAATTTATCAGAAAAATCCAATCTTTCCATATGTATCATTTTCATGCATGTTAGAACAAATTTTGGACACTATTTAGGAAAATTCAACTAAATGGCATTTAATAATCACATATGGAGTTTGAATTTGAATCTTTGATTCAAACCAACTTCATTTAAATCGTTGCTAGTTGCATTAGGACAAATCATATGTGACACCCCGAGACCGGTGTGCCAGGTGTCAGCTAGTTATTCGTCTTTGTTGCCATGTCATTTGCTTGCGTGTTACATCTTGCCATGTCATCATGTGTGTTGCATCATCATGTTTTCAAAACTTGCATCCGTCCGAGGCTGCTCGTCCTTTCCGTTGTCCGTTCTGAGCCCAGACACACTTGCACACGCCCGCGGCACCTCCAAATATTAATTTTATGAGTGGCCGGAAAATGTTCTCGGAATGGGATGAAACTTGGCGTGTGGTCTTATTATAGTGTAGACAGGCCGCCTGTCAAATTTCATCGCATTCGGAGCTCGTTTGATAGCCCAACGGTTAACCGTGTTAACCGCCGGAAGCCTTTCTCTTTTGGCCCAGCACCCCATTCACAACAGCCCCAAACCCATCCTAACACCCTCCATGATATCGTTCGTTGGATCATGATTGCGTGGCTGAAAACCGCTCCTCATTTGGACACTCCAAGCTCCCTCTACCTATATATATGTGCCTCCCCCTCCATTTTCACGGATGAAACCCTAGCCCCGTCCTCCTCCGCGTGCCGGACATGTTCGCACCGCCGCCGGACATCTCCAGCCGGCCACCTCACCCCGGCCAATGGCGTGCCGCCATGTGTAACACCCCGAGCATCATGCTACAGTAGTCCCCTGCTGATGGTGCCATGTCATCACTCTTAATATTATTAAACCTCACTTGTTTCAAACTAACTTCAAATAACAAGTCAAATTATAATTTCATAAAGAAGTGAATTAAAAATGTTCAAAAGGTTGTAGCTATTCACTAACTAATTAACAAACATCAGCCAACATTTTTGGGAATGTTTATATTCCTCTAAGTTATTTTAAACAAGAACAAACAACTTTTAATTTAACCTTTTAAAAATAAACAGTTATTTAACCTTTTCAAAATGACTTGAAACTTGGTGAGTGGCTCCATAATATGACCCAATATTTATGTGCCAAGTTTCTTGTTCACCAAAATTCATTTGCTACTTAAACTAAATGCAAAGTTGAGACAAAATGCAAAAATAGAATTTTAGAAAGGAGAAAACCTCGCTGCGCTTTTAGGCCCTAGTGGCCACAATGTAAGGTCCAGCCCACCAAACCTCCATGTCCTCTTCCTCTGTTCATCAGGGACAGCGTGGACGACCTGAGCACGTCCATGGCTTGGATTGCCACGCGCCGGCCGTCGGCGCCCACTGGCCGCCTACAAGACCGACCCTGCGACCCCGGTCAAACCCTAACCACTACCCACATCTTCCCCCTCGCTCTCCTCCTCGATCTGGAGAGGCACCCGACGCGCTCGTCGTTGCGCCTTCGTCGATCCCGCGACCATCGACTCCCCATCACCGCATCGCCATGTCCATGAGGTTCTCCATTCACTGCTTCATCCTCTCCACCACCGGATCGAGCCCGGGGAGCCACACCGACGACGTCCCCATCTTCTTCTTCGCCCACGGCCTCGGCGGCAACCGTCGTCGATCTCAACCACCGGTGCCTCCCGGCCTCGGAAAGCTCATCCACGGCCTCCTTGGGGTGAGCCTCTGCCCGTTCCTCCATTCTTCCCCTCTCCCCGATGCCGTTTGCCGCTACCCAAGCTCCGGCAGTTGGCCGCGATGCGTGCCCGTGCCTCGCGCCACGGCGCCCCGTACACGCCCTGTCGTGCCGCCTGGCCGCGTCCAGCCGCGACCGGTTGCGCGGCAGTCGTCCCCTGGTAGCACCAAGCCACTCCCGTCGCTGTACGTCGCCCCCCCAACTACTCTTGGCCGTGCGAGCCTGCAGCAGCTGCTGCTCGGTCGGGCCTCGCTCCCCCTCCCCTATGCCGCGGCCGCTCCTGTTGCCTGGCTGCTGCTGCTCCCCAAGACCACGGGCGCCTCCCGGGCGCGCCCACCGGAGCCCCACCCCGCCTCGACCTCCTCTGCCTCGCACGCTGCCGCCGCTCGCCGTTCTTCACCACCGCACCTGCCTCCGGCCCTGGTGGCCACCACCGTCGCGCGCCGTGCGACTTCGGTCGCGGCCGCCGGCGCGTGGACGCGCTAGCCGCGCCCGCTCGCCCCTCCCCTATCGAGTGGCCGGCCCGGCCCCGGCGCTGGCCGGCCCTTCCCCTACCTCGCCGGCGGCCAGCGCCCCGGCGCGTTCCCCTCGTGGTTTTGGTTCGGGCAGGCGCCCACGGCGCCCCGCATCACGTGCCCGCTAAGGCCCCCAGTGGGCCATTGACCACAGGGCCCATCCCCTAGTTTTTTTATAAAATAAAATAAAAAATGTAAATGTAAAATAATAATAATAATTATGATTAATTAATTAAATTAATTAATCAGACTAATTACACTAATGTTTCCATGACAGTGGGGCCCTCCCCTTAATTAGTCTGTTAGATTTTGGTTTAGGTCGATGTGTCACTTACAGGCGGGCCACACTGCCCTGTTTGACCGGTCAACAGGCTATGTTGACTGATGACGTCACACTCGCATCATACTGACATCGGCAGACACTATTCTAGATAATGTTAGTTTTAAATTAATTAAATAAATTCTAGAAAATGTTTAAAACTTTAGAAAATCATATAAAATAATCTGCAACTCGGATGAAAATGTTTTATATATGAAAATCGCTCAGAACGACGAGACGAATCCGAATACATGGTCCGTTCGTCCACCACACATCTCTATCATATTGAACCTGCAACTTTCCCCCTCCGATTCATCTGTCGGAAAACACGAAACACCCGGGATACTTTCCCGAGTGATATCCCCGTTCACCGGTACCGTGTACCACCGCGTTAGAGCACCCTAGCACTGCGTGTTAACTTGTCGTGCTTCTTTATTGCATCTGTATGCTTTGTATTTATTGTTTCTCCCCCCTCTTCTCTCCGATAGACCCCGAGACCGATGATGCCCCGGTGATCGACTACGGTGTTGACGACCCCTCCTTCTTGCCAGAGCAACCAGGCAAGCCAACCCCCTTTGAGCATTACGATATCGCCCATTCTCTTCTCTCTATGCTTGCAATAGAACTGCTACTACTTTTTGTATGATCCTATTCTGATGCATAGCCTGTTGTTGATACTGCTTTCATACCTTACATGTTTATACTAAACTGCTTAGTATAGGTTGGTTAGAGATCCACCAGTGACCCCCTACCTTGTCCTGACTGCCCCGCTAGATTATCAGAAGACCCGATCAACGCGATCGAAGACCAGGACCCGGCACCGCACATCACTTTCCCCTTAGTTGCTCGACACTACTGGGTTACTATCGAGTGCCGAGGGTGAGACCTCATCAGCACTTCTGATGTTAACCTTGTAGGTTAGATCATCGGTAGTGGTCATCGAGGGTGATTCCTCTTTCTCCACTCCCGATAACGACACTGTCATGCAACTCCTCAAGAGTGGACCTCGAGGGTGACTCCTCTTTCGTTCACCTTGACGATAAACATCAGGTGGAATTCCATCGAGGGTGATTTCCTCAGGTTTTCCTCTGGTGTCAGACACACAGTTACTATGGCTACTATGACTTTACACTGAACCTGGTTACTAAAGACGGGTCGACCCTGAGGGGTACCCGCGCGAGCTTAATTGCGAGTGATGTGTAGTCGGGTTGACCTGGAAGGTGCCCGCGAGATAAATACGAGGCGTGGCCGGGCACTCGCCCTTGCCGCAAGTTCTCGAGACGGGGCGATGGGGTCACATCTTTCGTGAGTCTCTGCTCGTTACCGCGCGTTCCCAAGACACTAAACGGTTTGGATATTTGATCCAAGGGGCCTCTGGCCTGATAGCACTAACCATCACGTGGGCATAGTATGGGCGTTCTGCGTCGTATGCATCAGCCGAAGCTTAACTGACGTCATTGCGACTGAGCAGCGCGCGCCGGGTTGGACTGGTTAGGCTCCTACCTTTTTAAAGGTGGTTGCTAGGTCTGCTCACGGGCCGCCCACGCAACGTGCAGGAGTTCTCGGGGCGATTGGCCCATGACCCCTGGGAGCATAGGGTTTAGTCCGGCGTGCATGACCTCTCTATTAAGCCTAGGTCTGGTTGCGGCGTATTGTTTGGCCGAGGGCGGGCATGACCTAATGGTGTGTCCGGCCGGAGTTAAGCATGCGTGTTGGGTAAGTTGGTGCACCCCTGCAGGGAAGAAAATATCTATCGATAGCCTGTCCCACGGTAACGGACACTTGGAGTTGTATCCCGATCGCTACAACTAGAACTGGATGCTGAGGCATTGTTTGGATATGTTGCTTCGGGAGTCGAGAAAGGATCCCGGAGCGTTGGAACAACAACATAAATATGACTTATGTTACACTACTCTACTTCCCCCTCTTGCTGCAAGACGGTGGTTTCCAGAAGATGCTAGTCTTCGATAGGACTAGGTTCTCCCCCTCTTATTCTGGCATTCTGCAACTTAGTACACAGATACTACCCTTTTCATTGATACTGATGCATATGTAGTGTAGATCCTTGCTTGGGAGTACTTTTGATGAGTACTCACGGTTGCTTTGCTCCCCCTTTTCCCCCTTCTTTCTTCTTGCTGGTTGATGCAACCAGATGGTGGAGTCCAGGAGCCAGGTGCCACACTTGACGACTGCTACTACCCCGACGGAGCCTACTACTACGTGGAGACAACTAACGACCAGGAATAGCTAGGAGGTCCCAGGCAGGAGGCCTTGCCTTTTCGATCGTGTTGTTTTGTGCTAGCCTTCTTAAGGCAAACTTGTTTAACTTATGTCTGTACTCAGATATTTTTTGCTTCCGCTGACTCTTGTGTATTCGAGCTTATGTATTCGAGCCCTCGAGGCCCCTGGCATGTAATATTTTATTTGTGTCTAGAGTTGTGTTGTGATATCTTCGAGTGAGTCCTTAATCTTGGTCGTACACATTTGCGTGCATGATTAGTGTACGGTCAAATCGGGGGCGTCACAAGTTTTTTATCAGAGCCGACTGCCTGTAGGAACCCCCTTCCCAACTCCTTGTCCGAAGTTGAGTCTAGTCTTTGAAAACTAGTTTTACTAACATGGATGTGTGGCTTACGGGCCCACGTCGCCAATTGGGTGGTATTAGGATCTTTTATTCCTCGTCTATACTCTGGGACTCTATTCTCTTTTCTATTTGGGTTAAATGAAATTACTAACTACATTAGGTTCTCGTAACGACTTTCCCCGGAGAGCCCCTTCATTCCAGATGGTTGCCTGCTTCACCAGAAGACTTCGAAGATACTCTCCGATCTACTCCCGAGAACTTGTGTTCTTTTCTTTTGTAATCCCTTAACACCGTTGAATCCTTATGGATAACTGCGTACCCTTGTCGTTCATACTTCCATCCCTTCTTGATATTACATGATACCCGAAAGTTTTCTCCGACTTTCGAGAATTCTCAGAACCTACTGCCTTGTAGTTCCTTTCTGCCAGAACATACTTATGAATAATTCCTCACAATTCCAGGGATCCGTTCATCCCCAGTTGTTCGTGTGATTCACAAAATTCTTCGAAATACTATTTGACCTTCCAAAAGTCCTCTAGAACCTATTGCTCTTGGAATTCTTACATACTTGCTTTCTGGTTAACTCCATTTGTCTAGCGATATTCTTTAAAATCCTTTCGGATTAACATTCTGATCATCATGATTCAGCATGTGTGTGAATGCACACATTCATCAATTAATCCTTGGAAATTTTCTTTCTGGCTCAGACATTGTTTCGGATATGAGCTAGTTCTTACCCAATCAAGATTTGATCCGATGCACCTCTAAGTCTATTCAACTTACTCATCTTTTGATCAGAGCCTCTGCTTCTGATCCTTCGTCTTGAAACCATGACTCCTTTGTACTAAAGCATCAGATTATTCAGATGTTTCTATAAGCCGATGCCCTTGCATCCCCTTCTTCATCTGATTGATTACCGATACTCGCCTCAACTCTGTCGTGAATCGCCAAACACTTTGTTGGATTTTATCCGACAACGTCCTTCATATTCAATCACATTGTGAGCCTTTTCTCGGATACATAATGCCTTTGGTAAATTTTATCCTCTCCTTTTGTCAACCATGCTCTGCTTCCGAGCTTTAGTTAGTTACCCCTGAAGTTTCAGGTATATGTTCCTAAGATGCCCAAACGGGATGAACCTATCCATTCCCTAATCCGTGTGAATCGAGAGTTTTCATGAGTCATACTCTTCCGGTGTATTGCCAGATAAATTTTCAGCACTACAACTCCATCAAAAGCGAGAAGTGAACAAAGGGTTATGCATTGAAGAAGTGGGACTCGACCTTGAACTTTGTGTTCATGCCCATGGACCCGATGTGGAACTTATCATGGAAGCTTCTTGTTATAATAAAAATCCCCTTGTGATAAGTTCATCTTGTATCTATAATTGGTCCTTTGCAACCGTGGCTCCGACCATGATTGTTCTCCTTTGATTCCATTTCTCGGACAAGATAAGTACTTGTCTTATTCAGATCTTTTCACCTGTCCAACCTCTATTTTGATCTTCCTTCGAGTATTACCCTCCGGTACCTCGAGAATAACAAAGAACTATGTTGCTTCCTATGAGTCTTCATCTAGTATTGCTTCTCACCGATTTCAGACTTCCCCGGGATCTGAGTTATTAATCACTCAAGGACACTGATATGAATCGATTGAATCGAATCCGCACTCCGATTCTATAACTCTAAGTAATTTTCATTACTTACGAGTTTAATAATCCTACAAGTCATTCCTAGCCTGGCTGACAATGTCATTATCGTGCTAAATTTTAATTGTGCTACCTGGTCCTTCTTCCCGGAACAGAATTTTCGACGATGAGCTAAGCCTATGTCGATCTTCCTCGTCATACCATTTTGCCTTGAACAGCAAGCTTTCTTTTGAGTTTGTGTCATACCCATGGTTCCAATAACTTTTCGCTTCATCATTCCTTTGACTTGATGTCATCACTGATCGACTACATCTTCCTGAAATCTCTCGACAATTGTGTCGTGCTCGTGAAAATTCTGAGCTCTTCCAGCATATCAATCGAATTCGTGATGATAAATACCATCCTTGACCTTCGATGATTTGAGTTATCATCGACAACTCCCTTGTCTTCTTTCCAACACATGTTTTACCATGTCTTGGTTATACCTTGGACTCCTTGCTATTCCTGCAATTGTTCCTTGAGTTTTCTTGTGATCTTCAACTCCAACCCCCTACTTGTAACACCATGTTAATGCTACCTCGAAGCATGACTGTGGTATTCCGAATATCAACAAGAACATTGGTAGCACATTACCAAAGGTTTTGGATCTATCATCCGTACACCGTTGCATGGATAACATCATGAATTTCCTTGCCCTTTATCTAAATGGTGATGTACTTGTTGTTCTAACATGTATATCATGCTCTACTTTTCCTTGGGAAAAGATATACTCCCAATTCTTTTGTGCAAACACATTTTTCCTTTCCATTGGGTTGTTTAAAACTTTCCTGTGATCTATAGGATATAAACAGAAATAATTCCCTGCTTATAAACACCCCGGAGTACAATCTTGTTAGTAAGACCCCGTTACCATAGTTGATGACATTCCGGTAACCACCGATGGATGAGAACTTTGCCTATTGGTCCGCCTCGTTCAACGAGCAGGAAATTGGTTCTCTTCGTCCCTCGCCCTTGGTGCCAACGTTGTTGCCAACATAACTGACAGGTTGTCCTCTCACATGCCTTCCTATCATGACCGTGCAAGATGCCAGCGCCCTTCCTACTTCTAACCCACATGGTGGGCCCATAACCCACAGTTCCACAGAATCTAAACTTGACTCTCATGTACATCCCTGTTTTCCAAAATTGTTCCTTGCACTTGGCTTCGTATGTAAACCAGAAGCCACATTCCTGGGGATCTATTCAGGTATCAGATGCGATACATATTCCCATTGCTTTGAACCCCTTTCACCATCTATTTCAGGCTACGAACGATTGCCTACCCGGTTGAAGCTTCTTATTGCACTTCCTTACCTTGCTCTCGACGTCTCTCTTGAATTTCGACTCGAGAGGTACCTCTATGCCACGCTCACTAAGATAGCCCCTAGGTACCTATCTTGTGTTGAGCTCCGCCCTTCCCGAGTCTTTCCCACTTACTCCACCTCTAAAATCTCGGGACGAGATTTCTTGTAGTAGAGGAGATTTGTAACACCCCGAGCATCATGCTACAGTAGTCCCTACTGATGGTGCCATGTCATCACTCTTTATATTATTAAACCTCACTTGTTTCAAACTAACTTCAAATAACAAGTCAAATTATAATTTCATAAAGAAGTGAATTAAAAATGTTCAAAAGGTTGTAGCTATTCACTAACTAATTAACAAACATCAGCCAACATTTTTGCGAATGTTTATATTCCTCTAAGTTATTTTAAACAAGAACAAACAACTTTTAATTTAACCTTTTAAAAATAAACAGTTATTTATCCTTTTCAAAATGACTTGAAACTTGGTGTGTGGCTCCATAATATGACCCAATATTTATGTGCCAAGTTTCTTGTTCACCAAAATTCATTTGCTACTTAAACTAAATGCAAAGTTGAGACAAATTGCAAAAATAGAATTTTAGAAAGGAGAAAACCTCGCTGCGCTTTTAGGCCCTAGTGGCCACAATGTAAGGCCCAGCCCACCAAACCTCCATGTCCTCTTCCTCTGTTCATCAGGGACAACGTGGACGACCTGA
Source organism: Secale cereale (assembly GCA_902687465.1). NCBI lineage: Eukaryota > Viridiplantae > Streptophyta > Magnoliopsida > Poales > Poaceae > Secale > Secale cereale. The sequence continues at coordinate 233,066,116 of LR738709.1, read as the reverse complement.
GCACGTCCCTGGCTTGGATTGCCACGTGCCGGCCATCGGCGCCCACTGGCCGCCTACAAGACCGACCGTGCGACCCCAGTCAAACCCTAACCACTACCCACATCTTCCCCCTCGCTCTCTTTCTCGATCTGGAGAGGCACCCGACGCGCTCGTCGTTGCGCCTTCGTTGATCCCGCGGCCATCGACTCCCCATCACCGCATCGCCATGTCCATGAGGTTCTCCGTTCACTGCCTCCGCGGATCGAGCCCGGGGAGCCACACCGACGACGTCCCCATCTTCTTCTTCGCCCACGGCCTCCGCGGCAACCGTCGTCGATCTCAACCACCGGTGCCTCCCGGCCTCGACAAGCTCGTCCACGGCCTCCTCAGGGTGAGCCTCTGCCCGTTCCTCCTTTCTTCCCCTCACCCCTATGCCATTTTCCGCTACCCAAGCTACGGCAGTTGGTCGCGATGCGTGCCCGTGCCTCGCGCCACGGCGCCCCGTACGCGCCCTGTCGTGCCCCCTGGCCACGTCCAGACGCCACCGGCTGCGCGGCGGCCGTCCC